>WOXC01004414.1:0-330815 GCA_011680675.1 Gymnobelideus leadbeateri | reverse complement strand
AGGTGGACAGCTCGCAACACAACGCATACTATTTATTATATAGGCTTTCTTGAAATGGAAATTTATTGGTATATATTTGAATCCTCTCTTATGGTCTGCTGTGCACATGACATGCTTTTTTATTTTCTTATTTTGTATTCAAGTTTCAATATTGAAGTTTCTAATGTGCTTTTTTCCCTTTCTTTTATTTAAATTTTAGTAATAATGAAAAAGGAATATGATGTGTTTCATATGTTCAATTCTAAGTCAGTTCTTTGGAATTAAAAAATATAACACCAAAAAATAAATAAATAAATAAGTAACATTGTAAGACAAAAAGAAAAAGATTGGAACTCATGCCCTAAAAGAAGCAGCAGTTTTGGCTTTGAGGCCTACCATCTCCTGAGCAGGATCCACCATCTTCAGATACCATACTTTTACTTTCAGCTCCTTTTGTTCTGGAAGCCATGTCTTGGGATTCCTCTCTGGCTGTAAGCAAATCTCTCTTATGTCCTCTATTAAAAGACACCATTGAGAGTGGTTGAGGTGGAGAGAGACAGGTACCCACTAACTATGTGAGTTAAATCTCCTCATGAGCTCCATGACCAATCCTATTCCCAGTTATAAATATGTGTATATGTAGGAATGTCAGTCAAATCACAAAGTTGGCATTTTCAGTTCTAAAAGTATTTCAAACCATAATGTAATGTTAAAGATGTTTTCATATTAATGTTCTCTTTTTTTGCACATGTATGTATATGTTTTTGTTTGTTAGTTTTATGAACTGAGAATTGGCAAATCATTAAGAGTACTGATGTCAAAGAATTTTCTTGATTTTTTTCATTTCCCTATTTCTTTTTTTATGAGGATGGTTAATGTTATTTGATTTCTCATTAAATTTTATTTTTGTAGGTCTATTTTATTATTCCTTCAGTGTGCCAAAGCTCCCTTTTTCTCAGTGTGAGGAGAAAGCTATAGAACATCATGGAATCAGTTTATTTTATCTAAAAGTGTTTCTGTATTCCTTCCAAGGAAAAGGAAGCTATTATTTTTAATGTTTTATGAATACTATAAGAATCTTTATGTTCTGAGTAATCCACTAATTATTTCTGTGAATACCATGGAATCTTGGGGTCAGTTGCTATTTTAAATCTTATCTTAGAGTATTCATGTATCTTTGGGCCAACAAGGAAAATTCAAACACAAAATTGCCATATTTTCAAAATTAATAAACTGAGATGCTTTCTTACTAAAACTACATAGTTCAAATGAAGTAGTGTTAATAATTAGTGGACTTTTCATGTAGCATTTTTTGATGAAGAAGGCAAAAAGAGGCAAGCCCATGAAACTTCCCTATCCAAAAGTTTTAAAGAAAATAAGCAAAAAATATAAAAGCAACATTAAAAACAAATATTCTCCCTCTGTGATGAAGACACATCCCAATTTTAGGAAAAAAAGTAGTAAATTCTACCATATCCTCTATTCTATACATCAAATTCTATACATCAAATACTTCTAGATCTTCATTTCATCACTTTTTTCTTTTGCCTCAGAAGATGAGGTGGCCATTCACATTGCCAGGAGTAACCCCTCTGACTTGTGACATCAGTCCTATTCCTCCTATCGCCAACAAGAGCTTCCCCTAGTGATCATTCATTATCCCTTTCAGTTTGAATCTCTTCCTGTCTACAGGTTCCTTCCTTACTCTTTAAGCATGCCCAATTTTCTAGTATCCTAAGATAAAGAAACAAAAACTATACTTTAGATGGCTATCATATCAAACTACTTTCCTCTGTTTTGTCCCTCTTTCATTGCAAATAGTCTATATTGCTTGACTCTACTTCTATAGCATTTGCTTTCTTTTCAATCCCTTTCAATCTGAATTATGATCCAATTTTCTTAATAAAACATTTTGATAAACCTGGTAGATATTTGAACTTATTCTATATATGACAGTAGCTAGATGAAGGCTGTCTATGTTTATCTGAGAGTAATCTGTGGAAACCAAGGGCTATAGTGTAGAAAAAGATAAGGACCTCAGGCAGAGCTCTGGGAAATGCCCATTTTTTGGTGCAGAATATGGATAATTATACAGCTAAGGACACTGAAGCATAATGATTCAAGGAAGAGGCAAATAAATTTATACCAGTGTCCTGAAAACACAGGGAGGAGAGTGTCAAAGAAGAGGGGTACTCAACAGTATCATCTTTGCAGGGAAGTCCAAAAGGTGAACTGAGATAAATTCTTTGGCTCTAACATTTGAAAGATCCCTGAAGTGAAAAGTTTCAAGTTACTGGATCAGAAGTCAAACTGCTTGCAACGCAAAGGCTTTAAAAGTGGGCAGAGGGAGGCAGAGCCAAGATGGTGGGCTAGAAACAGCACTTCCACAGAGCTCCAGGCCACACCACTTCAAAATTATGTAAAAGGGGGACTCTGAACAACCTCTGGAACTCCGGCACCCACAGAACTACACAGAGAAGCTAACCTCCCGCTGAGGACAGCCCAGCAGCCCAGCAGGGGGCGGCCAGTCCAGCACTCTGGGATCCGACAGCACAGCACTCTGGGAGCTGAGCCCAGGACCGTGTGAGTCAGAGGTTTTAGTCCCAGGGCTGCTGGTCGAGCAGCAGGCAGGAGGGACCCTAGAGCACCAGCAGCTATGGCTTTTCCAGAATTTCCAACACAAAGTGAGAGGTTAGTGCTCTATGGATTTTGGGGCCAGTATTTGGGAGAGCATCAGCTTCTTCCCCTGGGGGCTAGAAGTGGCTGAGGAGATGCGGCACAGACACAATTTTGTGGCTTCATTTGCAGCTTCAGCTCCTGGCCTGTGAACTGTGGGGGATCCAGCAATCAGTCTGGGGGGTAATTGCTCTTGCTTTAACCTCCCTGGATCTGGATTGTGGTCTGAGGTGGCAACAAGCCCAAAAGTCAAGTAATTAAGTGGCAACTTGCCTAGGCAAAGGAAACAAAGTAAACAGAAAAATTCAACATTAGACTCCTATTTTGGGGGCAAAGAGGGTGGAAGCATGGAACAGGAGGGGGACTGTGGGGTCAGAACTCCTGCACCAAAAGCCCCAAATGAAAATACAAGCTGGCTACAGGCCATAGAGGACCTTAAGAAGGATTTTAAAAACCAAATAAGAGAAGTAGAGGAAAATTTGGAAAAGAAATGAGAAGGATGCAGGAAAAGTATGAAATGAGAGTCAACAGCCTGACTGAGGAACATAATATCTTAAAAAACAGACTAACTCAAGTGGCAAAAGAGGCTCAAAAAGGCAATGAGGAGAAGAATGCCTTAAAAAGCCGAATTTGCCAGATGGAAAAAGAATCTCAAAAGCTCACTGAGGAGATTCATTCCTTCAGAATTAGACTGGAGCAAATGGAAGCTAGTGACTTTATGAGAAATCAAGATGCTGTTAAACAGATCCAAACAAATGAAAGAATAGAAGGCAATGTGAAATATCTCATGGGGAAAAACCACTGACCTGGAAAATAGATCCAGGAGAGATAATTTAAAAATTATTGGACTACCTGAAAGCCATGATCAAAGAAAGAACCTAGAAATCATCCATAAAAAAATTCTCAAGGAAAATTGCCCAGATGTTTTAGAACCAGAGGGCAAAATAGAGTTTGAAAGAATCCAAATATCACCTCCTGAAAAAAGATCCCAAAAAGAAAACTCCTAGTAATATTATAGCCAGGTTTCAGAATTCCCAGATCAAGGAGAAAATACTACAAGTAGCCAGGAAAAAACAATTTCAATATTTTGGAAACACAATCAGAATATCACAGGACTTTGCAGCTTCTACATTGAGGGATTGAAGGGCATGGAATATGATGTTCCACAGGGCAAAGGACCTGGGATTAAAACCAAGAATTATCTACCCAGCAAAATTGAGTATCTTCTTTAAGGGGAAAATATGGTCATTCAGGGGAATAGAGGACTTTCAAGCATTCTTGAGGAAAAAATCGGAGTTGAATAGAAAATTTGACATTCAGACACAAGAAGCAGGAGATATTTAAACAGGGAAAAGAAATCAGAAGGAACTTATCAAATTTGAATTTTTACATTCCTATATGGAAAAACAGTAACTGTGACTGATGAAACTGTTCTCAGCATGAAAATAATTGAAGAAGGGTATATAGGCATGGGAATACATATGTGAATGTGTGTATATATTTACAGGTATATAGGGATAGAGGGGGGAGGATGTATGGGACGGCATGCTTGGAGGAGGGGAGGTTGGAGGCAGCTACTTCTGAAGAGGGACAGGATCAAAGTAGGGAATGGACCAGGTTGGGGGTGGGATGGGTGGGAGGGCAATATAGTCAGTCTTTTACAACATATCTACTATGGTAATGTTTTGCATAGGTACACATGTACAATATATGCTGAATTGCTTATCTTCCCAGAGGGAGTGGGTGACAAGGGATGAAGCAAATGGATCTGGGATTCGAAGTTTTAAAATTAAATGTTTTAAATATATATAAATACTATTGTTAATAGTATTATGCATGTAACCGGGATATAAGATGTGCAGGCATTGGGGCACAGAGATTCACCTTGCCCTAATGGAAAAGTCGAAGGAGGTATGGGAGAAGATACAGGAGAGAGCAGATTGCATGAGGGGATATGCTGTGGGATTGCTATTCTGGGGTGGTGGGTAGGGGAAAATGGGGAAAAAATTGTAACTCAGAATCTGGTGGAAATGAATGATGTAAACCAGGAGTTAATAAAGCATTTGGAAAAAATAAAAAGTGGGTAGAATTCAGGAATTAGAGGTAATAAATGTGGACTGTTTTTTTGGGTTTTTTTGTTTGTTATTTTTTCCTAGGAGTTTCATTGTAAATGGAATGAAAGATATAACATAATAGCTTCAGGGGATGGCATGGTCCCATGAAGGATTCTTTTTAATGAAAGCATAAATTTGGGCATATTGGCAAACATCAGAGAAAAAATCTCTAAGTAAAGAAAAATTGAAGAGTCAAAAAAGAAAGGGTGTGGTTGAATGTGTAAGTTTCCAGAAGAGATAGGAAGGGGTGGGATAAAAGTTAAAAATGGAAAGGTTAATCTTATCTAGAAAAACCACTTCTCTGAGACTGGAGTAAAGGAGAAGAGAATGGGGGAGGGGGGTTATCTTGAAATAATTTGTGTTATAGAATCCGGGAAAAGAGAGTTTAGGATAGATAGTCTCAGTTTTACCAGGAAAACACAAAGCACAAGCTTCTGCTGAGATATAATGTATATGGATTGATAACATAAGAAAAAGTTTGGGAACACTTGTAGAAGGTGCAAAATGGATTCAAAATATTGCCAGGCAGACATTAAGAGACCCAGTTGAAATTAGACAACAAATTTGTAGTTGTTCTATTCATCATTGTTGTGAGATATCTAGCCATATTCAGTAGCATGGCATTAGGAATTAAAAAAAATTCAGTGGGAGTAATCTTGGTTTGGTTTTGGAAAAGCCTTATTGGTGATAGGAAAAAAGGATCAAAGAATTCAAGTGTAAAGACTAAATAAGAGATCTATGAAAGGTATAGCATAGAAGAAGAATGAAGAGTAGGAAGCTACAGTCAGAGGAATTTCTGAGTTATTATGCAGGTAGAATACTTTGGGATTATGAGATCAAGGGTATTATTATCTCTTTGTTTGACATAAGGTAGGGTTAAAGTGCAACTCATAGAAATTGAGCATGTTGATGAATTAAGAAGACAGGGTGTTTGAAATCATTATATATATGGAAATTTCCAAGCATATGTACAGAAGGAGAGGAAGATGGTGAATAGGGGCGGCTTGGTGGCACAGTGAGTAAGACCACTGACCCTGGAGTTGGGAGGACACTGGATTGGTTCCGGCCTCAGAAAATTAGCACCCACACATAAATAACTAGCCATGTAACCTTGAGCAAATCACTTAACCCCAATTACTTTAAAAGAAGGAGAAGAAGAAGAAGAAGAAGAAGAAGAAGAAGAAGAAGAAGAAGAAGAAGAAGAAGAAGAAGAAGAAAAGAAGAAGAAGAAGAAGAAAAGAAGAAGAAGAAGAAAAAGAAGAAAAAGAAGAAGAAGAAGAAGAAGAAGGACTGTGAATAGAAAGACCATGAACCAGGCACTGAACTTCTTGAAAAAGGACTGAAAATGACCTGATTTGGGGGTAGAGGAATCTATAGATATCCACTATGAAGATCTAGATATGGTGAAATATCTGGATGGAATGCATATCAAAGGAAAAAAGATTTCTAAAATAAAAGCCAAATCTCAGCTTCCAAATATTATTCTGAATCTATGCATATGCAGAAGTATAACTTCAGAATGCCGCTTAAAATATTGCAAATCTTATTAAAATTGCATTTCAGAAATGGGGAATGTCAAATGTGTACTCATGTGAGATTGGCATTATTCTACATTATATGCCAAGCATGTAGATATCATCCTATTCCTACAGTCTATCTGTGTCAAATCTTTAGACACTGGAAGAATTTTCAATGTTTCCAGACAATGTGGTTTAAGCACATTGACTTGGCATCCTCAAATCTTGCTTTGAATCTTGACTTTTTCCTTTACTGTGTGACCTTAGAAAAGTGATTTCATCTCTCTGGGTCTCTGTTTCTTCCCCATATAAAAGAAGATGAAAATACCTGTACTAACAATTATACGAATGAAAAAGATCATAAATTTAAAGCTGAAAGATACCACAGAAGTCATATGGTCCAAACATCTCATTTTACAGACTAGGAAACGCCTAGGTGTAGAGACTTGCCCAGTTTCACACACTGAATTACAGGATTGTTAGGAGAAGAGGGCTTTATAAATTATAAAATCCTCTGTAGCAGTGAGTTAGCATTATGCAATTAGTCTGTTGATTTCCACCCTGCTGTGACACCATTTGTTCCAGAGTAAACATTGTAATCCCCTGACCTCTTCCTTTATGTGCAGGCTGATTTGGGGTATAATGTTTTTAACCCAGTTTAAAAGCTGCTTCATGTTTTCCATGATACTACAAGAGCTATAAAGTTTCCAAAAGGTTCCTCATCTATTTTTGCCTTTTGATTGATGAGAGTAATATGAAAAATACCACAACTTCAGAATTTTTGCTTGGAAAAATAGATGTGGTTTGCTAAAGCATTTTAGGAGATCTTGAAAGCATTATAGTAATAGTTATATATCGATCCTTCCAGGTTGTCACTTCCTACATTTAAGTTATCTCCATTTAGGCCATAAATGGATGTTTACTGCTATCCAACTCTTCTTATTTATAACCTGAGACATTTATACCTGCAACAAGAAACAATGGGCTTGGTATGGAATGTTGACACATTTGTTCAAAGTTCTTTTTTGTATATAGCACTGGTCACTGGCTACACATTTCCAATTGCCTCTAAATGTGTCCTTTTCTCTTTTTTTGTCTTTTGAGTGAAAATACATCAACAATGTCAAGCCAGGGGGCTTATAAATATAATTACTTATAATTTGTGGAGCAATCTTAATGCAGCTGATTCAGTCTAAGGCCTCCTTGAAACCAATATGGAAATTCTCAGTAATTCAACCAAAATAATTAAAAAAGAAATAGATTTGATCACCAAAATACTCTAAATTTCTGGATGAAGTATAGAAAGCTGAGTTTTTAAATAAGGGAAGACAAAAATAGGAAATGAAGACTGTGAAGAAGTAAAAATTCTGAGTGAATATCATGGTAGATTAAAAAAGCATTCTATTTTTTCCCTGTATGCCTGTCATTGCAATTAGAAGAATTAAGGGCTGTACTCCAAGCAATATCTTTCATGCTGACCACTTTTTTGTTATGTTCTATGATGGCTCAACTGCCCTTCCTTCATGATGAATGAAGAAATGACTAGAAGTTGAACAGTGAAAAGAGTTTGCCAGATGGATAGTGGAAGATCTTACTAGAAATACAGAATAGCCACTAAGAAGTTTCTATCTTATATGAAGGGAAGGGAATGGAATGGGAGAACTCAATGCATTTAAGGTAATGTTTACTGTACTTCATTGTATACTAGCTAGCAAGTCTATCAGATGAATTGAGAAAATGTTTGTAGTTTTTAAAAGGTTTAAAATACTATGTAAACGTCAAATTAGCAATATTTTTATTGTTGGCTGGAAGCAAAAAGATCATTCAACAAGCATTTATTAAATGCTTACTAATTGTTAGGCATTATGCTAAGCCCTAAAGATAAAAAGAAATGTAAAACCATCCCTACCCATAAGGAGCTCACATTCAATGGCTCTTTGGTAACCTCCAGTCCACCTTCATGTCAAAACAATTTTAAGGAGAAATATATCAAAATTTAAGGAAATTTATTGAAGTTGATGGCAGAGTTAGGTCTAGAATACAGTTGTCCTGCCTCTGAGTTCAGATTTTTCCCCTGCATCATGCTAAGTACACAGACACCTATACCTCTCTAGATAGGACAGAGACATCTTCCATTTAGAAGTGGCAACATGGACTAATAGTAAGAATACTAGATCTGGAGTAAGAAAACATGGGTTTGAATTCCAGCTTCATTGGTTAAAAAAACACCACCTCTTAATATCTGTTGTTTTTATATCATCTTCATTTATAAATATATCCCTAATGCTTTACCACTCCTCTACCCAGGGAGAAATACCTTGCAACAAAGAGGAAAAATGAAAAAGAGAAGAAAAAAAGTTCAATAAAACTAACCAACATACTGTCTGAGTCTGACATTATATTTGATTTCACTATTTACCACCTATATAACTCTGGTCAAGTCATTTAAGCCATCCAGACCTTAGTCTCCTCATCCGAGAAATTTCCAGCTCTGAATCCTATGATTTCTACAGCAGCAGTTCCAAGGGGGTTGTGTTGGAGGGAACTGGGGAGGGCCTGCATCCAAGATACTAACTTCTGTATTATTCTCTCTGCTGAAAGTACCCACAGGATGGTAGAGAAGAAAGTCACCTAGTATCCAATGTCCTTTGGTTCCCAGGGAAGAAGCACAAGCATTAAGTGGAGAAGGGAGTACAGCTATGAAATAATCAGCTGCCCTGATACATGAGGAGCCAGAAAGCTGACAGCAAAGTGTTTTCAGTTCCTAGAAGTGGATTTATCTTATAATGATCAAACACACCAATGTGCTATTTCACTTATGAGACATCTTGAGTGGGGAAAAGCCAGCTCTGAAGATATGCAATCTTCATGTAATCATGTTGACTAGTTAGCTGGTCAGGTTGTTCCTTTCGGGCTGACTGTTTTCAAAATGCCCCAAAATAAAAGGTTGCAGCATCTCCATTGCCAACATCCTCTGGGAAAGAAAAGAGCACAAAAAAGGTAATCTTCTTAAGCATCTCTCTGCACTCAGAGAAGAAATTTGAGGAGATTCAACTGTCATGTTGGGAGACCTTGGTCGCTAAGGACACCTATCCTTGGGGGTGGGATAAAGTGTTAGGGAATGGAGAGGATTATTTTCTTAAGAAAGTGAACACAGTTAAGAGATTTGTTTCCTTCTTTATACAAAAAACTGGTTTTCAAGGGCAACCACTATGTCTATTAATGTGTGATACTTCCAAAGCTAGCCTGTCAAATTTTGAAACTCCCCATTTGCTTAATAGATTCTGCTTTGGAAAGAGAAAAATCTCTTGGGTGATGAATACACCAGACCTGTTCCTTTCCTTCTCCTTAGTGCCTAAACAGAAAGAACAGCCTGAGAGGAAAAGCATAAAACACCTTTCCTCTGCTAAAATGAGTGATTTATTTCTCAATGAGAATTTTTCTGGCCTCTTGTCATGATTACAATGGGGAAGAAAAAAAATCATGCTGCCCTAATTTGGCTGAGGTTAGAGTGACTCTGTGCTCAGAATTAACTTAAAGAAAAGTCAACTCTTCCATAAAAAAGGTTCTGACTAACATTGGTGGAGAGAATTTCCTTTTCAAAGGACTTCCCAACATCCATGAAATCAAAGATCCAGTACCTCTCCATGCATATATGTATGTATGTAACATATATGTGTATATATGTATATGCATGTGTATATATGTATACTTATATGTATATTTATGTGTATGTATATATATGTGTGTATATGTGTGTGTGTGTGTGTGTGTGTGTGTGTGTGTGTGTGTGTGTGCATGTCTTCCCTAATACCAAACTTCTTGAGGACAGGAACTCATTCTTTTTTAGGTGGTATTGTGGAGAGAGATAAAATCAAAGTTAAGAAGATCTGAGTTCAAATCCTGCTTCAGATACTTACTAGCCTTGTGATTCTGATAAAGTCAATTAGCCTTTCAACTTCAGTCTCCTCATATCTAAAATGGAGACAATGATAGCACCTACCTCACAACATGGATATGAGGACCAAATGAGATAACATATGCAAAGCACTTTGCAAACATAAAGTGTTATATAAATAAATAGGAGTGTTGAGGTTTGAGACTTAGGGGTGCTCTAGACTTAGGGGTGCATGCTGGGTCTTGTTGAATAAATTCAACTCAAGCCTTCTCTCAGTCAAAATAAAACTAAGTTTATTAAAGATTCACCATAATGGGTAGACTCTTAAGGAGCCTAAGCATTTGTTACATTTGTATTAGACAAGAGGGCCAGAATAATCTGACACAGAGTGAGTCTGCAATAGATTAACCTCAGCCCCTTCATGGCGGCAAGATGGATATTCTATACAGAAAGATTGTGGGAGATATTTACAGAGTGGTCTAGGGGAGGGTTTTGGGGAGGTTCTTGAAGAGGAGTCTAAGGAGGATCTTGACTATTGAGGTCAGATTCCAGGAATGGGATTAAAGGTGGGAAATAGCTGAAGACTACGCGGAGATGACAATGGAGGGCTAGGCTAGTTAGAGGGTAACAGATTTGGGTATACATATTTTGCTAGGGTTAAGAGTGGGAAGCAGCTGGACAATGGAGGGTTAGGCTAGTTTTAGAGTAACACATTTCCACCTAGGTTTATGGCCTCAGGACAAGTGCCTCATAAAGTGGGAAGATTCTACACCTAGAATTCTACACCAGAGCCTACACCCCATCAGTAGTAGTAGTAGTAGTCGTAGTAGTAGTAGTAGTAGTAGTAGTAGTACTGTTGAGGTTTGGGGGTTGAGGGGTGCTCGAGACCCCAAAATACCAACAGGCTGGATCCTGCCAAATGAATTTGACTCAAGGCTTCTCTCAGCCAAAGTAAAACAAAGTTTATTAAAGATTCACCTTAATGGGTAGACTCTTAAGGAGCTTAAGTATTTGTGACACTTATGTTGACAAGCAGGCCAGATTGAATCTCCTTTAGATTGAATCTGAGCACCTTCATGGAAGCAAGATGGCTCTTATATGCAGAAAGATTGTGGGAGGATCTAGGGGTGGTCTAGAGGAGGGTTTTGGGGAGGTTCTTGAAGAGGAGTCTAAGGAGGATCTTGACTACTGAGGTCAGATTCCAGGAATGGGATGTAGGGTGGAAAATAGCTGAAGACTACGCGGAGATGACAATAGAGGGCTAGGCTAGTTGAAGGGTAACAGATTTGGGTATACATATTTTGCTAGGATTAAGAGTGGGAAGCAGCTGGAAAATGGAGGGTTAGGCTAGTTTTAGAGTAACACATTTCCACCTAGGTTTATGGCCTCAGGACAAGTGCCTCATAAAGTGGGAAGATTCTACACCTAGAATTCTACACCAGAGCCTACACCCCATCAGTAGTAGTAGTAGTAGTCGTAGTAGTAGTAGTAGTAGTAGTAGTACTGTTGAGGTTTGGGGGTTGAGGGGTGCTCGAGACCCCAAAATACCAACAGGCTGGATCCTGCCAAATGAATTTGACTCAAGGCTTCTCTCAGCCAAAGTAAAACAAAGTTTATTAAAGATACACCTTAATGGGTAGACTCTTAAGGAGCCTAAGTATTTGTGACACTTATGTTGACGAGCAGGCCAGATTGAATCTCCTTTAGATTGAATCTGAGCACCTTCATGGAAGCAAGATGGCTCTTATATGCAGAAAGATTGTGGGAGGATCTAGGGGTGGTCTAGAGGAGGGGTTTGGGGAGGTTCTTGAGGAGGAGTCTAAGGAGGATCTTCAGGAACTGAGGTCAGACTCCAGGAATGGGATTAAGGGTGGAAAATAGCTGAAGGCTACCTGGAGATGACAGACAATGGAGAACTAGGCTAGTTTAAGGGTAACAGATTTCGGCCTTTCTATAATGAAGGTTTATGGCGTTAGGCAAAGGCTTCATCAAGTGGGAAGACTCCAGGAGGTTCCCAGAGCCTAAACCCCATTAGTAGTAATAGTAGTAATTGTTGTAGTTGTTGTAGTTATAGTTGTAATAGTAATAGTAGTAGTAGTTTATCTATGTAGGTGCCTAGCATAATATTTCAAACATTTTTGTTTTTCAGTTGTTTTCAATCGTATCAGACTCTTCATTCTCGGCAAAGGTACTAGAGTGGTTTGCCATTTCCTTCTCCAGCTCATTTGACAGATAAGGAATCTGAAGAAAACAGGGTTAAATGACTTGCCCAGGGTCGTACAGGGTCATGTCTGAGGCTGGATTTGAACTCAGAAAGATGCATCTTCCTGACTCCAGTCCTAGTACTCTATCCGCTGTGCCACCTAGCTGCCCTAAAGTGCTTTAAATTCCAAAGAAAAACTTTTATAGAGGTAGCAAAGCATTTAATTTATCATTCTGACCCTCCAAGTCTAGAGAACCTTTCAGACAAGATAGGTGAAAGGCATAGGCTTTAGAAAAAGTGGACACTTAAAAATACTTATTAGTTGATTGATTCTGGCACTTTATTCCATTCTGGTGCAGAGGTGTAGTATATTTCTCTGAGGTTTGATTTTTTTTCCTGTTTTATCACAAGTAACTAGTCTCTAGCAAAGAATGATTGGGGTATGATAAATTACTTTCTTTTAGATTTGGAAAGAGAAAATTAGAATTAATACTAATCTAAAAGAGTGCTATATCAGTTGTTATAAAATGTATTTTTTGAAGGTTATAACTACAGGCCTTAGCCTTACCTGTCTGCACAGAGAAAAACCTCAAAGGTATTTACTTCTAGGTCTTATTTGGTGGAAATCATTAGAAATAAATGCTAACAAGGCCAGTTGATGAGAATCCTATCATACTAAACAATTGCTAAGATAAATGTATTCACATTTTAAACTAACCTTCCCTCCTAATCTTTCCAAATTTCACTTTATAAATTCTGTGGTTTGTGTCAAGTTCTCAGGGACTTGACTATTCCCATGACTTCTTCAGCATTTCTTGATAGCATAAACTTTAGAACTTTGAGATTTTAATTCAAGGCTCTGGGAAACCCCTTAAACTCTGATTGAATCTTCCCATTTGATGACAAATTTGCCTAAAACCATAAGCCTTTTCTTACCTCTAGGCCCAAATCCCTCCTTACTCTTAACCTAGCCTGGCCCTCCATTGCCCAACTACTTCCCACCCTTAATCCCATTCCTGGATTGCTTACTAAGTGATAAACTCTTTTGTATGTATTTTGTGGAGAGCCGAAAGTATGGTCAAATTTTATAAATTCAAAGTCCCTTAAATTCAACGGCCTAAAGAAAAACTCCAATTACCCTGCTCTGGTTACAGTTCTGGAGAGGTGCTTCTGTCTTCTATGATAAGTGAGATATATAAGGTTAGCCAAGTGCTTTACATAAATTATCTCATTTGTTCCTCACTCTAACCCTGTGAGGTAAGTGTTACAGCTATTACTATAATTAATTGGAGGTCACAGAGATGAGATGACTGGCCCATAATCACAAAAGTAATAAGTGCCAGAGATAGGATTCACATTTGGGACCAGGTATCTCCTAATTCCAAATGTATCACTTTTTCCACCATATTATTATTATTTGTTCAGTCATTTCAGTCTCTTCATGATGCCATTTTGGGTTTTCTTGGCAAAAAGTGGTTTGCCATTTCTCTCTCCACCACCATACCGTGCTTCCTATCAAATAGTCTATTTAAAGCCCTGTAGTAGACCCCAAAGGAAGAATAGAAATATCTGAGGGATGGCAAAAGAGATGGGGGGCAGAGGGAGAACAAAGTCGTTCCTGTTTTCAAAGAGTTTATGGTCTTCTGTGTCCAGATGTAAGATGAGATTGATCAAACAACAAACATTTATTAACTGTCTGCATTGTGCCAGGTACTGGGGTCATGAAGACAAAAAGTCAAACATTCTTTACCCTGCAGGAGCTCACATTCTATTAGGGCAGACATATATATATATATATACATACATATATATATACATATATATATATATATATATATATATATATATATATATATATATATATATATATAGCGAGAGAGAGAGAGAGGGAGGGAGCAGACCTGCACAATTTGGCAGTAGGTAGGGGTCAAAATTAAAATAGGCTAAAATTCTTTGGGCTGCAGATAGATTAGACTAGAAACAAACTAACAATGGCTTGTTGCAACTGGTCACATGACAAACAGGAGAGTGCACAGTGACAACTGCACATTTTTTGCAGGTTGCCCAAAATCCTTCATTCGGCCGCAAGTGACCTGTGGGTCATAAATTGTACAGGCCTGATATAGAGAAATATACAAAATAGATACAAAGTGATTTTGAGGGGGAAGGCATTAAGTAGCTGTAGAATTTAGGAAAGTTTTCATGTAGAAGGAAGTGTTTAATCTGAATCCTGAAGGAAATGAAAGATTCTATGAGTTGGTGACAAAGTGAGAGTTGAGGATATT
The DNA here is from genome assembly GCA_011680675.1 of Gymnobelideus leadbeateri. Lineage (NCBI taxonomy): Eukaryota > Metazoa > Chordata > Mammalia > Diprotodontia > Petauridae > Gymnobelideus > Gymnobelideus leadbeateri. The sequence continues at coordinate 316,143 of WOXC01004414.1, read as the reverse complement.
CCAAACATGGATAATCAATCATTCATGCAAAGACACTTAAATGGAAAATAAAATGCTATGTGTGTGGAAGCAAAAAGTAGACAGTAGAGGGCATGGAGAGGAGTAATTTATAATAAAGTTGGAAAGATAGGGTTGGGTTAACATTGTGAAGGGCTTTTAAATGCCAAAGAGAGACATGTATAGGAGTAGCAAGGCATATAATTAATGAGCTTGACCCACAGTGCCTAAAAAACCCTTCAGACAGCATGAGTGAAAGGACGGGCACTATCCTATCACTCTTTGAAATGAGAGAGAAAAAAACAGAGGAATTCCTCTCTCATTGGAATACCAACAAGGCCTATTTTTAGAAATGAAGAGACAGATATTTAGTCTTCATGTTTGGAAGACTTGAACTTTAGGGACTTCAATTTGCTCACCCCAGTAAAGTCAGTAATCATATCACCTTCTTCAGCATGGATTTTTCCCAGTTCTGCTTTCCTTATCCAACTAGGCAACCTTATGGTAAATGCTTCTTTTAAAAATATTTTGGTTTATTTGTTTTTAACTTTTTTTAAAAAGTGCTGAATTGTCCCCTTCTCTCTAGTTCCCCCTCATCCCCACCAAGAAGGCAAGCAATATGATATCAATTAAATATTTGAAATCATGCAAAAAAAATTCTATATTAACTATGTGGCCAAAAAAATAATTAAGAAAAAATAAAGTTAAAAAAAGTATGTTTCTATTTGCTCTCAGAATGCATCAGTTCTCTCTCTGTAGGCAGATAACATTTTTCATCATGGTTCCTTTGGAATTGTCTTCGATCATTTTATTGATCAAAGTAGCTAAGTCTTTCACAACTAATCATATTGCTATTACTATATACTACGATCTCCTCCTAGTTCTGCTCACTTCACTCAGCATCAATTCATACAGTTCTTCCCAGGCATTTTTTAAACCATTATGATCATCATTTTTTTTTTGCTTTTTGGAGGGAGGAAGGCAGGGCAGTTGGGGTTAAGTGACTTGCACAAGGTCAGATGGCTAGTAAGTGTTAAATGTCTGAGACCGGATTTGAACTCAGTTCCTCCTGACTCCAGGGCTGGTGCTCTATTCATTGTGCCATCTAGCTACCCCCTGATCATCATTTCTTATAGCCCAGTAGTATGCCATCACAATCATGTAAGACAACTTGTTCAGCCATTCCTCAATTGATGAGCATCCCTTCATTATTCTTTGACATGACAAAAAGAAATGCCATAAATATCCTTGTACATATAGGGTCTTTCCCCTTTTCTTTGATCTCTTCAGGATACAGACATAGTATATATAGTAATTAGAATTAATTACAATTACAATTAATATTAATTACAAACATAGTAGTGGTATTGTTGAGTCAAAGTGTAGGCACAATTTTATTTCTTTTTGGGCATAGTTCTAAATTGTTCTCCAGAAAGACTGAAGCAGTTCACAACTCTACCAACAGTGCATTAATGTCCTAATTTTTTCCATATCTCCTTCAACATTTGTCACCTCCTTTTTCTATTATGTTTGCCAATCTGATAGGTATGACGTGGTACTTCAGAGTTGTTTTAATTTGTATTTCTTTAATCAATCCTTATTTAGAGCATTTTTATATGGCTATAGATAACTTTCATTTCTTCCTCTGAAAACTGCCTATTCATATTATTTGATCACTTATCAATCAGGAAATGGCTCTTTTTTTAAATAAATCTCACTCTTTTTCTTATGTATTTGAGAAATGATGCCTTTATCAGAGAAACTTGTATAAAAAATGTTTTCCCAGTTTCCTGTTTTCCTTCTAATCTTGGCTACATTGGTTTTGCTTACATAGAACCTTTTAAATTTAATGTAATCAAAGTTAGTCATTTTATTTCCTATGATCTTCAGAGGCAAACAGATTTAAGTGACCTGCTCAGAGTCACACAGTTAGGAAATGTCTGAGGATGGATTTAAATTAAGGAATGTGAGTCTTCCTGATTCCAAGTCCAGTACTCTATCTACTGTACCAACTAGTTATATATATATATATATATATATATATATATATATATATATATATATATATATATATATATATATATATATATATATATATATTTATAAACTTGTCTATATCTAGTTTCTAAATGAACTGCTTTCCAATTTTCCAGCAATTTTTGTCAAATAGTGATTCCTTGCCCCAAAAGCTTGGATCTTTGAATTTATGAAACACTAAATGACTATGGTTGTTTGTTCCTGTGTATTATTTACCTGATCTATTTCAGTGATCCACAACTCTCTTTTTTGGCAAGTACCAGATTATTTTGATGATTACTTCTTTGTAATATAATTTTAAATCTGGTACTGCTAGGCCACTGGATGATTCTTGAGAAAAAAATATTAATTCCTAATTTGATTTTCTATTGAATCATTTAACAAATGATTTGCTAGTGGTCAAGGAAGTGCTCTCACAATGGCCAGTACTTATAAGGGAGATGCTACTGAAATTAAATAAATTGCTTTCTTCCATGAAAGATAAAATTGGATTACATAGGGCAGGGAGGAAGGGAATGGGAGGTAACCTCCTCCCATTTGTGACCTCCACTGAGAATCTGTTACCTTTCCCCTAAGCCAGCTCATCTCCTTGGAGCTAAACAGTTAATCATATCAATTGGGGAGTTCTCTTTCTCTTCCTACTGAAAACCTTTCTTCTACTATCTCCTGAAGAACTGTTTGTTTAGTCTATGTAATTCTGTGGGATTTTCAATATAATGATTTCTGTTTTTTTCTTGGTCCTTAATAAGAATGCCCATTAATTTGCCTCATATTTTCTCTGCTCATTCCAGCTGGAAGGTGAATGCTGACTACAGTGAGCCAAAAGTGAGTAGAAGGACATAAAATGAGAATGAAAGTTTCAGAAAATGCCTATTGATTTCTGAGCTCCTCCTAAAAATTTGAGCTTCCTGGCCATGTCCCTTCCCTGGATGAAGGATCATCTTAAAGTGTTTTCAACTGAATGTGGAATGCCAAGAGGAAAGGTTTTCATGCTAAAAACCCCAGTCCTAGAACTCGACTGATTCTCCACATAGTCTAGAGTCATAGATATTGATTGAAACTATTGGGGGGAAATCAAAGAAAATAGTTCCTAAATTCAAAGGCAAAGTCTTTCAAACACAAAGAATATGCTGAAAACTTATGGAAAAAAACATTCAGGAAAAAAGACTCAAAAGAGGAACCCCAAAATATGTTTTCTGGTTTTTTTTAACATAGATCCTGCTACCAAAGATACTATTTTGTTTCAAGACATAAAAATATAGAATAATGTTAGTTTAAATATCAAATGAGGTTCTACAAGAAACAACATGTTTAAAGTTGTCAGAACTAAACTGACCTTGAACAAGGATCCTGGGTCCTTAAACATGCATGTTTGTGTGGGTGTGTGTGTGTGTGTGTGTGTGTGTGTGTGTGTGAGAGAGAGAGAGAGAGAGAGAGAGAGAGAGAGAGAGAGAGAGAGAGAGAGAGAGAGAGAGAGAGACTGGGTTTTCACATCTTGAAGAAACCTGAAAACTAGGCTGTTTTGCTTTCTTTTTTTTCATTTATTTCTCCCAGGAACAGAGAAGCTAACACAGGTGATTTGGGACAGTGTTTAGCCTGCAAGCACAGCATTCATGTAGCCTACTGTGCAAGGGAGATAAATGTTCTTAATTCATTTTCCAATCCAGCCTGTATCTTAAAGCTATGTGTCAATGGGATGAAACAAAGTACAGTATATTAGCTTTCCTTGTCCCTGATTTTATTTTTCTCTTTTACAACTCTATTAGATGGTAAAACTCTTAGGGAGCAGAGATTGTGTATTCTGTATGTGTGATGATGAACTCCATAGAGCCCTTGGCATTTCAGAAGAACTACGTTGATGGTAATCAGTAATCCAATTTTCAGTCTAATACCATGAGCCAAGCTTTTCTAATATTTTGATTCTAAAACTACTCTTGCCAAATCTGTTGGCTTTTAAAAATATAATGATTCTTACATCTATTTATCTCTTCTGTTTTTCTCCTCATCCAGGTCCTTTTCCTCATTGTATGTCCTGCCTCTAACACTCAATTCAGAATGCAAAAGTCTACAACAAAAAAAGAGATCATATAGACTACCTCATTCAAGCAATCCCTAAGTAAGAATCTTATCTACGACATACCCAAGAAGAAGTCACCCAACTTTTGCCCAAAGGTCTCTAAGTGAAGGAGGATTCACTTTCTCCTGAATCAGTTCATTATACTTTTGGATAGTGCTGTTAGAAATTTTTCCTATCATCATCTTTTCATTTCTCCCTTTACACCATCTGACTATTACTTATTGGACTTGCCTCTAGGTCAAAGACAAAAGTCTACTTCACAAATCTTATCTTTCCCAGGCTAAACCTAACATTTCAAGATCCTTCAATTGACTCTTTTGTGTCATGGACTCAAGGTACTTTCCTTATGCTTGTAGCCCATCTCTAGATGCTATTTGGATTATCAGTGCCCTTCTCCTCTTGAAATTTTCATAAAGGAACATAGACTAAACAAAGCTCTTCACCAATCTAAATTCATTGATTTCAACATGTTACCAGAAAATTTCATTTATCCTTTTTTCTTCTACCTCACTCCCATTCTGCCAATTCTACTTGCCTTAGCTGACCTTAGTCAAATTCTCCTTCATATATTCACTTCATTTCCAACCCAAAACTTTATTTTCCTAAGGTAGCAACTTATTAATGAGAAGTTAAGAAAATACCATCATTCCAAGACATTACCTTCCAAAATTTTAATCTGTCTCCTCCAAAATGGTTTTTTAGATGTCTGATAAATTCAACAAACATTTGTCAAGCTTCAATGGTATCACAGAAGTGTTGACTGCTTCCCCTCCCACAACTAAGGATAGATAAAGAACTCTCCCAACTTCCATTCAATTACCCTTCATTACATATTTATCCAAAGAAAATTTAAGTGCCTTACCTTTCATTTCTATATCAATGAGTCAATGAATATTTATTGAGCACCTGCTATATTTTGATTATATATATATATATATATATATATATATATATATAGCACCTGCTATATTGAGCACAGTGTCAGATGATATCCTGTTAAAAGGCTTAAACATTGATATGATTCTAAGCTCACACAGGGCAAGAATGAGTTTCTTGTACATTCTTCACACATTTTAATTTCTAATAACTCATTCAACATAGATTAAGCTCCTAGAATATCTTAGGCACTGTGGCACATTCTGGGGATACAAAGACAGGCAAAGAACAGTCCCCTCTATTAAGGAGAAAAACAATGTGTAAACAATTCCGTACAAAAAAGATATATACAGGATGAATTGGAGGTAATCAATACTAGCACTAATAAGAGTCAAGAAAAGATTCTCACCAGAGAAGTCCAGAGTTAGAATTGAGAAAGGGGAGAATTCCAGGCTTCAGCAACAGCCAGATATGAGAAGCAAGTGATGCTTGAGAAGGTAAACAAGGAAAAGAAAACATAACAAACTTATCAAAATTGAACTATTTACATTCATACATACTAAACAAGGAAAAGAAAACATAACTTATCAAAGTTGAACTATTTACATTAATATGTGGAAAACAATAACTGTAACTGATGAAACTTTTCTCAATATGAAAATAGTTGAAGAAGGGTATATGGGCATATGAATACATATGTGAATGTGTGTGTGTGTGTGTGTGTGTGTGTGTGTATGTTTATAGGTATACATAGATATAGGGCACAGGACCAATTTAATAGGAAGGAATGATACTTAAAAGGTGAAATTAAGAGGTGAGAGAGGAATATAATGTGAGGAGATGGGGAGAGACAGAATGGAGTAAACTATCTCATATAGAAGAGGCAAGGGAAAATGGTTACAAGGGAGGGAAAGAAGAGGAAAGCAAAAAGGCAGAACCTTATTCTTATTGAATTTGGATCAGGGAGAGAATGACATACATACTAAATAGGATGTCTCACCCTAGAGGAGAGTAGGGGAGAAGGGGATGATAGGGGAAATGATGGAAGGGAGGGTGGGAGGGAAGGGGTGGAGTGAAGCTGGAAGCACCCACTTATGAAAAGGGACAGGATCAATGTAGGGAATAGAACAAGTGGGAGGTGGAATAGGAGGGAGGGAAATATAGTCAGTCTTTTACAATATATCTACTATGGTAATGTTTTGCATAGCTCCACATGTACAACATATCCTGAATTGCTTATCTTCCCCGTAGAGATGGGTGACAAGGGAGGAAGGGAATGAACCTGGAATTCAAAGTTTTAAAATCAAATGTTTAAACATATATGAATACTATTATTAATACTATTTTACATATAATTGGGAAATAAGATATACAGGCATTGGGGCACAGAGATTCACCTTGCGCTACTGAAAAAGTCGAAGGGGGTATGGGAGAAGATATGGGAGAGAGCAGATGGGGTAAGTGGGACTGCTATTCTGGGGTGGGAGGTAGGGAAAAATGGGGAAAAAACAGTAACTCAGAATCTGATGGAAATGAATGATGTAAACCAGAAGTTAATAAATCATTTGACAAAAAAAAGATTAGGGATATCAAGTGTCATACAAAGAGGAATAAAATGAATAGAAAGATAAGAGAGGGCCAGGATATGGAAGTCTTCAAAAGCTAAACAGTGGATATTTTATTTTACTCTAGATGTGATGCTTTTTGAAGCTGTAATGTTTAAAGTTTGTCTAAAAATACTATTAAAGTTTGTCTAAAAATAAGAACCATCCTGTATGACTTGAGGTGTCCTTAAGCCCAATTTAGGATTAATATCATAAAATAAAAACTTTCTAACAATAAGATCTCATCAAAAATAGAATGGGCTACCAAAAGAGGCTATCAGTCTCCTCTCTTTGGAAGGTTTCAAGTAAGGGCTGAGTGACTATTTATCTAGTATGTTAAACAAGGACTTCCTTTTGTGCACAAGTTTGACTAGAAGGCCATGAAAGTCCCACTACCAAAAAATCAATAAAAAGACTTAGATACCTGAAAGCAGAAATGAGTTTATGGTTTTCTCATGAGAAAGGGTACACCCCTCATTGGTCTAATGGCCCCAGCCAGGGAAAGACAAATTGATTCCAGAAAGCAAGGTCCCTTTATACCCTAATTGATCCCCCCAACCTTGTTCCACTTATCCCATTGGATGGGCTTCAGGGGGCACAATCTATTCATGTGAATCCTCCCCAGCACAAAAGGACAAGAAAAGGTGGGAATTTGCAAGCAGAAAGTTTTGCAAGAGTTTGCAAGACTACATAGTTTAGGTTGTTTTGCAAAGCATGGCAAAAACTATTAAGCCTTTGTGAGGAGGCTTCACTTTTGAGAAATTATCCCTCACAATCTCCCCATCTATTTCTTACAAATTGGAGACTCTTCACACCATTACAGGAAAACCTCTTCCACTAATTCGTCTTGAGAATCCCCATCAGGTTGGTCTCAGACTGGCACCCAACCCTGACTTTTCACAACCATCAATTTAATTTAATATTTCCTTTTCCTTCTATTTTTACCAAATGGGACAAGGAGTCTGGGACTATTCTCGTTATCAGTTGCATCATACATGGGAGACAAACTGGGAATAAAATAAGTCCACTAAAAGCTATCATGAGGAACCAGAGGGCTTGTTTCCACTAGGAACCATTAAACTGGGAAATCCCAGTCATAAATACTACCTCTCTGGTTTGGATGGCTTGATCTGCTAAGAGCCCATGGACTAGGAAAGTTAAAAAGATGATGGAGTAGAAACAGGTCTTCCACCTTCCCCAATTCATGTAAAAGGGGGCTCTGAACAAACTTTGGAGCTACAGAACCCACAAAATGACACAGAGAAGCTAACCTACCGCTGAGGACACACCGGCAGCTCAGCAGGGAGCAGATAGTGTAGCAATCTGAGAGCCAAGCCCAGGCCTACATGAGCCAGAGGTTTTAGCCCCATGGTGGACCTGACCAAACACTGGCTGGAGGGACTCCAAGAACACCAGCAGCTATGGCCGTTTCCAGAATTATCAATACATAGATTCTAAGGACAAAGAGAGAGGTCAGGGCAGTGTGGACTTTGGGACCAGTAGTTGGGACAGTGTTGGCTTTTGCCCCCAGTGTGAGAAGATGCTGAGACACCTTGGTACAGTCTGTGCTACATTGCAGCTTCAACTCCTGGACTGCAGACTGTAGGGGGACCAAGCCACCAGTCTGAGGGGTAATTGCTCTTGCTTGAACCTTCTTGGATCTGGATTGCAGTCTAGGCTTGAGGTCCTGGGGTGTGTGACCAGCTTGCCAGAGCATGTGGAGGCTTCAGAGAGGGCACCCAACTAATATGCCTAGCAGCTGAGGAAACCCCAGCATTTGGGATGGAAGCTCCCCTGTCTGGTGGCGGAGTACTATTGTGGCAAAAAGTCCAAAAGTCAAGTAATTGAGTGGCAACATGACCAAGCAAAGAAAGCAAAACAAACAGAAGAATTCAATATTAGACTCCTATTTTGAGGAGAAACAGGATAAAAGCATGGAACAGGAGGAAGACAACAAAGTTATAATTCCTGCATCATAAGCTTCAAAGGAAAATATGAGCTGGTTGGAGGCCATAGAGGACCCTAAGAAGCAGATAAGAGGAGTGGAGGAAAAATTGGGAAGAGAAATGAAAATTATGCAAGAAAATTATGAAATGAGGGTCAACAGCCTGAGTGAGAAAAATATCACCTTAAAAAATAGACTAACTAAAATGGCAAAAGAGGCTCAAAAGGGCAATGAGGAGAGGAATGCCTTAAAAAGCCAAATTTGTCAGATGGAAAAAGAATCTCAAAATCTCACTGAGAATAATCATTCCTTCAGGATTAGATTGGAGCAAATGGAAGCTAGTGACTTTGTGAGAAATCAAGATGCTGTTAAACAGATCCAAACAAATGAAAGAATAGAAAGCAATTTAAAATATCTCATGGGAAAAACCACTGACCTGGAAAACAGATCCAGGAGAGATAATTTAAAAGTTATTGGACTACCTGAAAGCCATGATCAAAGAAAGACCCTAGAAATCACCCTCCAAGAAATTATCAAGGAAAAATACCCTGATATTTTAGAACAAGAGGGCAAAATAGAGGTTGAAAGAATCCACCAATCACCTCCTGAAAAAGATCCCCAAAATAAAATTCCTAGCAATATTATAGCCAGGTTCAGGAATTCCCAGATCAAGGAGAGAATATTACAAGCAGCCAGGAAGAAACAATTTGAATATTGTGGATAACACAGGATCTGGCAGCTTCTACACTGAGGGATCAAAGGGCCTGAAATATGATATTCCAGAGGTCAAAGGAGCAGGAATTAAAACCAAGAATCACCTACCTAGCAAAACTGAGTATCACCTTTCAGGGGAAAACATGGTCATTCAGTGGAATAGAGGACTTTCAAGTATTCTTGAAGAATAAACAAGAGTTGAATAGAAAATTCGACATTCAGATACAAGAAGCAAGAGAAGCATTAGAAGGTAAACAGGGAAAAGAAATCTTTTAACAAAACAATTTTAACTGAAACTTCCTTTTAAACAAAGACAAACCTGGAAGCTTATGATTTCTTAAATTACAATACTTTAGAATATTATAGCACATGATCAAAATGCCCCATTCATTATTTTTCTCTTCCTCCAACAGCATAATTCTTAAATTAACAATTTTTAAGGTATAAAGGAAAGTGCTTCATTTATAACAAAGATAATACAACTGTTTTACACAGTAAGAGAAAACCTAGAAAAATATCTTAATTTAGTCATATTCCAAATCGCTTTACACAGAAACAAATAAACTTGACTTACACCATTTACACTCAAATAGCATTTGTTTTATCTGAAATATTGTGCCAAGCACCTTTACAATTATGTTATACCCATGAAACCCCTATGATGTGGAATACACTGCCACCACCAGCATCTCTTATTGAATAGTAACCTAAGAGAAATAAAACTTTCTTGGGGCCATACACTAAATCAATCTCTTAATGCCAAATAACAGTATGTATCTTTTTGATTATATACCTATACATTTCTAAACTCTAATAACCTTAGCCCTGTAAAAGAAAATATTGTCAACAAATTTATATATTTTCTTAGTATTTCAATTCCCCATCCATGTTCACATTTTCCTGTGAAAGTTTACAAGCAATTTGAAATCACCTATTATGATCAGGTCAGTTTAAAATATGCTGGGCCAATCTTCTAATTGTTTCTTTTCTAGTTACTAGTTCTAATAATAATTACAAATCCCAGTAATCTATATCTTTACTATAATCAATGCCTGTCTTTAAATTCAAATACAATAACCACCCAATTTCAGTCTTTAAAATCACAATTCTTATTTTTCCCCAGGATTCTCATCTGTGAAATAAGAATCTAGCAACACAGCAACGTTTGTACCAAGTTCATAAGAACTTTTAGGTTACCTAACAGCTTCTTTATAACATTTAAAAACATCCCATTATCTTTTTAGGTGAATGCATTTCCAAATCACCTAACACAAAAAATAAACTATTAACTTTAATCCACTAAATACATTTTCATAATAGCCCAGATTTCCAATGGAGAATCTGCTATACAGTAAATATCAGTAGCATTATTATATTTATACCAAAATATAATAGTTTCACATTTTTATCACATTCCTTCAAAAGTCAATTCATATACAACAAAATTCACTTTGAAAATTTCTTTAATATTAATTTCCACATTTTACAATCATATGTATATATCTTTTTTTTTTTGAAAAGAAAAAGATCATTTAGTTTGCTTCCATCAGGATTCAGGTTCAGTTTTTTCTAGTTATATCTCTGGATGGCACTTTTCTCACTTTCTTGAGTCTTTCGGGATTGACTTATATCACTGCATTGCTGAAAAGAGTCCAGTCTGTCATAGCTGGTCATCACAGATATGGTATGTCTGTGATTGTATACAAATTTCTTCTGATTCTACTCTTCTTGCTCAGCATCAGTTTGTATAAGTCTCTCCAGGTAATTGTGAAATCCATCACCTCCTCATTTCTTATAGCACAATAATATTCCATTACATTCATATACCACAACTTGTTTAGCCATTCCCCAATTGATGGGCACCCCTTTAGTTTCCAATTCTTTGCAACCACAAAAAGGGCTGCTAAAAATATTTTTGTACATATGGGTCTTCCTCCCACTTCTATGATCTCTTTGGGATATAACCCTAGAAGTGGTATGGCTGGGTCAAAGGGTATGAAATTATTTATAATCCTTTGGGCATAATTCCAGATTGCTTTCCAGAATGGTTGGATAAGTTCACAACTCCACCAGCAATGTATTAGTGTTCCAATTTGTCCACATCCTCTCCAGCATTTGTCACTTTTTTGTTTTGTCATCTTAGGCAATCTGACTGGAGGGATGCAGTTTTGATGACTGCTGATGTATAATACAGATTAAGATCTGGCATAGCTAGTCCACCTTCCCTAGCATTTCTTTTAATTAATTCCCTTGATATTCTAGACCATTTGTTTTTCCAAATAAATTTTGTTATTATTTTGTCTAACCCTACAAAGTAGTTTTTTTGGTAAATTGATTGGTATGGCACTAAATATATAGTTTAGTTTGGGTAAAATAGTCATTTTTATTATATTAGCTCGACCCAGCCATGAGCAATTGATATTTTTCCAACTATTTAGATCTGCTTTTATTTGTGTGAGAAGTGTTTTGCAGTTGTGATCATATAGATTCTGGGTTTGTTTTGGCAAGTAGATTCCCAAATATTTTATAATGTCTACAGTGACTTTAAATGGGATTTCTCTTTCTATCTCTTGTTGTTGAGTTTCATTAGAGATGTACAGGAAGGCTGAGGATTTATGTGCGTTTATTTTATGTCCTGCAACTTTGCCAAATTTATTTATTGTCTCAAGTAGTTTTTTACTTGATTCTCTAGCATTCTCTAAGTATATCATCATATCATCTGCAAAGAGTGACAGCTTGGTCACTTCTTTGCCTAATTTGATTCCTTTGATTTCTTTTTCTTCTCTAATTGCTACTGCTAGTGTTTCTAGTACCAGATTGAATAAGAGGGGTGATAGTGGACACCCTTGTTTCACTCCTGATCTTTTTGGAAAGGCTTCTAGTTTATCCCCATTGCATATAATACTTGCTGATGGTTTTAAATAGATGATATCAACTATTTTAAAGAAGGCTCCACTTATTCCTATACTTTCTAGTGTTTTTAATAGGAATGGATGTTGTACTTTGTCGAAAGCCTTTCCTGCATCTATTGACATGATCATGTGGTTTCTGCTAGTTTTATTGTTGATATGCTCAATTATACTGATGGTTTTCCTAATATTAAACCATCCTTGCATTCCTGGAATGAATCCTACCTGATCAAAGTGTATTATTTTTGTGATAAGTTGTTGGGAGTCTTTTGGCTAATGTTTTATTTAGAATTTTTGCGTCTAAATTCATGAGGGAGATTGGTCTATAATTTTCTTTCTCTGTCTTATCTCTTCCTGATTTAGGAATCAGTACCATATTTGTGTCATAGAAAGGATTTGGTAGGAATCCGTCTTCACTAATTTTCCCTAAAAGTTTGTAGAGTATTGGAATCAATTTTTCTTTAAATGTTTGATAGAATTCACTAGTGAACCCATCTGGCCCTGGAGATATTTTCCTAGGGAGTTCATTGATGGCTTGTTTGATTTCTTTTTCTGAGATGGGATTATTTAGGTAATTCACTTCCTCTTCAGTTAATCTGGGCAAGTTGTGATTTTGTAAATATTTATCCATTTCACTAAGATTGTCCTATTTATATGTATACAATTGGGAAAAATAATTCCTCATTTTTTTAAATTTCCTCTTCATTAGAGGTAGATTCACCCTTTTTATTTTTGATACTCATAATTTGGTTTTCTTCTTTCTTTTTTTTATCATATTGACTAAGGGACTATCAATTTTGTTGATTTTTTCATAAAACCAGGTCTTAGTTTTATTTATTAATTCAATAGTTTTCTTAATTTCAATTTTATTAATCTCTCCTTTGGTTTTCAATATTTTTAATTTAGTACTAAATTGGGGATTTTCAATTTGTTGTTTTTCTAGCTTTTTCAATTGCATGTCTAATTCATTGACCTCCCTTTTCTCTAATTTATTCATTTATGCACTCAGGGATATAAAACTTCCCTTGAGAACTGCCTTTAGTGCATCCCACAAAATTTGGTATGTTGTCTCATTATTATCATTCTCTTGAATGAAATTATTGACTGTTCTATAATTTCTTCTTTGACCCATCCATTCTTTAGGATTAAATTGTGTAATTTCCAATTAGTTTTTAGTCCATCTTTCCCTGGCCCTTTATTGCATATAATTTTTATTGCATCATGATCTGAGAATAATGCATTTAATATTTCTGCCTTTTTGCACTGGATTGTGAGGTTTTTATTCCCTAGTACATGGTCTATTTTTGAGTATGTACCATGCACTGCTGAGAAGAAAGTAAATTCCTTTTCATCCCCATTCAGTTTTCTCCAGAGATCCATCATATCTAGTCTCTCTAAGATTCTATTCACCTCCTTAACTTCTTTCTTGTTTATTTTGAGGTTAGATTTATCGAGTTCAGAGAGGGGGAGATTAAGGTCCCCCACTGGTATAGTTTTGCTATCTATTTCTTCCTCTAATTCCTTTAACTTCTCCTCTAGGAATTTGGACTATACCACTTGGTACATATATATTAAGTAGTGATATTGCTTCATTCTCAATGGTGCCTTTTAGCAGGATATGGTTTCCTTCCTTATCTATTTTAATTAGATCTATTTTTGCTTTTGCTTTATCTGAGATAAGTATTGCTGCCCCTGCTTTTTTTACTTTAGCTGAGGCATAATAAATTTTACTCCAACCTTTTACCTTTACCCTGTGGGTATCCCTTAGTTTCTAATGTGCTTCTTGTAGACAGCATATTGTAGGATTATGGTTTTTAATCCATTCTGCTATCCACCTCTGTTTTATGGGAGAGTTCATCCCATTCACATTCATAGTAATGATGACTATCTGTCTCTTCCCTTCCATCCTATTCCCTCCCCTGTTTATGTTTTTGTTTATTCCTTCTCCCTTCCCCTCCTTGAAGTTTTCCCTTTTGACCGCCCCCTCCCTCAGTGTTCCCACCCAGTGACCCCCCTTCTTAACCTACCCTCTCCCCTTACTACTATTTCCCTCCCTTCTAATCCCCCCTTTAGTCTCCTCCTTTTAACCCCCCCCTTACCCTTCCACTATCTATAGGACACAATAAGTTTTTATACTTATCAGAGTAAATTACTCCCTGTTTGATTCCAAACCAATGAGAGTAAATTTCAAACAGTGCTCCTCTCCCTCCCTCCTTTTCCTCTATTTAATGAATTTATCTTTCTATTCACATTAGAATCTTAAACTTCACAGATTAATTTGATCCCTCTTTGGACCAGAACCAGTGATAATAGTGTTTAAGTGATGTTCTTCCCCTCTTCCTTTCCCCTCTTCTATAGTGTGTTTTGATGCCTCTTCAGATGGCATATTTTACCTTTTCCTAGCTCATCCTTTCCTTTTTCCCATTACAGTCTCTTTGATCCCCTTAATAGTCTTTTTTGTTAGTGCATTCATACCCACATACTCTCTCTAAGTATAACCCTTTAGAATGTCATGATAATCATAAAGATTTCGAATATTGACAGTTATCAGCTCCATATATAGGGATGTGAACATTTTGTTCTTGTTGCATCCCAAGTCATGAGCGTGTGTTTGTGGGTTTCGGTGTGTGTACTTATGCATGTGTGAGTATGTGTTTCCCTTGTTTACCTTTTTATATCTTTCTGGAGTCTTGTAATTGGAGATCAAATTTTCCATTGAGCTCTGGCTTTTTCATCAGGAAAGTCTGGAAGTTTCTTATTTCATTAAACGTCCATCTCCTTGCCTGAAAGATAATGCTCAGTTTTGCCAGGTAGAGAAGCCACTCTCTCCACTGGGGGCCCAACTCTCTTACCTGGCTCCAATGATCCTTCCCCTCTGCAAGATGACTGCGATTTATCCTTGGTAAGTCTGCAGGCTGGGGCTTTTT
Organism: Gymnobelideus leadbeateri; assembly: GCA_011680675.1. NCBI lineage: Eukaryota > Metazoa > Chordata > Mammalia > Diprotodontia > Petauridae > Gymnobelideus > Gymnobelideus leadbeateri. Next base: position 301,057 of record WOXC01004414.1, on the reverse strand, counting down.
CTCTCTCTGGTGTAGTCTGCTTGTCTGCTCTTAGGTCTGAGCTGTTTAGACCCCACATGCTCTGCGCTTGACCTGTCCAGACTCACTGGGCAACCTCCTGGGCTGGACTCTGCCATGCTCTGTCTTCCAGTGGGCTCAGTCACTCTGGAATCCGCTCAGATTCACCCTTTGAGACTTAGTGACTGAGGAGCTCAGCGAGGTTACTGCTTCCTTTCCACCATCTTGGCTCTGCCAAAACCTATATCTTTTTTTAAGTCCAATTCTCCTGGTCTTTTTTTTTTTAATAAAAGGCCTGTTCTATATGACCTTTTTCCTACAAAAAAGACAAAATCCTATCTCCCCTCTGAGACCTCAATCAAAACTGCCCCAGACACTCCTATTCTTCTGAGACATTTGCAAAAAGTTTTAATCAGATTAGCTAAAGGGTTTGGCCCAGAGGAAAAAGACCTGAGGTGTGACCAACTCCCCTCCTGAGCAGAAACCTTGGTAGCTTAATAATCAATTATACAAATACCTTTCCATTCAATAACCCCCCATAGATACATCCTGAAAGGTGGATAGACATAATCCTTTCTAACTTTAATTTGTCTGCTGGTTATCAAATCAGGTTACAAACTTTCCAGCCTCTGAGCAAAAACACTTTTCAAAATCTCCATAGAATGGGGTAGGGAATGGCTAAAGAGCACATGGGCCTGAGTTTTAAATACCAAGAAATTAATTTTATATTTGATGATGAAAGTGATAAGCAGTCACTAGAGTGTATTGAGTAGGAGGTTAATATGGTAAGAAATTTGCTTTAGGAAAAATCATCTTGGTTACTGAGTGGCTAGATTGTCATTGGTAGAGATGTGAGACAATGAGCCCATTAATCCAGGAAAGAGTAAAAAGGATTTAAATTTGAGTGTTTGCCATTTGAATAGTCCGAAGAGGATGTATATTACTTTTATGTGAATTATATGTGGATCATGTAAAGGTAAAAATGACAGGGTTTGGCAACTGATTAAATATATAGAATGAGCATAAGAAGTGAAGGATAATGTCAAGGTATAGAATCTGAGAGAAGAGTGTTATACTTAACAGTAATATGGAAGTTCAGAAGAGGGAACTCTTATATCTGGTTTCAAAAGTTAGCCTAAGGAATAAAAGAATATACAATTGTAGACTATTAGAATTGATGCATGTGGAAGGATCTTTCTTCTAAGTCTTCACAATTTAGCAAAGATTAAAGGCTTTAATAATTTATTGACGATATATAGACTTTTTTTATTTTAACCAGTTATTGTAATGTTAATGGAATCTGAAGATCTTCCATGCCCCTATGTTTTGGCAAATAAGCAGGTACTTAGCACCGTGTTTTAAGTTAATACCTTGTTTAAGCTATTTAATTAACATAGAAGTAGTTAGCACGTTAGGAGGAACCTGCTGATGTAACAGAAAGGAGCTGAACAAGGAAGAGCAATACTATATAAGGAAAAACCCCATCTGGGAAAGTCAGAATTTCTCTCGGTGAGCATCTGGAGGCTGGAGCTTCTTCTGAGACCTTTCTTCTGGGACCTTCTGCTAAGACTTTTCCTTTGAGAATTTTTGCAGAGAAATTCCAAGAACCAGGCTGAGGAGCTACAGTGAGTGAGAGAGGAGTATACCTGCTTGAGGGAGCATGTACTGTTGAGAAGGCTTGGTAATGTGGGTGTACACTGCATTAAACATGTGTACCAACTTTGTGGCTACTGTAATGACTTGAACTTTTTGGTTCAGGGACTTGGTTTTCTGGCATTTGAATAAAGGCTCTGGTTCTGGCTCCATGTGGAAAGTCTGTTACATTTTGTGATTCACAATTCTATCAGCATATTCATAAACACTGTGGGTGTTGTGAATATTGCATTATTGTTACATTTAATGTAAAGCCATGCACAAGCAGCTTTCCAGAGGAATGCTGCTGTAAACAGCTTTCAAGGTTCTGATTGCATAGTATAGTGAACTCTCTATTTGTTCAATAACAAATCAGAGCAAAATATTTACAGAAAATCATTCACAAGGTTACAATATATCACAGAAAAATCAAAACACAGCATTCCCCATTTCACAATTCAACAACTTATCACTAAAACGGCCATAGTTTTCACCAAACGGGTGTCATATTTTAAAAAAAAGTATATTCACCCATTTGTACAAAAATATTTATAGCAGCTCTTTTTGTGGTTGCATAGAATTGGAAATTAAAGGGGTACCCATCAATTGGGGAATGGCTAAACAAGTTGTGGTATATGCATGTAATGGAATACTATTGTAGTATAAGAAACGAGGAGTAGATGGACTACATATCTACCTAGAGAGGCTTATACAAACTGATGCTGAGTGAGAAGAGTAGAACCAGGAGAAATTTGTATATAATAAGAGATACAACATATGTGTGATGACTAACTATGACAGACTGGACTCTTCTCAGCAATGCAGTAATATAAGTCAATCCCAAAAGACTCATGAAGGAGAGATGCCTACATCCAGAGAAATAACTAGAAAGAACTGAGTTTGAATCCTGATGGAAGCAAACAACTTGATCTTTTTCTTTTCATTGTGTGGTTTTTATTTCCTCTTTACCATTTTTCATTCCATCTAGTACAACATGCATTTGTAACCTGACTAAAGTCTAATGTGAAAGTATTTGCAGATCCTATACTGGACTATATGCCGTCTTGGGGTGTGGGGGAGGGAGGGAAGGGAAATTTGAAACTCAAGGAACTATGGATTTGAATCCTGTAAAATAAACAAATAAATTAATTTTAAAAAGTATAATCATTTAGTTAATCACAAAATCCTTAATTCAATCACAAAATACAAAAGTCAAAGTTCTCTACCCCTAGGTCACAGTAAATTATAATCTTCTCAGTCAGTACACAGTAAAGTCTTCTTTCAGCTTGACTCAAGGCTGGCCCTCAGCTTCCATGGTTCCTCTTCCATGATCCCAGCTATGTCACCTGGATTCAAAGTTAGGCAGCTTCCAGTTCCTTGTCCAGCTCCTTGTCTAGTTCTTTGTCCAGTTCCCATTCCATATAGAAGGTCACGGTGTCCAATCCACCTCAAGTCTTTCACAGTTCCAGTTTCTGGGAAGACAAAGCTTGGCAAAGCCATAATAATATTCATGAACATTGCCAGCACTATCATCAATTGACTATCTGCCTGTGAAATCAATTCAGACGCACCAACAAGGTCTGACAACTCTACACAAATCATCAACATAGAAATCAACACAGACCCACAAACAAGGTCCAAGAGCTTAGCACAAATTATCAGTAAAGTCCCAAGACTCCCAAAACTCTCTTCCAGCACTTCCATAAACATACAACCAGAAAATCCCCTTTCAGGAATTCCAGGAAGGTCCCAGGGCTTCTTTATAAAGTACCAAAAACAAACATCAACACAGACAGAGAAGACAAGCAGAGGGCCAGGACACCACAAGTTTTCTCCTTCTTGACTCTGCCACCACAAGAGTCCTCTTCTCAGTTCTGCTTTCTCTAGCAAAGGAGCCTCCTTATATATTTTTATTAGCTCCTCCCCTTCTTGTTGCAGAAATTCATGAGTTCTAGGGTTCATAAGTTGTGGGATTCAAACATTCTGTTTCTTTCTTTTTTTTATTTTTTTTTCAAATTGAACTTTTTTTTAAAACAAATGCTTTTTTACCTTCTAGTTTACATCATTAACTTCCATAGGATTTTTAGCTGCAAATTTTCTCCCCATTTTCCCCCTACCCACCACCCAAAAATAGCAATCCCTATGGATATTCCCTCCTCCAATTTGCTCTCTCCCATATCTTCTCCCATACCCCCTCTGGCTTTTTAGTAGGGCACAGTGGATCTCTATACCCCCATGCCTATATGTCTTATTTCCCTGTTACATGTAAAATAATATTAATAATCGTATATAAATATTTAAACATTCGATTTTAAAAGTTTGAATTCTAGATTCATTCCCTTCTTCCCTTGTCACCCACCCTCACTGGGAAGATAAGCAATTCAGTATAGTTTGTACATGTGTAGCTATGCAAAATACTTCCACAGTGGATATATTGTAAAAGATTGACTATATTTCTTTCCCTCCTATCCCACTTCCCATTTGTTCTATTCTCTACTTTGATCCTGTCCCTTTTCAAAAGTGGGTGCTTCCAAGTTCCCTTCCCCCAAGCCTGCCCTCCTTTCCATCATCAACCCTCTCACCCCCTTGCCCCCTACTCTCCTGTAGGGTGAGATACTCGATTTATTGTGTATGTCATTCCCTCCCTAAGCCAAATTCAATGAGAATAAGGTTGACCCATTCCCTTTGGCCTTCCTGTTCTTCCCCTGCTGGGTAGGTGCTTCTTGGTTTTAATCCCAACTCCTTTGGCCTCTGGAAAATCATATTCCGAGGGGAGGAGCCAAGATGGTGGAGTAGAAACAGAACGTCCAAGGTGCTCTGCCACACACAACTTCCAAACAATGTAAAAGGGGACTCTGAACAACTTCTGGAGCCCCAGCACCCACAGAACTACACAGAGAAGCTAACCTCCTGCTGAGGAGAACCCAGCAGCCCTGCAGGGAGCAGCCAGAGCAGTGCTCTGAGAGCAGGCAGCACAGTGTGCTGGGAACCAACAGCACAGCGCTCTGGGAGCTGAGCCCAGGCCCGCATGAGCCCTGGTTTTAGCCCTGGGGCGGCCGGGCCAGCAGCCCAGAACACCAGCAGCTGTGGCAATTCCAGAACTATCAGCACAGATAGTTGTGAAAGCTGTGGCCGACCACACTCCCAAACTGCATGACCTCTCACTTTGTCCTTAGCATCTATGTGTTGATAATTCTGGAAAACGGCCACAGCTGCTGGTGATCTTGAGCCCTCCAGCCAGCTGTTGGTCAGACCTGCCCTGAGGCTAAAATCTCTGGCTTGTGCAGGGCTGGGGTCAGCTCCCAGAGCACTTGACTGGCAGCTCCTCATCAGGAGGTTAGCTTCTCTGTGTCATTTTTTGGGGTTCTGTAGCTCCAAAGTTTCTTCAGAGTCACCTTTTACATGAATTGGAGGAGGTGGAAGCAGGAGCCCCTAAATCCTGTTTCTACTCCATCATCTTGACTCCACCCCCAAACCATAAGTTCTGCTTCTTAACAGACTTGATATAAGGCTCAAAAGAAACTTGAATTGAAACAAGGTGTTAATTCAAAAGCTGAAACAAGGTGTGAACTACTTCTGTGCTTGCCATTACAGTTATTTTTGTCACCTCTTTAATGATAGTTTTTTCCTATCGTCTTCTCAAGAAGCAGATGCTTCTAAGGCTTGAAGTATATATGAGGTTTTTCCTCTGCCATCTAAAGCCTCTAAAAGCTCTCCTGGTAAATCTAGCTACTTCAATTTCTGTAACACCTAATTCTATGGAAGGCTAGGAAGTTAATATTCTGTGAAGTGCAACATGTAATCACTTCTTGAGATCTTTCAGAATATAGAAATGGTTGCATCTGTCCTAAGTAATGATAGAGACCAGACACCTGGTCACAAATTAATAGGTTTGGTATTTTTTTTTAATTTCTGAAATCCCAGACACATTAACCTGTTTAAAGGCTATTTTCAAGGCTATAAGTGAAATATTTTTTTGGAAAAAAGAACTTCTAATTTCTCCAAGAGAAGAACAAATATTTTCCAAATTTCATTATGCAGAATTTGACCTAACAAAGGAAACTGTCCTTCAGTAGAAGATGCTACCTTTTATCCACTTGTGGGTTTGGCTTCAAAGAACAATACATAATATTTCCAGCAGGTCTTTGAATATAATGAGGACTCATTCGAATTCAACAAGAAATTCAGCCTTTATCAAGCACCCATTATTTGCAGAGTAAAGTGCTAGCAATGGAAAAAATGCAAATTTCAAATAAGGCAGGGTCCCAATCTGCATTGAAAAGATAGCCTAGTAGGGGGAAAATATAGACACAGAAAATTATGATGCACAATATTACCTCAGTAGCACCTGACCTGATCTAAAGTTTTGATTCTTCATTAATTGTAATATTCTGGGTTTTCAATGATACACTATTACCAAGAAAATATTAGTGTTTAAAATGTGGGTTTTTTGTGTCAGGGAAAAACTTAGGATCGTTGAAAGTACTCTATATTTTCCCAAATGAAACCAGACCATTCCCTTCTCTTTAATTGCATATCTACAGCTTTTGTTCCCATAGTGATGGACAAACTCAATTCATTTCATCATATAATTGTACTTCACTGTCTTAGCAATATTATTTCTTCTTTCATCTGGTTTCTCTTGTTTTGATTGTTAGTAGATCTTGAGAGGAGTAGTGTATCTGAAAAGATAATAATATTCTAAGATTTCATATAATCAGTGAAATGTCATCCAGAGATCACCTGTAGCAATGCTTCTTTTGGATTCTGCATAGGTCATTCTCCTCAAATGATAAATACCTTTGGTGAGTATATGTCTTCCTATTGTATACCTTGATTTTTTATTGATACTGAGAGCATCTTTGAACAAATATAATGGTTGCATCTCTCAGGGAATCTTACTAATTTAACATGTGTATGAGAGACTATTTTGTTTGGCAGAGAGCTTGTCAGGTAGAATTTTGCTTTACCACATCACATGTCCGTCCCCCCCCATCACCAAAATAATCACAATGAGATCACGCATTTTTTTTATCTTTCAGTTATTTTGTGTCGATTAAACTGTGTTTTCCCATAGAAAATTATCTGGAAAAGTCTTCTCTCACATAGTTGTAAAAAAATTCCTCAATATGAGAAGTCAAGTCAATAAGCATTTTTAAGTGCTTACTATATTCTAGGAACTGTCCTAAGTACTATGGGTACAAAAAAGGGACAAAAACAGTACTTGCTTTCAAAGAACAAAGTCTAATGGAGGAGATAGACAAATTACTATGTAAATCACTGTAAATGCATGATAATCTGAAGGTAATCTTAGAGGGAAGCCACTTAGATTAAGGATCTGGAAAAGCTTCTTTTAAAATGTAAGACTTTAGCTGAGACTAAAAAGAAGACGGAGAAGTCAAAAGGCAGATAGGATAGGGATAACATTCCAGGCATGGGAGACAGATATGACAATATTTTTTTTTAAAGCAATTGGGGTTAAGTAACTTGCTCAAGGTTGCACGGCTAGTCATTATTATTTATGCGTGGGTGCTCATTTTCTGAGGCCGGATCTGATCTCGGGTCATCCCAACTCCGAGGCCGGCGCTCTTACTCACTGCGCCACCTAGCCGCCCCTTTAGGGCAATTGGGGTTAAGTAACTTGCCCAAGGTTACACGGCTAGGTTTTTGTTTGTATGGATTAAGTGTCGGAGGCCGGCTCTGAACTCAGGTCCTTCTGATTCCAGGGCCGGCGCTCTATTCACTGTGCCACCTAGCCGCCCCGATATGACAATATTTTGATTAAAATCTTTAAAAAGACAATGAAATAAGTATGCATTTCAATAGCTATTAACGTCTTCTCAGTTACCTTTTTTTAAGAGTTTTGTAACACTTTGTTTCTCTCCTATAAGTTTCAACTATAAATATACTTGAGATACTCTGCCCTCTTTGGATGTTGTTCCAAGTTTCCTACAGATCCATTTTGTATCACTATTTTTCACTGCCTGGTAGTGCATATCACCATATTGCTCATAATCTTTTACCATTTTCTTCTCCGAAGCTTTATAAATGAACTTGCATTCTAATTCAGTGTTGCTTTTCTTGTTGTGACTGTTTACTAAGTAGATCAAACATTTGCAGACTGAGGGGATATCTGGGTTCTTTTGGATTCCTCATTGTGTTTACATTAAAAAAGAAACAGAGATGTGATATCATGCACAATGTGTTTCATACACACATATACTGCATTTGGATTTTTAAAATAAAACCTAAAGTTGGAAGAAGTGGAACTTCAAAAAGCAAACAAGATGTCTCAAAGATCTTATTATCAAATACTAAACCTTTACCTAAACATTGACCCTTAGAGCAGTTCTAAGCAGTGTTGCAAAATGTCAGATACCCTGGAGAAGGAGGGGGGAATACAACATAAGCTCACACTCTCTCTAGCATCTAAAGTTCCATTTTGTACTATTTTTTTTAAATGAGAATAGTATAATAATATAAAGGAAGTTTCTCCAAAGTTTCTTCCATTCACAAACTTCATAGACTTATCTGATTCTGATTCTCACTCCATTACAGTCCAAAGAATGTAATGTAATGGTCAACCAGAGCATTAAACTCTACTATTTTCAGTAACAGTCACTCCTTTTCCTTAAATATTGTAATTATACTCACAGGTTGCTGAAAGAGCAAAACAATGCAATCCCAAGGTTTTGGGTTTTTATAGGACAATTCTGGGCCAAAAATAAAAAGCTGCCACTTAAGCTTTTATATAGTTGAATTTAACATATCTGTTGACAATAGTACTTAGCCCTTCTCTGATAGTTTTGCTAGCAATATATTAAGAGCATATATGTCCTTCTTAAGTACAACCCTGGGTATAATATTTATTTGGAAAATGAAATTGTTAGTATCAATATAAAATGATACATAATTAGTCAACAAGTATTAAGTAAGCACCCACTATGTTAGAGGCTGGGAATACAAAAATATGTTAAAAAACAGTTCCTCTCATCAAGAGAAAGACCGTATTACATAAAATGTTATACATTAAACAAATACAAGTTAATTTTAACAAGATATCACTTGCAGCTATGAGGGTACAATAGAATTCTCATGTAGAAGGTGGTACTTGAGGTAAGCTTCGAAGGAAAGTAGGGATTGTGAGAAATGAAGGTGATGAGACACTAATTTCCAGGAATGAGGAACAATCAGTACAAATTTGTAAAACTGATAGTGTCTACTATATGGATTGCTATGGATTTGCTATGCTCGAGGAAAATTGAGAAGACGAATATGACTACGTGTGTATTAGAAAACTAGTAAGAAATAAAACCAGAAATGTAGGTTGAGAACAGATTGTGATGGGTTTTAAACAGGAAATTTTATTTTATCTCAGAAGTATTAGGGAGCCATTACAGTTTACTGAATAGGAGACTTAACATGGAGTTGCAGATTTTCTCTTTTTCAAAAAATAAATATAGCAACTTTGTGAAAGTTAGATTATAGAGTAGTGACATTTGAAGCAGTGAAATCAATTAAGAGCCAATTAGTGAAAACAGACAAGAAATAAATGTCAAATTAGTATCTACTTTTGTTAAGTCCTTACTTCAATATGATGATGGGCAAAAAGAAGAATAGGAAAATATATATTGGACACAGGGTGATGTCAAATGAAGGCTCAACTAGTGAACAAATTGGGATGGATTCAAGAAAAGTTGTGGAAGTAGAAATAAGATTTAGCAACTGAGTGGATATGTGGATTGAGATAAAGTGAAAAAAATAAGGAAGAACACCAGAATAGAAAACCTGGGTCACTAGAAAGATAATGGTACCAGTAATAGAAATAAGAAAAGTTTGGTTTCAGGGGAAAATAATGAATTCTGTTTCAGCTATATTTGATTTGAGATACTTACAGAGCATCTAGTTCAAATACCAATAATTACTACTACTTTTTACTTCAAGCTAACATTTATATTGTACATCTCGGGTCATCTCCAGTCATCCTAATGAATATCTGGTCACTGGATCCAGATGGATCTGGAGGAGAAAGTGAGACTGGGGACCTTGCACATCTCTCCCTAAAAGTCAACAGCAAGTCATGTCATCATTTCCCTGATGCCATGATCCTCTTTGAGAAAAGCACCACCCCCCCATGCACACACACATACACATACACAAACATATTGAAAAGGGTATATAAATGGCTTATGGATTAGCCCACCATCCCTGTGACACCCTAGACCAGGGGTGGGAAACCTGCAGCATCAAGGCCACATACGGCTTTCTAGATCCTTGTGTGTGACTTTTTGATTGAGTTCAAACAAAACGTGTGAGTAGTACAAGCTGCCTGAATGGGGACCATGCTAATTGGGCAACTCAACTTGTCCTCTCCTTCTCCTTCCCTTCACCCTCTCCTTCTTCTCTCTAAAGGAAGGTAAATCTTGATGTCCAGAAGTTACCCACTTAATTTGTGGTTTCCTGACTAGATTCCTTCCTTCTTTCCTTCCTTCTTTCCTTCCTTCCTTCCTTCCTTCCTTCCTTCCTTCCTTCCTTCCTTCCTTCCTTCCTTCCTTCTTTCTTTCTTCTGAATGTCAGTGTGGTAACTGTTTCTCTTTGGAACAGAAACCCTGAGGGTCTTCCCCTCCCAGATTGATTTCTTTTATTTTTCTTTAATTAAAAGGGGCATCCCTTGACTCATTTCTTAAAGAGGTCTATTCACTAAATGGGATTTACCTCAAAGAAAGTACATGAAAAAGCCTTAGCCCAAAAGGGCCAGCATCTCCCATTGCATCTTAGGTCATCTCCAGATATCCTGATGAATATCTAGTCACTGGATCTGGATGGCTCTGGAGGAAAAAGTGAAACTGCTGACCTTCACAGCCTTCCCTCACTCAAAGTCAATTGCAGATCATGTCATTGTTTCCCTGAAGCCATGGTTCTCTTCAAAAACGAAGGGCAAACACAGCTTACACTGTGCCAAGTGCTTTGTAAGTATTATCTCATTTGATCCTCACAACAATCCTGCAAAACAGGTATTCTTATTATCCCCATTTTATAGAACAGGAAACTGAAGCAAACAGGGTTAAATGACTGATGGTCACTTACACAGCTAGTAAGAGACTGAGATTGGATTTAAATTCAGACCCTCACCATAGTGCTCTCTTCACTACAGCACCTAGCTTCCCAGTTCAAAATGTCTAGAAGATAGATGGTGAAATATGAGGTGCTCAGGAGAGATATTAGGGCTAGAAAAAAGAAATTTGGGAGACATGATAATAGGTATGTTAATTAAAATTATGGGAAACAATGAGGTCACCAAGAAGGAAAATATAGGGAGAAAACAGAAGAGGGAAGAATCTTAGGAGATATTTATAATTGGGGGCATGATATAGAATAGTGAAAAGACCTGAAGACTTAGATTGAGTAAGAAGACTGATAGAATGAGAACCAAGAAAGATTAAAATTACTAAAAACCAGTGAGGAGAAAATATCCAGGAGGAGACAATAATTAAGAGCATCAAATGCTTCAGAGAGGTCAAGAACAATGATGATTAAATAAAACCCATTATATCTGACTACGAAGAATTCAACTGTAACTTTAGAGAAAGGAATTTTAGAAGACTGATAAGGTCAGAAAACACAATGTCATGAGTTGATCAATGATGACAGTGAAAATGTATTTTGTCATAGAGTATTCCCTGGGCAAAGTGCAAATTGAAGATAACTCTGTGTCTTTCTGTTTTTCTCTCTCTGTTTCTCTGTCTCTCTGTCTCTCTCTGTCTCTCTGTCTCTGTCTCTCTCTGCCTCTCTGTCTCTGTTTCTGTCTCTCTCTGTCTCTGTCTCTGCTTCTCTCTCTCTCTCTCTCTCTCTCTCTCTCTCTCTCTCTCTCTCTCTCTCTCTCTCTCTCTGTCTCTCTCTCTGTCCGTCTCTCTGTCTCTCTCTCATAGATTAATGTAAATAAATGAGTATAAATTCCACTAGTCCTCTGTATGTAGCTGGTCACAGAAGACCAAATCAGGCTATGCTTTACATTTTATCTGTAAGTCTACTCTGGTCATCTCAAGATATGAAAAACACTAGCATAGCACCACCACAAGCACCTGCTGCCCCCCACAAACATATTGGAAAGGGTATATAAATGGCTTATGGATCAACTCACCATCCTTGTGACACTTAGATCAGGGGTGGGGAACCTGCAGCCTCAAGGCCACATATGGCCTTTTAGGTGTTTGCATGTGGCCTTTTGATTGAGTTCAAGTTTTACAGAAAAAATCTTTTATTAAGAACACAGTCAAAGGGCCCCACGTGAGGATCTAGAGGGCCACATGTGGCCTGGAGATCACAGATTCCCTACCTCCTCATTAGGCACTCTCCTCTTAGGTCCCCCTCACATATAAATGTTGTCTCCCCTTATTAGAACATGTTTATTGATAGCAGGGACTATCTCATTTTTGTATTGTATCTCTAAAATTAAGCAGATTATCTGACAAATAGTAAACATTATTTCAAATGTACTAAGCACTTAATAAGTCCAGTGACTTCACAGGCACACTAGTGTCAAACATGATAGATGGAACTGAAGATGAATGGAGACAGAATCTCAAAGTTGGGAGGGAACTTAGAGGTCATCTAATCTAATCCAGTGCAAGAGGTCATTGGGCCTATACTTAAATATTTCCAGTAAAGAGAAACCCATAATTTCCCAAGATAGCACATTCCACTTTGGAACAGATCTAAATGTTAAGAAGATTTTTTCTTATCCCATGTCTTTCTGAAGTCCACACATAATGCTGCTTCTCACTTCTGAGACAAGTCTAATTCCTCTTCTATATGACATCCTTTCAATTACTTCGGGACAATTACCATAAACTGCTTGAGTCTTCTTTTCTCCTGGCATGATATTTCCTTTAATGATCCTCAAATGGCATGGTTTCCATTTGCATCATTCACCATGTTGATCATCTTCTTCTGAATAGGCTCTAACTTAACAATGGTTTCTCTGAAATGCAGTGATAAGAACGGAACACAATACTCCAGATGTGGTTTGACTTTTTGCAACAGTCAGGGAATTTTAAAAAGAGTTTATTTAAACAGAGATGCTGATCAAAATTCCTCTTTCCATTTCAGACATGTAGAGACCTCTGAAAATGGGCAGTTCTATTCCCTTATTTGTCTTTATAAGCTATATATAAAACATTCATTGATTAAAACCTTGCTATAATATCCAATTCATGAGCTATTTCCTAGACAAATAATTTCATGTCTTATAAAAAGTCCTACTTTTGTAATCTCAATGTGACTTCTATTCACATCAAAATCATGAGACTGGGAGCTCCCTGTATAGCTAGCCTGCTCTGCAAGATTGTATTTCAGGAATGCCCTGCTGTTAGAAACATATGTTCCACAACTAATTTTTTTTTCCATCATCTTAATAAAAATCTTTTTTTCTACTGTGCTCTTATTGCCTCAGAATTCGCAAAATTCTGAAATAAAAACTCTCCAAGGACAACACTATTACAGTACTGTTTTACTAGAAAGAAAGGGCAGTCTTATATGATGAAAAGAAAACTAGTTTTATTGTCAATGGACATAGGTTTGAATCTGTGCTTTGCTGTTTACTGCCTATATAATTTGGGCCAAAAAATGTTCCTTCTTTGAGTTTTAGCATTAACAGATCCAAACAAATTTTTAAAAAAGAAGGCAATGTGAAATATCTCATTGGAAAAACCACTGGCCTGGAAAACAGATCCAGGAGAGATAAATGAAAAATTATTGGACTACCTGAAAGCTATGAAAAAGAATCTAGAAACCATCCTTCAAGAAATTATCAAGGAAAATTGCCCTCATGTTTTAGAACCAGAGGACAAAATAGAGGTTGAAAGAATCCACCAATCACCTCCTGAAAAAGATCCCCAAAAGAGAAATCATATGAATATTATAGCCAGGTTAAAGAGTTCCCAGATCAAGGAGAAAATATTACAATCAGCCAGGAAGAAACAATTTGAAAATTGTGGAAGCACAATCAGGATAACACAGGACCTAGCAGCTTCTACATTGAGGGATCAAAAGGCTTGAAATATGATATTCTAGAGGTCAAAGGAGCTGGGATTAAAACCAAGAATTACCTACCCAGGAAAACTAAGTATAATGTTTCAGGGGAAAATACGGTCATTGAATGAAATAGAGGACTTTCAAGCATTCTTGATGAATAAAACAGAGTTGAATAGAAAATGTGACATTCAAATACAAGAAGCAAGAGAAGCATGAGAAGGTAAACAGGGAAAAGAAATCATAAGGGACTTATCAAATTTGAACTATTTACATTCCTACATGTTAAAACATTCCTACATGTTAAATAATTGTAACTCATGAACCTTTTCTAAGTATGATAATAGTTGAAGGGAATATAAATATGTGTGTGTATATATGTACATATACATATATACACTTACATATATATGGCTATATAGGAGGGTATATATGCCTATGAATACATATGTGAGTATGTATATAGATGTGTACAGGTATACATAGACAGAGGGTACAGGACCAATTGAAAAGGAAGGAATGATACTTAAAGGTTAAATTGAGAGGTGAGAGAGGAATATAATGAGAAGAGATGAGGAGAGACAGAATGGGCCAAATTATCTCATATAGAAGAGGTAAGGGAAAATTGTTAAGTGGAGGGGAAGAACTGGAATGTAAAAGGAAATGGGTCAACCTTACTCTCATTGAATTTGGATTGGGGGTTACATTAAATAGGGTATCTCACCCTACAGGAGAGTAGGGGGAAAGGGGATAAGAGGGGGGGAATGATGTAGGGGAGGGCAGGTTGAGGGGAGGGAAGTTAGAAGCATACATTTTTGAAAAGGGACAGGATCAAAGTAGAGAATAGAACAAGGGGGGTGGGATATGATGGAGGGAAATATAGTCAGTCTTTCACAATATATCCACTATGGAAATGTTTTGTGTAGCTACACATGTGCAACCTATATTGAATTCCCTATCTTCCCATTAAGGGTGGGTGATGAGGGAGCAAGAGAAAGAATCTGGAATTCAAAGTTTTAAAATCAAATGTTAAATTTGTTTACATGCAACTGGGAAATAAGATATACAATCACTGGGGTATAGAGATCTGTCTTGCACTACTGGAAAGTCAGAGAGGGGATAGGGAAGGATATAGGAGAGAGCAGATTGGGGGAGGGGGTGTACAATGAGATTCCTATTTTGGCATGGTGGGTAGGGGAAAGATAGGGAGAAAATTTGTAAATCAAAATATTGTGGAAATTAATGATGTAAATTAAAAATAAACATAAAATTTAATTTAAAAGATTACATCAAAAATGGAATTGGGAAACATTTAACAAAATAAACAAAAATATGATAGAAAAAAAAGAATGATCTGCCTTTAAAGGTAGTAATTTTCTCATCACTCAAAGTATTTAAGCAAAGGTTAAGCACCCACCTGTCAAAAGTGTTTTAGAAAGAATTCCTTTATCAAATAGGAGTTGGAATAGATGATCTCTAAGGCTTCTTCTAGAGTTAATCTTGGAAATAATATAATTTTCCTCATCTGCCCACTGTCATTCTTTTTTTTTCCTTTTCTTTCCTTTTTTTTCCACATATCTTTTTTATTCTTTTTTAAAAATATTTTTAAGATTAATTCATTTCTTTTTAGTTTTCAACATTTTTTATAAGATGTTGAGTTCTAGGGGCAGCAAAGGTGGCGCAGTGAGTAGAGCGTTGGCCCTGGAGTCAGAAGGACCTGAGTTCAGATCTGGCCTCAGACACTTAATGCACACACATACAAAACCTAGCCCTGTGACCTTGGACAAGTTACTTTACCCCAATTGCCCTCTAAAAAGCAAAAAAAAAAAAAGATGTTGAGTTCTAAATTGTCACCACCCTACTCCTTCCCACTCCCCAAGACAGCAAGGAATCTGATATAAGCTATACATGTATAATCATATTATACATATTTCCAAAGTAGTCATGTTGTGAAAGAAGAATCAGAAAAAAAAAAGGGAAAAACAAAAAAAAAAAAAAACAAAAAAACAAAAACAAAAACAAAGAAAAAAAATAGAGAAAATAGTATGCTTCGATCTGCATTCAGACCCTATAATTCTTTCTCTAGATGTTGATTACATTTTACATCATGAGTTTTCTGGAATCGTTTTGGATTATTGCGTTGTTGAGAAGACCTAAGTCTATCAGAGCTGGTCATCCCACAATGTTGTTGTTACTGTCTCCACTGATTCTGATCACTTCACTTATCATTGGTTCATGTAAGTCTTTCCAAGTTTTTTGGAAATCTACCCGCTCACAATTTCTTATGGAACAATAGTATTCCATTGCATTCATATAACATAATTTGTTCAGTCATTCCACCATTGATGGGTATCCCTTTAACTTCCAATTTTTTGATACCACAAAAAGAGCTGCTATAAATATTTTTGTACATGTGGATCTTTCCCCCCTTTTTATGATCTCTTTGGGATACAGATCTTTTGTGCTATTGCTGAGTGCTGCTAACAATTGTCACTCAGAGAAATTATCTATATTGCTGGGCCTGGTCCCAAAGGGTATGCATACTTTTATAGCTTTTTGAATATAGTTCCAAATGGCTCTCCAAACTAGTTGCATCAGTTCACAACTATACCAACAACATATTAGTGTTACAATTTTCCCATATCTTCTCTAACATTTATCATTTTTCTCTTCTGTCATGTTAACCAATCTGATAGGTGTGATGTGTGCCCACTGTGATTCTATAAAATGATGTATCTTTGGCTGCCCTGTTGACCTAATGACTCTTATTGGGCTCAAAGGCCCCAGTTTTCTTTCACATGATCTCTTCTTCTTATTTTTCAGTTCCCTAATAGTTGTCTCAGGCTCACAAAATTGTTATTACAATGTAAAAACAACTCATGTAGTTTAATTTTAAGAAAAAAGTAAACATGTGCTATGTGAAACTATTAGAAAGGTGGTAGGATATCATGAAGGTACCTAGGTGGTACAGTGAATAGAGTACATGGTCTAGAGTCTGAAGGACTTGAATTCACTATTGTAAAGCCAATCATGAGCAACTCTCCAGAAGACCACTGCTGTGAATAACTTTAGGATTCTGATCACATAGTGTAGTGAACTCTCTATTTATTCAGCAATAAACTAAAGTAAAACATTCACAACAATATGACAAAACAACTTATCACTATGGTGGTCACATAGTCTTATACAAAACATATCATTCAGTAAGTCACAATCTCATCAATCAGTATAAAGTACCCAAGTCAAAGGCTCCTTTCATCTTGACTCCAGGCTGGCTTCCAATCATCCTTAAGCTGACCATCCTTAAGGGTTGCAAATCATCCATAAGTCAATCATCCTTAAAGGTAGTGGAAAGTACAGAGGCCATCCACCCCTAGGTCACAATAAGTTACAATCCCATCAGTCAGCACTGAATCCCCAAGTAAAGGTCCTCTTAGTCTTATCTCAAGGCTCCAAATTCCACTTTTCTTTTTCCACACTCCCAGCTCTTGCCTGGATTCACAGGTATGCAGATCATAGAAACTGCTCTACCCCAAGTACTTCACAGTTTCTGTTTCTAGGGAAACAAAGCTTAACAGAGCCACAACAACATTTACACACATTAAGCTTAACAGAGTTACAATACTCATACACATTGCCAGCATTATCATTTCAATTTACTTTCTGTCTGAGAAATCAACACAAGTCAGCAGAGTGCTTCTGTCTGACAAAGTAACACAATTCAACAGACAGAATGCTTCTATCTGACAAAGTAACACCAACAAAGAACAATAGGCAGAGCAACAGTGTCAACATTACAAACATCCTCTTTCTCAGTTTTGCTTGATGCCAGCTTGTGCATAAGATTTTATGTGTTCTGTTCCTTCCTGTTCTACCCTTCCTGCTCTGCCCTTTTGGCAAGTTCCTCCCATTGTGGGATCCATGTGATGATATTAGGCCTATTAAAGGCAGAGAAGGTCTCCCTTAGGCCTATTAAGGTCAACACAATTTATACTGTTTCCAACAAAGATTTGATATAATCACAGGTGAGACTCAAAGGCACTTACTTGAATAGCTGAGACAAGGAGCAAAATACTACTTTGCTTGTCATTAAAACATCCAGCCTCAGATACTTACTAGCTGTGTGACCTTGGGCAAGTCACTTAAACCTATTTGCCTCAGTTTCTCATCTGTAAAATTAAGCTGGAGTAGGAAATGGCAAACCATTCCAGAATCTCTGCAAAGAAAACCCCAAATTGGGTTATAAAGTGTCACATAAAACTGAAACCACTAAAAACAACAACAAAAAAGGATATCATGAAATTAGAAAAAAATCTTTAGAGGTTTCACAATTTCTATATGATTCAGGACCATGTTGCCTATATAATAACTAGATCAATTTGGCCAACCCTGTTGCTCCATACAGAGAAAGATTAGCACTTGAGTTTTTGGTTTGTTGCTGTTTCCCATAAACTTAGACATTTAGTGACAGAAAGCAGGTAATATTTCCTTGTGCCTATGCAAAGTCCTATTCTTTTCATCTTAACCACAGGGGAAGCAGAAGCAGAAAGAAGTCTACTTCTATACTTTTCCTCCTAGTATGCCTCTGGCACTCTAGAGCAAGGACTGCTCCAGAGCAAGGGTTGTTATCTTTTCAGTATCAAGTGCTATCAGGAACAGACCCAAATATGTAGCTATATTCCTCATATACATCTCAAACAAAATAGGATATATGGGAAAAGGAGGAAGCAGGAAGCATGGAGGGGAAGCTAAAAGAAGAGATAGATTTTCATGTGAAAAAGACCTAGGAGATTTAGGAAAATGCAAATTGAATATGAATCAACATTGTAACATGGCACCTAAAAATTATTTTAGGGTGCATTAATACAAAAGGAGAAATAAGATGTCATGTCCTGACTACATAAAGCATTTTACTTGCTACATTTTAAGATGTATTTTCACAAACTGAAACACATACAGAAGAAGGCAATTTGTATAATTGAGGGGACTTGAATATATATAATGTGAAGAATTGTCAAAGGAACTCAAAGAGTAAGGTAATGGGGTAACATATGATGCCTATCTTTACTTAGAAGTATATTATATAGAAAGGGATTTAGAATCATTCTACTTCACTACTAAGGACAAAACTAGAACCAATGGAAGGGAGGGAGGGAGACATGCATGTGACAGGAAAAACAGGAGTGCTGCTAACAATTGTCACTCATAGAAATTATCTGTATTGCTGGGCCTGGTTCTAAATCCTTATTGTGAATCCAAACAAAAATTAAAGATAAAGAATCAAATAATGACACTGAAAAATAATCTCTTCTAAATTGTGCTGCCCAATGTCAAATACAGGTAAAAACTAATGCCAAACTTTACAATCTATATAAATATCCAGAATTTGCAAGTTCTATCAAAATTTCTTCATTGGCTATTCATTTCCACTGCCCAGTTTTACTAAATACATTCTTTTATCATTCCCATGCAGATTGTGGAAGCTCCCCTTTCTTAGCAGCTAATCATTTTGTTAACAGAAAATTCTTTATTCTTTTAACTTAACAGGTTCATATACATATATCATATGATTTTTTTTAAACTAGACTTTCCTTAAAGCATTCATTTTATTAATTACTGCATCTTTCTTTGGAATCCATGTGCCAAACAAGTGGGAACTATATTTGATTCTTTAAGTCAGTCACTTTCAGGAAAACATCTTTCTTGGCACTTATTTTACAGGGAACAATCCAGGCATACACACACTCTCTCTCTCTGTCTCTCTGTCTCTGTCTCTCTGTCTCTCTGTCTCTCTGTATGTATGTATGTGTGTATGTATGTGTTTTCTGTGTTACTGCCTGTCTGTTTCTTTCAATCTCTATCTCTGTTTCTGTCTTTCTTGGAGTTTATAAGGAAGTGAACAAGTATTTATTAAGCACCAAGAAACCAAGATTCTGGAGACTATTTCTCTAGACCATGATAATTTCATTAAAACCTATAAAAACTTAGAATTTATCCTGTTTTGCACATATGAGGAGTTAACTTGTGTGGGAAGTTGGGTGGGGTTTATTATTGTTGCATAATACTCAGTTATATCAAGAGGAAAAGAGTTTGCCATATAAAGGGGAAAATGTTATTCTATCTCATTAGTAGATAATAAATTTAATTATAAAATTCTGTTAACAGCCTGATATTTGAAAGACTAAGCACTGGAGCTAGGAAAATAAAAAATGACCCAGACCTATCCATGCACAACCTCCACATTCAGGGACATGTAACATTAATGGAAAATAGAATGTGGTAGAGATAGAGCAGATAGCCAATCAAAACACTTCAGGAAAATATGAGAAAGGAGAGATTTCTTCCAATTATGGCATTTAAGGAAGGCTTCATGAAAAAGGTGATAAACAAGTTGAACCTTCAAATGAGATAAGGATTTCATTATGTAGATATGAAGAGGGAGCCCATTCTAAGATTAGAAGTGTAACGACAAGCATAGAAGTGGTTCACACCTTGTTTCAGCTATTGAATTAACACCTTTTTTCAGTCTGTTAAGGAACAGGGCCTTGAACCCCCCAACTTGTGAATTCCTGGGGAGGAGCTAATGATTATATAAGGAGAGCCCCAGGGCTAGAAACAGAAGGAACTGGGAAGAAGACTCTTGTGGTGGCAGAGTTAAGAACGAGAAAACTTGTGGTATCCCAGCACTCTGTCTGTCTGCTCCATCTGTGCTGATGTTGTGTATGATACTTTGTACAGAAGCCCTGGGATGTTCCTGGAAGTCCTGAAAGAGGATTTTCTGGTTATATGTATACAGAAGTCCTGGAGGAGGGTTCTGGAGGTCCTGGGACTTTACTGATGATTTGTGCTGACCTCTTGGACCTTGTTTGTGAGTTAGTGTTGATTTCCATGTTGCTGATGTATGTTGAGTTCTCAGACCTTATTTGCAGGTCCCGATTGATTTCATAGGCAGATAATGAATTGATGATGGTGCTGGCAATGTGTATGAATATTATTTTGGCTCTGTTAAGCTTTGTCTTCCCAGAAACTTGAAGTGAACTGGACACTGTGAGTTTCAATATGGAATGGGAACTGAACAAAGAATTGGACAAGGAGCTGGACAAGGAACTGGAAGCTGCCTGCCTTTGAACCTTGGTGACAGTTGGAGCTAGAACCATGGAAGAGGAACCATGGAAGCTGAGAGCCAGCTTTGAGTCAAGCTAAAAGAAGACTTTACTTGGATACTGTGTACTGACTGAAAAGATTATGATTTACTGTGACTTAGGGGTAGATGACCTGTGTATTTTCCTCTACCCCTTAAGAAGTTACTAAGTAGTGACTGATAACTGAGTAGTGACTGATGATTGAATAGTGATTGATGACTGAATAGAGAATGATTTGTAACTTAGTGTGCCCCATGAGTGGAGAACTTTGACTATTGTATTTTGTGACACTTAAGGAGGCAAACCTCCTTAAGGATGATTGAATGATTGAGTTGCTAAATGATTTTACTTTGTATAAAACTATTGTAACCACTTTGCTGAAAACTATGTGGCCATTTTAGTGATAAGTCATTGTGAATGCTGTATTTTGTTTATCTGTGATAAGATGTTGAGTTATTATATCATTGTGAATGCTGTACCTTGATTCTCTGTGAATGTTTTGCTCTGATTTGTTGTTGAATAAGTAGAGTGTTCACTATATTATGTAATCAGAACCAAAAAAGCTGTTCATAGAAGCCATCCTCTGGAAAGCTGCTAATGCTTGGCTTTACAGGAAGATATCAGCTGAGAACTCACAGAAGTAAGAGAATGTAGGCTGAAGTAAAGGATCAGTCAGCAGTACTATTTAGGTGAAACATGAAGAGCATGGGAAGAGAGGGGTAACTTGGTGAAATAAAATTGGAGAAATATATTAGAACCATATTAAGAAGGTCTCAAGTTTTAAACTATAAGTTTATATGTCCTATTGGCAACAGGTTTATTGACCAGGGAATTTCCATGACAAGGTCTATGTGTTAGGAAGATTATTTTGGTAGCCCTATAGAAATGACTGGAGAGTAGAGAGAGTGGAAACAAGGCAACTAGTCAAAAAATTAGTATAATATAAAGCTATATTTTACAATTTCCCAGAGCAAATACCATGGGAGAGAATTTTTTATTTTGTTCTTGTTTTGTCTTGTATTTTGGTAACAGAATTTTGATTTCACTTTTACATGGAATTCCCAATAAAGAAAATATCTTTACTAATGCTTAGTTGCATGGGGCATTAAATAGTCCAAGTATCACAGAGCCAATTATATCTGAGGAAGTACTTGAACACAGGTTTCCTTTACTCCAAGACAGGCTCTCTATCCTATATACCATGATGACCACTCACTTGGCACTTATGAAAGAACCATTGAGGATTTTACATTTTTAATTTTGTCTTTGCATTTCTAATGCCCAGCTCTGTGCCTGGCACATAGAGGTCACTAAAATGCTTATTAAGTTAATGAATTGAGTTGAAAGGATCCAGGTGTTTTGCTCATAATTATTTGAATCCTTATTCCCTGATTTGAATCCCACAGTGTTTTTCACGATACCATGACAGAGATGAGGAAGCTAGTTACAGAAGGCTTGGTTTTCTCAATCAGATAGGAGAATATGACATCTGCTAAGAAGGAGGTAGATGAGGATGAAGATGGTCTCCTGAGAGGAAAAAAGAAAGATTTTATATGAGGACTGTGATCAGGAATCAATCACAAGTTAATAAATAGATTGCCATGTAATTGAGTGGGCTCAAATTAAGGTCAGAATTAATTTGTCATGGACACAATAAGAATTATGTCTCCTCTGCTTTTCAGTTTCTTCCATTACTTAGTGAATACATTGTCAAAGTGTATGAGCCAACAATTCTTGAAAGAACTGCAATCAACTAACATACTTGAAAGATTGCTCGAGATAACTAAGAGAAATGTCAATCAAAACAATTTTGTGGCTTCACATCACATCCCAAAATTGACGTGGCAAAAGAGGGTAAATATTAGTCAATGTTGAATGGACTGTGGAAAAACGGATATGCTTATTTGTTGTTGGAGTAACTATGAACTGGTTCAAATGTTTTGAAAATGTGGTATGAAAGTAACCAACACATCTAAAATTCTTTAACGCAGAGATGCAACTGCTAGGCATATGCCCCAATGATATCAAAGATAGAAATGTGACCATATGCATGAAAATATTTGTAACAGCACCTTGTTTGTGGTAGGAAAATATTGGAAACAAAATAGATATCAACAAATTGGGAAATGGTTAAATAAGTTGTGGTACATAAATGTAATAGAATATTATTTTACTCTTAAAATTAATAATAGCTAATATTTATGTAGCACTTACTATATGACAGGCACTGTGTTTAAGCACTGTACAATTTTCTTATTTAATCCTCACAGTAACTCTGGGAGATAAATACTATCATTATCTCCATTTTGCAAATGAGGAACTAGACCAAGAGTGATTTAAATATTTTAAGCTGGATATGAACTCAGGTCCTCTTGTCTCCAGATCTGGTGCTCTATGTACTGCATGACCTAGTTACTAATAAATATGAAGGATACAGATATACATGGGAATGGCCAAAAGGTACCTATCTATTGAAGCAAGTTAACTATGTTCTACCTGCTGCCCCTGAGGATTTCCACAGTCTACTTCTAGGTATATACAATGGCGGGCATCGTTTTTCACTGCAGATCATGCACAGATATTCTATAACTTTTTCCTATGTAATAAAGGAAAGCCTTTTAACTGGCTGATAAACCAGAATAAAATGTTCATTAAAAAAGACTCCAAAGGAAATATTCAAATACTCTTTCTGATAGCTTTTGAGTAAGCAAGAAAAAATTCTGTAAGTTTCCAAGAGGAAGAGATTGTCTCCCATTTGGTTACCATGATGCCTGACATTATATTTTATATTTGTTGGGTTTATTCTTCTCTGATTCTAGACAAATTAGTATCAGAGACCCAACAATTCTGGTAGCTTCAACAGACCAGCCACCAATGAGTCATTCATTAATCAAAGTCCAGAGTAGGGTCTGCTATAGCTGCAGGAACAAAGTAAGTTGGTCCAGCCTTGAGGAGCTTGACCCATTCCAACAGTAGATAAATCCAGAAGCAGAGTTGCCCTGTCATGAAAACAAGGCAACTATTTGTTCACTGGCTATGCCACACCCAAAAATGAAGTTGGTGGGAGGAATGTATTGTAACCCCGACTTTATTTTTGAACTCAAGGACTGATGTGGTAGAGAAGAGGGTACTAAGTTTTGAAGATACTGTTTTTGCATTTTGTTTCTTGATATACTTTGTCAGTAAATATTCCTTTATAAAAGTTAATTGATGTAAAAGGGTTGTCAGTGATATCATAAAGATACAAACTAGTCAAAATTACATTGGGGTGCTAATTACTGGTTAGATGGCGTCAGAAAAATATTAACCACAATTAATTTGGGGGAAGATAAAACAGATGTAGGTGTAGGAGCTATAGATTTAGAGAAAAAAATCTCACCCTCTTTGACTTTCCCTTACAACACTAAGGGAAAAATTTAGCCCATTGAACCTTGAGGAATCAACCTGCTATTGAGTGTGGGGGAATGGAGAGTAAGCATAGGGCCTATAAATGCTACATATGTAAAAATTTTTATGAATTAATTAAAGCTAAGTGAAATTAATAGACCAATACAAACAATATACACAATGTCTATAGCAGTATAAATGGACAGAACAAGAACAAAAACAATAGTTTTATAATAAAAATGCCCAAGTCTGGCCCAGAAAATGAAGTGAAAAATGTTCCAACCTCCTTTTACAGATGGAATGGACTATGGATATAGAGCATGGCATTTATTGTCAAATTCCTTTTTAAAAATCATTGTAACAATAAATAATATCCTTGGAAAGGTAGGGAGGCTATGTTGGGAAGTTTAAGTAACAGAAAAACATATGTCAATATTTAAATCCATTAAATTGGATACTCAATCCATTTCTCAAATGACAGCCTCTCTACAACTTGATAAATGGTCTTCAAGACTTTCTGTGGTCTAAAACTTCATAATTTTATATGCCAACTCATGATGAACCTCTCCAAATTTAAATAAGATGATCCTCTATAAAAGCCACATATTTGCATAATCTTTAAGAATTTAAAATCACTTTCATACACCAGTAAGATTTCACAGTAGAATACTATTAAGCAAATTTGTTTTTCTTTTTATTTTTCATACAAAAGTCCATGTTATATACTGAGAGAAATGGAAAATGAGAAAACTCAGTTCTCTACCAGATAAGAATTCTAGTGAATGGATGGATTCCTATTCCAGATATACTTAAGAAAAGTTAAATTGTTAAGCCCAAAATATAAAACCAGAGCATCTATGAAAATAACAACTATCATGTAACCTGACTCTCTGCTTTCCACTCCTAACCAAAATGCAAAAGTACAGAAGAGGAAAGTGGAAGAAAAAAATGAAGACAACCATTAAAAGTGATACCACTTTGTGTTATCATCTAATAGACTAGTTTTGGTTAGGATAGACAATTCCACTAAAAATGATTTCTAACTATTGAAAATTAAACCAATGAAATCAGGAAGCCTTCTACCTGTGCAAACTCATCATAGAGACGATGACTTCTTTCACTGTTTGGTACTTCAATGAAGGGCCCATATTTTAAATGTCCATCTCAGAAAATAACAGAAGGGAAATCATTGCTAACAAGAGAAAACAATCATATTGGTAATAGATTATTTGGAATATTTACTTTTAATCAAGAGAAGTCTACACCTCAAAGCCATTATTCTTTTTAATCAATGAGGCTTTGAAGGATACATTATCAGTTGTTTACCTTGGCTGACTGGATTCTATTTAATCATAGTAAAGATAAAGAAATCTTAACTCTTGATTGTTTTTTTAATCTTCTAATTTCTTCAACTCTATTTAAGATGATTTTGCCAAACAAAAATTATGGATTAGTGTTATGATTTGAGGGATTCTTTTTGCTTAGTTTTGATTGAAGTTCTAAAAACTCTGGTTGGAATTGTAGGTGTGTATAAATTACTAATGTTTTGAAACCAACAAAGGATAGGAGCTAAATTCTGTCTACAAAAGGAATGAGGAATTTAGGAGCTTGAAGAGAGTTTGAACAGAGAGATATACAGCTTAGAGACCCAAATTGCTATTTCAAAGTAAGAGTAAGGAGATAGATCTTCAGTATGAACAGCGAAAAGCCATCAAGAAGGAAGAAGAAATATGCACTTGTTTTCCAATAGCCAGTTCCTTCACCTTTAAAACCACTACTTTAATTCACAAACCAACGAAGAACTCTATATTTTCAGGACATTTTTTTTCAGTTTTTACAGATTTGTTCATGGTTGATCTTAGATAATTAAATGCTTGCAAACAGGTGCTTTAAAAAATACTATGAGTACATAGCTAGGCTCATATAGCATCTTTCTTATACTCATGTATATGTATATATGCCTGTATGTGTTTTATTCTGAAGATCATGCTAAAGAAATATTCCTATCTTCCCATTTTTCTTTTGGTATTTTAGGCAATCTTTATGTTAAGTAGTCCTAAATAGATACATTTAAACTGAAAAAGTTTCTTAAATTTTCCATAAGTTGCTGAAAATTGAAACTGCAGTCTTCAATAAAAATCTGCAAAGAAAATCTTTTTATTATTATTATTATGGGCTTAAAAATACTAGTTTCCTCTGTGCTGCAGGTCACTCACTTGACTAGCCTGCATAATTCAAATACTTGGAAACCCACAAATAATACAAGCCCTAACTCTGTTTCAAAAAAAAATAGCATAGGAAAATTTTCTCTTGAATATTTCCAATACCATATGGTAAACTTTGTTTTCCACTGGTATAGAGCACATTTTAACTCTAAGGAATTTGTAATTATATCCAGCTAATTAACTTCATTTTTTTTTTTATAATACTGCCCTTTCTTTTAAGAGGTGAGGAAATTCTATCTCTCCTCACTGTGATTATCACTTTTATTATATGTGTAATTGTTGTTAGAGGGGAAGGAATTTGTGCAGCAACCTAATAAATATGCATGAAATGTGTATCAGATGAGGTTGTTGCCAAATCTTTAGTCTGTCTGACAAGGAGAATGGGGAAGTTGATAGTGTTTATTTCCTCATGTCTGGCTTTCAGGTCATGTACAAGCTCAGAAGTGATTTACAAAGACATCCCTAGCTCTGAACATTTCAGTATTTATAAAGCTGAGTAAGGCTAGGCCATTCTCTTTTTGACTCATCATCTACTCTTTTCTTAAACAGAGTAGGATGTGGCTTTTTTTGGTAACTTTAGAGGATGATTGCCAATCTTTCTATATTGTGCCCAGCTGTTCCATTGGGAAATAAGGCCCTTTCTTTGCATTAACCTAGTTAAGATGCATTGTCCTTATTTCAGGATCTTTCTGAGGAAGCAGCAACACAAAACTTTCATTGGATTAATAAAGCAAATATGGTGTGATGGGAAAGTGATGTACTTGAAGTGAGAAAGACCTGAGTTTAAATCTTGCCTTTGATTTTTACTAAATGGATTACTCTAACCAGGTCATTTAACAACTATGTGCCTCAGGCAGTTCTCTAGAACTTATCTACTAAGACACAGATGGGCTATAATCTGTGTTGGCAAAAGAAGTTCCCAAATGTAAAGTTCCCGATAATGAAAAAATTATAGATCTTTCACATAATGGATTTCTAAATAGCCCTAGAAAATGTAATGATATTACCTCTCCATAGGCAAGAAGTTTCTCCCCATTGCCTCAATCTGCCTTTTCCCTTTCTTAATAGTATGCCCTCTCTCAGTCACTTCACGTGTTCAGAAATCAATTGTTTTATCCCCCTGCCCTTGCTTTCTGCCAATATCTGTACTGAGGGAAAAAATCTAACAAGAACAGCAACAACAATAGAGTAATAGTAAGATCAGTAAGAGACTTTCCTAAATGTACCCAAGGAAACAAGCATAAATGCAGAAATTGGGTGGAGGTAATGATGAAGTGGCTAACAGGTGGTATTATGAAGAGAAACTGGTGACACCTTGCCTACAGGTAAATGCTTCTTTTGTGGTTCTGCATTACAACATAGGACAGTACATGAAAGAAGAGGATAGACAGAAATGAATGTTGAGCAGAGGACAAATCAAGGGCTAGCAATAAGGGTCAAAATTCTCTTACTTTTATTTTGTTAAGAGGAAAATAAACTATATTTAATAGTCCCTAACCCTAAAAGGTCAAATCTCATCAATTTAAACTATTGTAGCAACTCCCATCACCTGAGAACCTTTGTCTTACAACACAATCACATGTCTTCACTGTGGTTAAAGAGAATTCAGAAAGGGAGGTCCAAATGTTATAATCTCAAGTTTGACTGTGTCATTCATAATCAATCAGAAGAAGACACAGTCACACCTATACTGCTCAGGATTTTGCTCCACTATCTTGCTGTTAGAAAGGATCCTATCTGGCCTCACTCAAGTCTTTGGTCATTAAGAGGCCGTTAATCCAATTTGTTGGTTACTGCTGGTCCAAATAATAAATTGATTGTACTCAGAATTTTATGCCTGTTTGCCTTGATTTCTACTGTAACAACTTGGCTCCCATGAAGGGACTAGCAGTGGGAGACTGGTTCTTGAAACAACTTCTTGGAAGGCCCTGGTGGAGTACTTTTGTCATATTTTATGTGGGGATTTCTTTGCAGAGGATTGCATCTGACACCTGACACTCCTCTCAGAAACAGCCTTTCAAAAATGAGGTAATACCACACTGTTGGGAAAGCAGCAGGTCCGTTTGTTTGCCATAGTGTCCTTTTTGTGTTTGTGTGATTGTTTCATCAATTGTTTGATAATAATTGTCAGTAGAAAACCGGGGAAATCCCTCTAAATTACAGACCCCTTGAAGAAACTTTCTTTTCTTCAAGTGATGCTCCCAGCTTAAGCAAAGGAGTAATTATTAGTGCCCCTTTAGGGAAGTCAAGAAGTAAGTGCCAGGCCACTTCTTGTCATAGGTTCTGGAACTCTCACTATAATTGGCAAGTAGGAAGAGTGATACTTCTCATTCAAAAGGGGTCAAGGAAACAACTTGTTATGGATAACCATTATTGGCAAGTAATTAAAAATCCATATTTGATTTGGATGAAATCTTGTCATGAAACTAAACAGGATACCTGTGGTAAATTAGATTTTAATTCAAACTACAGTTACTATTTGGCATTAAGATAATCATAGCTTTGCAAGTTACCTTACCTCTGTTTACCTAGTTTCCTACTCTGTAAACTAGATAAATCATACCACCCACATCCTAGGATTGTTGTAAGGATCAGGTGATAAAATGATGCATATGGAAAGCATTATATGAGTGTTAATTATCGTTATTACTACTTTTATTATTTCAATAGTTGAATATAATTTCCCCCATACCGAGTAACTCTATATTGTCTTTTTAATATGATTAGTATAAAATGTTAAAGATGGTAAAATGAATGATTTTTATTTTAGATAATTTGGAAATGATTCAAGTGAACTGATGCCATCTTACTGGTAATAAGCTTTGTTTTATGATATCATGAATGTTATTGTGTTTCTAGATTTTCTTGTCTTATGATTTTGGGGAAATCATTGTATGAGAAATACTATTGAGAAGTTAATGGCCATTGTACCATTAGAAAATTTGACTCTGCAGGTACTGTGAAATCAATTAAGTTATTAGAGGATATTAGTATGATGTTATAACCTATCAAGTATCAATGGGATATATTTCAAAAGGGAGGAATAATAATTACCTAATATGTAGACATGCAAAAAAGAGAGAAACCTTGTGAAAAAATCTCCTTATTCGTAAATTTATCAGATTTCTTGGGATTATCTTCTTGGACAAGGTCATAAAATCTCATCAATCCTGTGAAATAATTTGTGACTTGGTTTACAGATAAAATGGGACCTGTCTTCCATTATAAACATTCCTTGAAAAAAGTGGGGGAGGGAGCATTTACAAGTTTGTTACAAGTTTTTTGTTTGTTTTTTATAGTATAGCAGTGATTTATGTGATGATTTTTGATTATGAAAATCATGAAATTATACCTGGAGTAGTAAATACTGAAGTAATATCTTGAATCAATTTAATCTTAATAGGTTCCAGTCTTAAAGATTTCATTTTGTTTTAGGGATTAATATAAAATACCTTAAGAGGTGGCTATTTGCTAGTCAGGAAATTTACCATAATTTACCAGTATTTTTTTCCCTTGGTGTGTGTGTGAGGGGGGTGTTGAGTATAATGATCATATATTCATTATCTATGTGGATTTACAAATTGTAATTATTTATAAAATTTTTAATAATTGATTTTTACACAAAAGATGAGTTTAAACTCAGAAAAAGAAAAGGATGAATAATTTTTGAAAGCCTGCTAAACTATTATCACTAATTTATTGCAACAACATAAAAGCAATAATAACTATGCCCAGACCTAAACTATAATTAGTGAAACTTTGCTATTTCAGGTGAAACCTCATGGAATCTTAATACAATATTATTTTAAATCTTGAATTCAGGAATAATTAATTTTCTGATCATTAAGACAGTTATCCACCATCTGAGTGAAATGTAACTAGCTCCTCAAGACAGTACAGCTTGACAACTACTACATGTGCATATCTGTGCCTAAAAAAAAGGTCAAGGAGATGACTTTGACATGAACTGAGGTAGGATACCCTTGACTTGCTTTCTCTCTTGTACTTTTTCCTTTCCAAATAGGAATACTTCCCATTGAATCCTGAGTCTGGCTGTGATACCCTATTAATGATGTGGACCTTTTCTGTATGATTGGTTGTTACAAATAGTAAATATGACTCTTACCTGAAAACAAACAGAACTAAGGA
The DNA here is from genome assembly GCA_011680675.1 of Gymnobelideus leadbeateri. Taxonomy (NCBI): domain Eukaryota; kingdom Metazoa; phylum Chordata; class Mammalia; order Diprotodontia; family Petauridae; genus Gymnobelideus; species Gymnobelideus leadbeateri. Next base: position 270,495 of record WOXC01004414.1, on the reverse strand, counting down.
CACTTTATTTATTTTGTACCCTTAGCCTTAGACCTGGAGAAGCAATTCTGACAATGTTTCAACTATGTTCCTGCTTCTTTCCTCTGTTTCTTCCTCCTCTCTTCTTTTGCTCATCTCTCCTCTCTCTTCTTCTTTATGTACTTTTTATGGTTCCTTTTCTCCTTTTTCTTCTTTACTTTAATCCTTTTCCACTTATTTTTCCTTTTCTCTCTCTTCTTTCTCTTCTCAATTTCGTAGCAAATCTCTCTTATAAGGGCTGGTAAAGCTATAGGTTTTTTGTTTCTAAAATGAATCTTGTTGAAATACTCCAGCATTTAAAGGAAGAGAGTCAGTGTGAACAGTGTAACCTGAAAAAAAGAATAAAGTAACTGAGGCAATGTAAATCTAGAGCAGAAGAGGAAATGAAACTGAATAGTTGCCTCACTGACAAAATTAATGCATCTAGGTTAAGAAAGGAAGTGATCAAATGAAGGGAAAAGATTTTCATATGAAATTTCTCTGATAAGATGCTGGTAGCCAAGCTATAGCAACAATTAATAAAATAAGACTAAAGGCTGGGAATACAAAGAAAAGTAAAAGTCTAAGGTCTCAAGGAGCTCACAGTCTAATGTTGGAAAAATATGTAAACAATTATGTCAAAACAGGCTACATACAGGATAAATTGAAAATAATTAATAGAGGAAAGTATTAAGGGAAAATGGAAAGGCTTCACATCTCTCACTCCAAATCCAAAGGGAATGGATCTGAAATTCGAAGTTTTAAAATTAAATGTTTCAAATGTATATAAATACTATTATTAATACTATTTTGCACGTAATTGGGAGACAAGATGTGCAGGCACTGGGGCACAGAGATTCTCTTTGCCCTAATGGCAAAGAAGAAGGGGGTATGGGAGAAGATATGGGAGAGAGCAGATTGGATGTGGGGGATATCTTGTGGGACTGCTATTCTGGGGTGGTGGGTAGGGGAAAAATGGGGAAAAATTGTAACTCAAAATCTGGCTGAAATGATAAAGCATTTGTTAAAATAGTCTGTTACTGCTCTTTCTTATACATAAAATAGACAGAAAGGCCAATGAAATATTGATCACCTAATATGTGCAAGCCTCATATAAAGAAAACAACATTTGCTCTGCTATGGTGAAACAGCTTAATGATTAGCCCCTATCAGTCTACTAGGGTTATTCCAGGTAGAAAAATCAGAGACATGATGAGGTAAACTCCAGGACTGGATTTAGTAGAGTATCTTTGATGAGGTCTAGAGGGCACTGTGGGTGTTGCCTCATCTTCTGATAAAATTTTCTAAGTGAAAACTACAAACAACTGTGTATTGGTCTACTAACTTGCTCAACTTTTCCTTCCTGTTACAGAATAAATGGAAAATCACATTACATTGCCATTATAGTGCTTCTTTCCAGTGTTAAACAGTACCTATAATATTAAGAAAGGTCAAAGGGATGGCTTAGGTGGAAGGATGAAAATAGAAAAGATGTTGTTGTTTGTCCCTCATTTTCAAAAAGGACCAACGATATCACAGGGTTATGTCTTGACTTGTGTGATTTAGATTTGTGAGGTAGAATTGCAGAAGTTGTCAGCCACACTCTCTCTTCCAGAATCGTAAGAGTCCAGTGACAAGACAAAAGTCAAGAACTCCGACAATGACCCAGAATGCATTGCATGATCTTGGTGTCTCTAATGTCTAACCAAGCTCTAAGTGTCCCACAGTGCCTGCTTAGCCACCTTCATGGTCATTAGAACAAATTGTTCTCATCTGTTCAATCCACCAGGTGAAGTTTTCACTGGCTTAGAGTAGACAACCCCTAATTTATTGATCAGTTTGTGGTCCATCAGTTATCCTTAACCTGGTTTAGCCCATCTGTCGAGGTTTACTGGGGTATGGCTGCTGTGCATGCTTCAACTTCTTGGAGCCACAGGTGAGAGTTGAGTGACAGCTGGACACCAAAAGTAGATGTGTAGCCCTGAAAAGTACTCAGCAAATCTTCACATCAGAGGTGCCAATCCTCCCTAAATACCTAAACAACAAATAAAAGATATAATGAATGACAAGGTGATGGTGTAAAGAGCACTAGAGTCAGAATATCTTGTTTTCATTTAAACCGTACCACTTAATCTATCAATTTCCCTTTTTAAGGTTCATTTTTCATCTATAAAATATGAATAATATTGATACTAGTTTTATCATATGGTTGTTGTGAAGATTAAGTGCTGTGGAGTATGCAAATTGCTTTGTAATCATACAGTACAAGTATATAAATGCAATTTGTCAGTGAGTTTGATGGTTGATAGTCTACCTCACTCAAATGGGAAATAGTAGAAACTGACATTGGCAGAGAAAGTTATTCTACAAAGAATGTCATTAGACCATCCTTTGATATGACTACATATGGTATAACTGCCACCACAAGTGCCTGCAATGTCCTTCAACTAATTCACCATCTCTCTAAAATGTTATTACTCCCTACTATCCCCATTCTAGCCACTGGCCACAGCTGAGGCTATTACTGCCTTACATATATCAACTTCTCCTATTTACCATACTCAGCATCTATTGGTGCTAATCATCCACAATAAAAGATAGGATAACCTGAGGGACTGCCTGAGGTAATCTCTGGATTTCTACCCCCTAACATTTACAGAATGAGGGCAAGAACTGTGTCCTGTTGATCTTGGTTTTGCCTTTTATCCCTTTCCCCCTGGCCCAATGACATGTAATAGGCCTATATACTTACTATTACTATTATAATATGTAATAGTAATAATATTGTATAATAGGCTTATATACTTACTATTATAGAGGAGATCCATCTTTCAGAAGAAATAATAGGATAATAATTCAGGATCACGAGGCTTAAACTAAAAGGATTTAAATTAGAGATCATCTAGTTTGACTTCTTCACTTTAATGATGAGAAAACAAAGTTCAAGTGTCTTACGTGACTTTCCCAATGTTGTACAGGTCGTATCAGCAGAAGAATTTAATTATAAGTCCCCTGATTCGAAATGCTATGTTATTTCCATGACCCCATAGCTGCCTCTGAACCACTATAGTTCTTTTCAACTCTGTGATTCCATAAATCAATCAAATACATATTGAAGGAATAGGAAAGCATTAGTCACAGAATCACGGGCCCAAAGCTATAAAAGAAATTACTGGTCATTGAGTTCAATGAACTCATTTTAAAAATGAAAACTAAATAGGTTGAATAACTTGCCTAAGGCCACTTAGGTAGAAAGTGGCAGAGTTAGGATTTGAACTCAGATCTGGTGATTCCAAGTTCAAGACTCTTATTGTTGCACTATATAGCTCTTAATACCATTATAGTAGCAATAGTACTCACAAGATTGTCACTAAGTAGCCTGTTCCATCGGCAGAGGAGGCTAGTTCTCTGTGTTTCTTCGATATTTAAATGGTAAATATTGAGAAAGCTTGTTGGTAATATTTTCCCTTTTCATGAGTAGTTTGATTTGGCTGATGGATATGGACAGATACCAAGATCTAATAAGTCAAAAATCTAAACTTCAGTGATCAAATGTGCAAATAGCTAAAGTTGGGCACAATTGCACTGCACCTGTTTCACACCATCTGCCCAGAGCAGATTGCTGGCCTTTGTTTTGTAGTTTTCTTTAATCATCTCTAGGTAAAGAAGAGACAACTTTAGTCCATGGTGAATGAGCCATACAAAATTTTGTTAGCAATTAAAAATGGAGGTTGACTGAGGTTTTAGTGCCAGGCTGGGGGAGAGGTTATAACTTTTCATTTTAATAGCCAACAAATTCCATTTCAATGAAGTGAAAAATCTCCCCAATAGATTAAGTCCTTTTCTGTGAGTGAGCATCAGAGCTCTTCTCAATAGTTAGTTTACGAGTCTTGATTTCCTTTCCTATTTAACTTTTTTATATAATCTTTTAGGGAAATGCTAAATAGCTGTCCAAAAAGGAAAAGATGATAGTATTGCTGTTGAGATTATTGAATCAAAAGTCCTGAATTATATATTCTTTGATCAAGCTATGACTTGATGAGGGCAAAAGTAATCAGGCAATTGCCTGATTACTTTTTTTACATAAAATTCAATATATCTCTGCATCTATGATGTCATTGCCACTATTCTCCATGCAACAACATATGTCCCAGCCAATCCATATTTTCTCATCTTGTGCAATGCTTGTCTCCAAAATTCCACAAATGTTTCATATTTTGAAGGACTAAAACTCTTGATATTACGTGCATACCAGTGGAATATGGGTGTTCATATGTATGGGTTTATTCGGGTGGTAAGGGAGAACTAACACCTCTGATGTGAGGGCTTACTGAGCCCTTTTCCAAGGCTGCTCATCTACCTTTGGTGTCCACCTGTCATTCAACTCTCACTTGTGGCTCCAAGAATCTATAGCATGCACATTGGCCAACCTGGTAAAACTGTCTCAACAGAAGGATTAAAACATTTGAAGGTAACTGAGAGGCCTCCAACCCATCGGCAAGTTAGGGAAATGTCTGGCCCCAGCATGTAAAGACTTCCCCTGCTAGAATGAGCATATGAGAACAGTTTGTTCCAGTGACCATGAAGGCAGCTAAAGCAGGCACTGTGGGATAGTTAGAGATTGGTCAGACTTTGCAGATGTCAAGTTCATCCAGTGAAGCCTGGGTCATTACCAGTTGTCTTGACTTTTGTCTTGTTACTGGACTCTGATAGCTCTGGAAAAGGGGGGCTGATTATTCAATGCCTCACTTACAATGATGCCTCCCTTAAATCCAATTCATCATCCCACAATGTCATAGGTCCTCTTGGAAAACAGAGGATAAACACAGCAACAACAGTAACAACCAGAGGGATATGCAGATTGTTCATCTTCTTTCTTTTGTTCCCAGCACATGACTGACTTTACTACTTTTTTAGCTATATATTTCTTTAATGATGTCTTTTGTACCACTTCAAAGTTATAGTTCCTCAATGGAAATATACTATGAGTCAATTAATCTACCAATGAACATTTATTAAAGCACAAGATTTCAAAGGGGTTGAGGAAATCTTCTTGTAGAAAGTGGGATTTCAGTTGGGACTTGAAAAAAGCCAGAGAAGGCAAAATGCAGGGATGAACAAGGTAAGCATTTCATGCACATGGGACAGGCAGAGAAAATTCCCATAGCCAAGAAAAGGAATATCTTCTTTGTTGAATAGCCAGGAAGCCAGGGTCCCTGTATCAAAGAAAATGAGGTAGGGACTAGGAGGCTGAAAATTACCCACTATATGTTCTTTGGGTAACCTGAAATATTAATTTTAATTAATTAATTTTAATTAATAGTTAAATATTATAATAATTAGATTATATGCTTAATATAATCATATATATCATATGATTACATAATAAATTAAAATTAACTTTTTTCAACAACTATAGGGTTCCATGCTTTGCAGTTATATATTTAACATACAAAGTCAAAATGTTATGAGCAATTAAAAGTGATGTTCTTGTTACACACAGTATTTCCCATTTGTCAATAACAAACCTTCTGTTCCTAAAATACTTTTTCCAGTGACATTTCTGATTTTTCTGAATTCCAGATCATTCAGACTTTCTTGAATGAATTTGGCGTAACATTTATATCTAAAACTAAGATTCTGTAAAGAATGCTGAAGCCAGCCTCATCCCACTCAAGGACCAAATAGTCTTAATATCACTTTTCCATTGGAACTGGCATAATTGAGAGCAGCTACTTTTTAAAACTAATGTTGCAGATCAAATTTGGAAATGTATAGACCAATTTTTTACCCCATATGAACAGATTTGCATATGTATTGGTACCAATTTTCAAGAGTTCCTGTACTTGAATATAATCATAATCTCATCTCTGCCACAAGCCACAGAGAGCTTTTGGCAGCATTTAGTGACAAAACCTTCCGGAACATAAGAGCTCTTTGGGGGCTAATAACACTGTTTGAATAATGGACACTGGACGGGATTAGATGTGGTTGCTTACTACTTTAGCACTTTTTATCTCTCTGTCGCTTATTTAAACTATTTAACTTTTATTCTTTTTTCATTCTAATAGCCACACATGATTTTAAAGCATAGCTATTTATATTCAGAAATTTTTTTTAATCATATTGTTCAAATACAATAAAAAACATCCTCAAAGACCACCTGTATACAAAAGCCACGTGAAAATTAAAAAAAAAGATCACTTTTCTGAGGAACATTAGGGGTTCTCAGTTCTATCAAGAACCAACATTTGAAGGCCATCTCTCCAAATGATCACTTTTCTCAGGGACTGTGGGTGGTCTGCTTTTAAGTAAGTCTCTCTGCATTTAATTTCTTTCAGCCTGAAAGGAATAATATCTGTCAATTAAACCGGCTACTGTACCATTTGACAACAGTTAAACTAAATGTCAACCAGGATGATAATGATGATTACTGTGCACCTAATTACTACCAACAAAATTCTCAGCACTGTGGAGAACAAAGGAACAGAAACTGAAACAGTTCTAGGGAGGTGCATAGTCAAATTGGACTATGAAAATACAAAGGACACTCAAAGAAAAATGATGCCACATAACGGTCTTTGGAGTGTCTGTTGAAACCTCCCCCCCCAATCTTAGTAAATTCAGGGAAAGCTTCCAGGAAGAACTAAGTTTTCAGGAGGAGGCTCAAAAGACAGTCATCTCTTAAATTTAAAAATAGAAGTGTGAGGGTGAGTTGCATTGTTGAGTTGAATTTCTCTAAATACTATGCAGAAAATTTCTGGAAAGTTCAATTGCATTGTAGCTACCCAACTGGGAAAAGTGCTTATTCTTGTGGAACTCAAGCAACCCTAGAGAAAGTACACAGGGATTTCAATAGAAGTCTCCATGGGTATATTCTCTGTAGCCTTTAAATATATTGATTTGATTGATTGAATTTCTCTTGATTCACAGGCAGCTGTTTAGTATGGATTTCTATTCTTCTATTTTTCTAATATTTAACAATTTTTAAAACTATCCAACAACTCTAATAATAGCTATTATGCAATTTAATGAGGGCAAATGTAAGGAATTAATTAGGTTCACAAGGTCAACTTCATAGGCCCTTCTGTGACTCTGTTCCCTCCATGACATGATGATAAGATCTTACATTTATATAGCCCTTTACAATTTATGAAATACTTTTCTCAAAACAACCCTTTGATGATTGATTTGTATTAGACTCATTTGACAAATAAGGAAACTGGGGCCCAGAAAGGTTAAGTTACATTCCTATAGTTACATAGTTCATACACTCCAGAATTAGGATTTGGACCCACATTTCCTGTATCTCAGTTCAATACTCATTCCATTGTACCACACTAACTTTCATGTTAGAGCTGCTGTTCTACCTGGAAAAAATAAATTGGCTTTAGGTGGCAGTGGTAAATTATCTCAGAGAGGAGGCAGTATTGTGAAGATTTATGTCAAGGTTGAAAAAAGAATACAAAATGTAAAACCCACAATTTTGATAACTGAAAACTGCCAATTGTTTTGTAGTACTTTATTATATTAAGGGTGTTATCTTTCTTGGGTTTTTAGTTAGCTACTGAATGAATACATTAGACACATGGGGGTTTTAGTTGGGATTTTACATAGCTTGCATTAATTCTTTGGTTCTTTGCTGTTTCCACTAACCCACAACATCATTTTAATAAATGTTATAATACTAAGCTTAAAAATAGATTCATGTCAAGGTCTGATAGGGATCTTGAAGATCATCCAATTTCCTTCATTTTGAATATAAACAAACCAAAATTGGGTTAAGTAATTTGCACAAAAACACATCTAATATATTTGTCATGGCAGAGACATGATTTGAACCTGGAGTCTCCTGACTCCAAATTCAATGTTCTTTCCTCTATATTATGCTGGTCTTTTGACTTTAAAACATTCATGATTTCATGATACTGTTATATAATGTCCTTTGTTTTGCAACTCCTCTTTTCACTCCCACCCTGCTCTGAGAAACTGTTGGACCTTTGGGCTGGGAGGATAAAAAAGGAAATTATATAATGCAGTGGCAACAGAATGTGGTAGTGGTCATGTGGCTGTTTCTTGGGCTGATTGCTGATAATATGTATTCTGTTCTGGAAAGAATTAGCTATGTCCAGATGTGTTTTCCATCACTGACCAGACAATAGACAGGTCTGAACTACCTGCACCCTTTGGGGTTGGAGTTCCATTCTATACTGGATCCAACATTCAAACTCCCATAAGATAAGACCATATTCCACAGTCTCTGTGCAGAAGGTAGTATTTGATTTGAGACTAGAAGGAATTCAGTGATTCTAGGAGGTTGGTAAGAATGGACACCTTTCCAGGCATGGAGGATATGCAGCAAAACTTAAAGAGTAAGATAATACAGTGTCATGTTGAGAAAAAGAATAAAGGCAAATGTTACCAAATTGTTTAAATATATAGAGGGTAGGAAAGTATAAGAAGACTGGAAAGATAGGAAGTGGAGAGGTTGCAAAAGGCTTTAAAAACCAAGGAGGGAATGTTCTATATGATCTGGAAGGTGATTAGGAATCCCTGGAGTTTATCAAGTGGAGGGGGAGAAAAATGACAAAATCAGACCTGCACTATGCTTTGTGGCAAATAAACTTGAGGAATTCAGAGCCCCTCACATCCACTGGAGGAGGACCTTTGTGAAGGCATATAAATTGTCAAAAATTATTTATCCAAAGTTATACAACTTTTAGATAAAGTGAAGTGTAGAAGAATCTAATAAAACCAGAAGAAAAGACAAGGCCTTTTTGATGGCCAAGGATAAATGTCATCCTATTGAAATGGAGACAAAGTGAAGGGCCCTTTCAGAGGTAATAAGCTGTAACCATGGGATGATAATGTGAAGTGTCAAAAGGAAATTGGTGTCGGATTACCAGAAGGGCTAAACAGGAAAAAAGCAAAAAGGAGGAAAAAGTGGAACCAAGTACAAATTATGTGAAGTCCTTGGATAAACAAGCCATGACAAGATTATAAAACAAATGATATATTTCGTTCAACCCTGCCTGAAGTGATTGCAAAGATATAAATAAAGTTGAGTTTCTTTCATCCTAGTTTATGATATATTTTAAAATTCCACTTATTCTGGGATCTGAGGGTCATGCTGATCTGAATAGACAAAATTAGCAGACCCCAAGTTTTGCTGAATAATTACTATTTACATATGGTAACAAAGGTCACAATAAAAACATGACATGTTGATAGAGAGAAAGTGATTTCTTTTCTGCATGGAAACATGTTTCTCTCTTTCAACTCCTTTTAGCTTTTTATCAAGAGGAAGAGAAGTTAGGGGGTAAAACTGAAAACACTGAACATCATGTACTGATCAGAAGGGTATAACTTTATTTCTTCATGGTGCTTCCCTAAAACCATACATGTATGGAAGTACATAAACTCAAGGCCATACACATTCATATACATGTACAACCACATACATATAGATGCATATTCACAAAAAGTTTCTGGAGTATTGGGAAGGGTTTAAAGTGGACTATGTCTTAAGGAAGGTATCTTTCACAAGGACATACAGGAAAACTGCCAGGGTCTATACCAATATGCTACCAAGCCAAGTAACCAGATATGGACATGTTAACATAACATTAAAGGCAATGGAGTAAAGTGATACCTCCTTTTATCAGAGATAAGGAATGGAATTTAATAAATGGAACCTCCTGTGTTCAGAAAATTAATTGGATTTAGACTACTGATATACAAATATTTTATTCTCCATAATTGTTAGCCCAAGCTATCTGGACTTAATAAAGTACTTAAATCTTAGATCCAGTTGTGGATCTAAGGATGATTCTAGGAACCTAGAATTTTTTTTAATTAATTACATGTTTTCAACTATACTCCAATTTCAATTTACTTGTAGGCTTAAAGGACAACACAGTGACCATCTCATCCAACTCCTACCTAAAACATGAATCCCACCTAAAACATAGTCATCAAATAGTTGTGAAAATTCTGCTCAATACTCATTCTCTATCTGGGTAGGGCCATTTTATGGTTCAATTCTATGATTCAATTCAGACTCTGAGCATTGGAGGGAACCAAGAACTCATCATCTCCAATTTCTATCTGAATATGAATCTCTTCTACATCATTCCCAAAAAATGATCATCAAGCCTTCTCTTAAAAGCTTCCAAGTAGAAAAAACCCACTAGCTCTGGATAATAGCAGATTTTATTTTTGAACAGCTCAAATTGTTAATAATTTCTTCCGTATAATAGGTTAGTCTGTTTCCCTTTAACTTCTTCCATTTCTCCTAGTATTACCTTCTGTGACAATCCAGAATGATTCAATTCAATAAATATTTGTTAGTTGGCTTACTGTGTCTTAGGAGTTAGAAATGAAAAGTTCAGGTCTTCTAATACTTGAAGACACTGACAATATTCCATGACTCAAATTTCTTTCCTAGGATTCATTTCCACACTTCCTTCAACAAAGTTGCGTATAGAATGATTTCAAATCTGTTCACCATCCTTGTTACCTTCTCTATTTGTCAATATCACTTTTTAAAATGTGATCCCAGAACTAGACACAATATTGACCAGGTCATAGTGCAACTTCCCTTGTTCAAAGAGCTACGTTTGTTTTGAGGTAGCCAACATGGCATCACTCCACAGAAGTCCTACTTTGGTGCTTCACCAATATGGAGGTAATCCTATCAACCCTATATTCTGTAAATGGTTGCCCTGGCAGTGAAATTTTCTAACAGATCCTATCAAAATAGAAAGGCTCCAGAAATAGATCATTTGATGGACTGCACTGATATATTCTGAGGTTTTGATAAGCCTCAGATAGCTCATGAGGAATGAAATTTTGGACCAGAAGATATGAATTTTTGGATCACAGCATTAGTTTAATCTAATAACCCTATAAAAAAGGAAATGGAATATGGCATTATTTGTTCTCAATGGACTTTTTTTTGGCTTTTTGGAGGGCAATTGGGGATAAGTGATTTGCCCAAGGTCACATGGCTAGTTTTTCTGTTATGTGTTTGAGGCTGGACTTGAACCCAGGTTATCCTGATTCCAGGGCTGGTGCTCTATTCACTGTGCCACCTAGCTGCCCCTATCAATGGACTTATGCTTATTTATAAGCATTACCTGTTACTTTTTTAATATTTTAGACCCCTAAAATTAAAATTCATTCTAGAATTTGTTAGGAATTTCCATAAAGATTATCAATCTATTTTTAAAGTATCCACTTTCATTTTTTAAAAAAAAAGGATATTTGGCCCCTTCAGTTCTATGGCATATTTCTATTATATCACACTCCAAAATTACAGAAAATGGGCCAGCAATTGACTTGTCATGTTCTATCAATTTGCTTTCACACTCACACACATATATATGCATATGCATGTATCCATATCTGTATATACACAGACATACCATACTGTGTGTTTATGTGTGTATATATATATATATATATACACACATGTGTGTATGTATGTGTGCATGTGAAATATGTATATGTATGTGTGAAGTATATATGTAGGACATGTGTATATGTATATGAAATGTATGTGTATATGTGTGTGAAATTGAGGCTAATGTAAGTGAATTGCCTAGGGTTACATAATTAGTATACAATTAATAAGTGCCTGAGGCAGGATTTGAACTCTAGTCTTCTTCACTCCAGCACTCTATCCACTGTTCCATCTAGCTGCCTAAAATATTAGCTATAGCTAGCTACTTCTATAACAATAATACTCTTCATGGTTGAGATGGCAATCAATAGGGCTATGAGGCAGTGAGACTCCATGAATTCAGAAACTAAGATGACAGTGAATGTTTCTGGAAAGAGTGTGATACCAAGGTACTCCTACTGGGAATTGAAGGGGTGAATGATTCAGAGTAAGGAAGTCATGCCTGCAGGTACAGCTCCAAGGTAAGGAGGTACCATCAAACAAGAAATATCAGTCATTTACTCTGAAAAATTATCCTTGATAGATAGCAGGGCCACAAGAAAGAACACTGACTAAAAGATGAATGAATCACTGAAGCTTCTGCAAGATTTCTATGCAGTTCAATTGTGCCCCTGAGCAGATGAACATTAACCACTCATAGGAAAGTAGATACTTTAATCTTATGGGATAGAGTCAGGAAAAGAATAACCTGTGTGTTGATAAGGTCAAAGTACAAATGGATTATGCTCTCTTTATTTCTAAAAGCTATGTATGTCAATGTAAAATAAGAAGATAATATTTTGGCTGACACATCATACTCATATTGAGTTTGTGGCTGCTATGAGCCATATATATTATACACACATATGTGTATATGTGTAGCATGTGTGTTCATATATGTGTATACATACACACATGTGTACACATACATGAGTGTACACACATACATATATACACAATACATGCCTATACATACACACGTATTTATTCATAAATATACATATATTTACACAAATGCGTTATAATATATTATAGCATCTTGTATTATATATTGCATGTTATTATGTCATATAATACTATATACATATATCTTCCCCATACTGTATTTATGAAGTTGAATGGGGGCAGTGTACCTAGGTATTAGTCTTTATATTCAGCTCTATTGAACTTCATCTAATTGGAGTCATCCCAATACTCTACCCAGAGGGGTCAAATAAGCCACTTGTTTTCCCCTTGGGAACTAGATTAAAATGTAATTGGCAAATGTTTAATGAAAAAAAAATAAAAATATAATACATATAGATAATGTAAATGTGTGTGTTTTTAAAATCAATATTGGCCTACAGTGATCTGTTTCTATTTGCATTTGACACTACTATTTATCCTATCTTTGAGGATCCTGAGTCTATCATCCAACATTTTATCTCTCCCCCTCACCTTTGAGTCATTGGCAAATTTGATGAGCATTCCAGTTATGTCTTTATCCAAGTCATTGATAAAAATGTTAAACAGCACAAAGCCAATCACAAATTCTTGGAGTATTCTACTGAAGGGCTCCTGTTACATCAATATTAAAGCATTAACAAATACTATATCTATATCTATATCCAAACACCAAGCCTATTCTGCATACATATAGTTTTATTTTGATCTAATCTATACCTTTGCAGCTTATCTCCAAGAAAAACATGAAATAATTTGTCATCCACCGAAAAATTGCTAAAATCTAGGTAAACCATATCCATAACATCTTTTTGTAGACTACTTTAGTAACCCTGACAAAAAAAAGGAAATAAGGTTAGTCTGTCATGATCTGCTCTTAAGGAAGTCACTTTTGCTCTTTGTGATTGTACTTCCCTTTCTAGATATCTACCAAGCATTTCTTTAATGATCTGTACTAGAATTTTCCCAATTGGCTGGTTCAAGGTTATGCAGGATTTGCCTTTATTTTACCTCTAAGCTTTTTGGACACACTTGCATATATAATGCTTCATGTAATTATTATGATCCCCTTGCTAGGTATGTAATTTTGTCCTGAATTTGAACATGGGGAAACTTAGTCCTAAGAAGATTTACTAACTTGCAGAAAGCATATGATACTACTGCAAAGGGGACTAAAAATTAGGACTGACAGCTTCAGTTCAGTGTTCTTTCTTCCACCTCGTACCCTTTCTTCTACCTTCTACCTTGTACCCTGAGATTAGCACATCAAATCTGAGAGTTTTCTCCCGTGTTCTAAGAAAGAAGCAGCTTAGTACATTGATCCATAAAAATGCATTGGCTGAATATACCTATAGTTTCCCTGTGGTCTCAGAGCCCCAAGGAAAACTGAATTTTTTTATCATCTAAAGGAAGAGTCAATTTTTGATTACGAGAGGTCAAGGTTGTTAGAAGAAAAACTACCAAATATGTATTTAGGCAATTTTGGATTTAAAGAACGAACGCAATCATTTACTGAAAGCATAAAATGCCTGGGAGGGGAAGGTAAGAAGAAAAGGAATAATGTGGAAAGGAAAGTAAATATTAGCAGCATCTTTGCAGAATAAGAAGCAAGTAAATATTGTGCTTCACACACAATGGAATATTATCAAAAGCTCCTTAAAACATCCAGGTATGTTATTGGTGCTGCCAATTGGTGCTGATCTAAATTAGGGTCAGCCCTTTGCATATCAAGAGAAAACAGATATAAAAGCTGAGCCATTTGAATTGGGATGTTAGTAAAGCTCACTAAGATGAATCTTTGACATTTGCTACTTGTCCTCCACTTCTAATCAGTCATGAAATTTATCCATTTTATCTTCACATATTTCCCCCTCCTTACCCTTCCTAGGGGCACCTCTTCAGTTTAGGCCTTCATTTCCTCTCTCTTCACCCTTGAAATAACCACTTAACCAGCCTACTCACTTCTGGTCTCTCTATCTTCCAATTCATCTTACAGGCAGACAAGTTAAAGTCCCTAAAATCTGGTTCTGATGACATTACTCCAAAAGTAAAAACAAAACCTGTAGTTGTTACCTCCATTACTTGTAAAATAATACTCCTTAGCCTGGATTTGATAATTCCCCCATAATGTGGCATCTACTCTCCTTTCAAGTTTTATTACACTGTCATATGAAATGAGATAATATATGTAAACTTTAAAGTGCTATATAAATTTAGTTATTATTAATATTGTTATCATATATGCTATGCTCCAGTCAAATCTTTAATCTCCTGATCACAAGCAATACTTTATGACTTGTACCATTCATCACACTATTCTTTATATCCAGGATGTTCTCTCCTTGCGTTTATAAAACATTAAAATTAAAATAATTAAGTACCTATTATGTGCCAGCATCGTATTAAACATTGTTGGTACAAATAAGAAGAAGACAGCCCTGGCCCTCAAGGATCTTACGATCTGATGAGGGAAGTAACACACGAAAGGAAGCTTGAAACCAGATGGGAGAAGGGAATAATGTGCCCAGCCTGGAAGCATAATAATGGTGGAGTTGAATCCAAGAAGAGCAGATGGTGGGAAATAAAAATGAAGAGTTACTTAGGCTTCTGAGTTAAATAGAGACATTGGGAGTTTTTGCTCTACCCTCCAACTCTCCAAATAGAGAGGGTCCTGTTGAGGTGTGACCAGCTGAAGTCAGTGCACTGTCTAAGATGATGAGTTTCCTGATTCATGGGGGTCTGATTATGGCGTGGTCAAATCCAAGCAGGATAACTGGTGGGGAACAAAAATGATAGCCTGTATTTCACAGTTAAACACTTGATTTTCTAAGCCCTTGTCAAGGCAGGACTCTCCTTCCAGTGGGCATTCGGTTGGGTCTGGGCATACTGTCGCAGGTTTCCACTGTTTCGTCTCAGCAGCTGGATTCCCCACCATCTGCAGTGGATGCTGCCGCTGCTGCCACAGCATCAGCCACTCCACCACCCTGGGGCTGTGGCCTGACAGTACACTCTTCTTTCACCCTACTGTACTCATCCTTCAAGGCTCTGGCCAAAGGCCATTACGTACCATTATGCCTTCTCTGATCCCTGCACCTACAATTTCTCCCTTTTCTGATCTCTTGAGATTTTGTGCTCCTTTTATATTTCTTAGCATTACATTTATTTGGGCAAATGACTATTCAATTCAACCTGCACTTATTGTGTCAAGCACATAGTAGGAGGTTAACAGATGCCTGATACAAACCTCCCTTGATAAACCTCCTCTCCCTGACCACAAAAAGGATGCAAGGATACATATCCCAAACATTCCATTAACACACAATTTTTCAGCCTATTCTGATACTTGAGAGGCAAAGCAAGAAATGTTGTAGGTTCAGAAGTGCTAGCTCTATAGAGAAATACAGGTTCAGTTTGAATCATACCAGTAATTGGAGTAATGCCATTTTATGTTACAAACAAATTATAGCATTTACATAGTACTCATGTTGGCAAAACACTATAAATATTTCAGGTGTCACAGTGAATAGAGCACCAGCCCTGTAGTCAGGAGGACCTGAGTTCAAATCCAGCCTCAGACAGTTGACACACTTACTAGCCATGTGACTTTGGGCAATCATTTAACCCCAATTGCCCTCCAAAAACAAACAAACAAACAAAAAAAATGAACAAACAAAAAACCAAATATCTCATATTATCCTCACAACAATCCTGGGATGTAGGTGCTATCATTACCTTCATTTTACAGATGAGGATACTGAGGTATGCATAGGATAAATGCATTTTTCATGGTCACAAAGCTAAAATACCATTGAATGTTCATGTTTCTCCTTATAGCTCTAGCACCTAAAAGAGTACCTACCTCATATGAAGCAATAACTTTTGGAATTGAATTGGATTGAATATCTCTCTCACTGGAGGACTTCAAACAAAGTCTTAAAGTTATATTGTAATGGAGATTCTTTGGGAGCATGAGTTGGTTGTTCTAAATGTGCATGCAAGTCCTTTCCAACTCTGATCGTCTATGGTTCTTGGATTCTGTGAATTGAAATGAATTGAATTAAATTCAGTGTCTACTTGAATTTTGGAATGTAGCCAACAAATATTGTCCTCTCTGTGTTTTGTTTTCAAGATTTATCTCTATGTAAAACTGACAGCAGTAGCTATGGGAAAAGACAATTTTTCCTCAGATATCTCAAGAAACTAAGGACTATGTCTTTATTTTAGGGTCAGAATGCCCTGAAATGGAAGAAACCCAAAACTTCTGAGTAGTTTAGTTTTCTAGGGTATCATAAAAAGGAGATGGTCCAAACCAATTCTCAAATTTTAGCCATTACTGGGACCATGGAGTAGTCTTCTATGCTAGCTGGATAAAGGGGGAAAATGCAGCCACATTATTGAAGGATTTAGCCTAATTTCAGAGAGAATATTGTTAGCTATCTAATATAACCATTCTCCAAAAATGGAAACTGGGAGCCATATTTCCTGACCCCTACCCTCTTATATTCTTAGGAGCATAGGACTTAAAGGTGAACAAGACCTTAGAAATAATATAGTCTAGGGAGACAGAGTCAATATGGTAGAGCAAAAGCAGGGATTTAATTGAGATCACCCCCAAACCTCCCCAAATATCTGCAAAAATTGACTTAAAAAGTTGAAGGCTACAGAACCCACAAAAAGACAGAGTAAAACACATCTCCAACCTAATAGCCTGGAAGACCAATAGGAAGGGTGTATTTCACTGGACTGGAAGCGGAGCACACAGTCTGCCGTGGGCTGTGCTGGGTACACTGAGACCAGAGCAGGCCTCAGGGGACTAAATTGTTGGCAGCTGTGGCAATCTCAAGACTTCTCAACCTATAAATGCCAAGAACAGCATGGAAGGTCAGTGGGGTCTGTGGGATGTGGGTGAAACAGGAGTGTACTGTCAGGCTACAGGCCCAGGGTGGTGGAGGTGGCTGATGCTGTGGCAGCATCAGCAACTGCTGCTGCCTTCCAATACTCTGGCCACACAGATTATGAGGAATCCAGCAGCTAATACAAAACACCAGAAACCTGGGACAATACACCCACACCTACCCAAATGCCCACTGGAAGCAGAGTCCTGCCTTAACAAGGAGTTAGAAAATCAAATATTTGACTGTGAAGACGAATGAACAGCAATGAAAAGAAAAACACCTCAGACTCTAGAATCTTACTCTGGTAACAAAGAAGAACAAAACATAAAACCAGAAGAAAAAACAGACAAAACCCCTACATCAAAAGCCTCCAAGAAAAAATATAAAATGGTCACAGACCAAAAAAAGAGCTCAAAAAGGATTTTGAATATCAAATAAGAGAAATAGAGGAAAAATCGGGAAGGGAAATGAAAGGGATGCAAGAAAATCATAAAAAAAAAAAAAACCAAGTCAACAGCCTGCTAAAGGAGACCCAAAAAATACAGAAGAAAATAATACCTTAAAAATAGACTAATTATCAGCACGGATATGCCTAAGACAAAGTGAGAGGTTAGTGCCCTATGGACTTTGGGACCAGTATTTGGGGAACACGTGGCTTCCTCCCCTGGGGACGAAAAGCTGCTGAAGAAACAGCTGCACAGAAGCCATTTTGCAGTGTCAGTAGTGGCTCTAGCTCCTGGTCTGCGAACTGTAGGAAGATCCAGCAGTCAGTCTGGGGGTTAATCGCTTTTGCTTTAAACTGCCTGGATCTGGATTGTGGTCTGGGGAGGGAAGTTTGGGGTGGGTATCCAACTTGCCAGAGTGGGTGGAGGCTTTACAGAGGCCACCCAACTGGCGGAAGTTGTGAAGACCCCACGTTTGGGCGGAAGCTCCCCTGTCTTGTGGCAGAGTCCTACCGTGGCAACAAGCCCAAAAATCAAGTAATTAAGTGGCAATATGCCTAGGCAAATGAAACAAAATAAACAGAAAAGTTCAACATTGGACTCCTATTTTAGGGGCAAAGAGGCCCAAAGCATGGAGGAGGACTGTGAGGTCAGAACTCCTGCACCAAAAGCCCCAAATGAAAATACAACCTGGCTACAGTCCATAGAGGACCTTAAGAAGCAGATAAGAGAAGTGGGGGAAAATTTGGGAAGAGAAATGAAAAAGATGCAAGAAAAGTATGAAATGACAGTCAACAGCCTGACTGAGGAAAATAACACCTTAAAAAATAGACTAACTCAAATGGCAAAAGAGGCTCAGAAAGGCAATGAGGAGAAGAATGCCTTAAAAAGTCGAATTTGCCAGATGGAAAAAGAATCTCAAAAGCTCACTGAGGAGATTCATTCCTTCAGAGTTAGACTGGAGCAAATGGAAGCTAGTGACTTTATGAGAAATCTAGATACTATTAAACAGATCCAAACAAGTGAAAGAATAGAAGGCAATGTGAAATATCTCATGGGAAAAACCACTGACCTGGAAAATAGATCCAGGAAAGATAATTTAAAAATTATTGGACTACCTGAAAGCCATGATCAAAGAAAGAACCTAGAAATCATCCTTAAAGAAATTCTCAAGGAAAATTGCCCTGATGTTTTAGACCCAGAGGGCAAAATAGAGGTTGAAAGAATCCACCGATCACCTCCTGAAAAAGATCCCAAAAAGAAAACTCCCAGGAATATTATAGCCAGGTTCCAGAATCCCCAAATCAAGGAGAAAATACTACAAGCAGCCAGGAAGAAACAATTTCAATATTGTGGAAACACAATCAGAATAGCACAGGACCTGGCAGCTTCTACATTGAGGGATAGAAGGGCATGGAATATGATATTCCAGAGGGCAAAAGAGCTGGGAATGAACCCAAGGGTCACCTACCCAGCAAAACTGAGTATCTTGTTTCAGGGGAAAATATGGTTATTCAGTGGAATAGAGGACTTTCAAGCATTCTTGAGGAAAAAACCAGAGTTGAATAAAAAATCTGACATTCAGACACAAGAAGCAAGAGATGCTTGAGAAGGTAATCAAGGAAAAGAAATCAAAAGGAACTTATCAAAGTTGGACTATTTACAGTCCTACATGGAAAAACAATAACTGTGTTTGATGAAACCTTTCTCATTATGAAAATAATTGAAGAAGGGTACATTGCATATGTTCACAGGTATACATGGATAGAGGGCACAGGTTGAATTTGATGGGAACAGATGATTATTTTTTTTTGGAGGGCAATTGGGGTTGGGTGACTTGCCCAGGTTCATGTGGCTGGGTTTTTGTTTGTGTGTTGGGTGTCTGGGGCCAGATCCGAGCTCGGGTTCTTCTGGCTCCAGGGCTGGCTCTCTGCTCACTGCGCCACCTAGCCGCCCCAAGGAAGGGATGATTCTTAAGGGGTGAAGTCAAGAGGTGAGAGAGGAAAGTGGCAAGAGGAGATGGAGAGAGACAGGGTAGGGCAAACTATCTCATGTAGAAGAGGCAAGGGGAAATAGTTGCAGGGGAGGGGAAGAACAGGAAGGCAAAAAGGCAAAAGCATATTCTCATTGAAGTTGCCTCAAGGAGAGAATCACATACATACTAAATGTAATATCTTACCCTCACTCACTCTCCTGAGTAGGGGAAAGGGGGATGAGAGGGGAGATGATGGAGGGGAGGGTATTCTGGGGAGAGGGGAGGTTAGAAGTACCCACTATCATAGAGGGACAGGATCAAAGTAGGGAATGGACCAGGTGGGAGGTGAGACAGGTGGGAGGGAAATATAAGTAGTCTTTTACAATATATCTACTATGGTAATGTTTTGCATAGCTATACATGTACAACACATACTGAATTGCTTATCTTCTCAGAGGGCGTGGGTGACAAGGGAGAAAGGGAATGGATCTGAAAATCGAAGTTTTAAAATTAAATCTTTCATAAGATGTCCAGGCAGTGGGGCTCAGAGATTCACCTTGCCCTAATGGCAAAGTCGAAGGGGGTATGGGAGAAGATATGGGAGAGAGCAGATTGGATGAGGGGATATCTAGTGGGACTACTATTCTGGGGTGGTGGGTAGGGAAAAAATGGGGGAAAATGTAACTCGTAATCTGGTGGAAATGAATGATGTAAACCAGAAGTTAATAAAGCATTTGTTTAATTTAACAATAATAGACTAATTAAAGTGGCAAAAAGAGGTCCAAAAAGGCAATGAAAAGAATACCATAAAAGGCAGAATTGGCCAAGCGGAAAGGGAAGTTCAAAAGCTCACTGAAGAAAATAATTCCTTCAAAATTAGAATGGAGCAAATTGAAGCTAATGAATTTTTGAGAAATCAAGAAATTATAAAAGAACCAAAAGAATGAAAAAAATAGAAGACAGTGTGAAATATCACATTGGAAAAACGACTGACTAGGAAAATAGATCCAGGAGAGATTTAAAAATTATTGGACTACCTGAAACTCATGGTCAAAAAAGAGCTTAGGCATCATCTTTCAAGAAATTATCAACGAAAATTGCTCTGATAATCTAGAACCAGAAGGCAGAAGAGAAATTGTAAGAATCCACCAATCACCTCTTGAAAGACATCCCAAAAGGAAAATTCCTAGTAATATTGTAGCCAAATTCCAGAGTTCCCAGGTCAAGGAGAAAATATTGTAAGCAGTCAGAAAGAAACCATTTGAGTATCGTAGAAATACTATCAGGATAACACAAGACCTAGCACCTTCTACATCAAGGGATTGAAGGGCTTGGAATATGATACTCTGGAGATCAGAGGAACTAGGATTAAAACTAAAAATCACCAACCCAGCAAAACCGAGTATAATACTTGGGGCGGGGGGGGGGGGAGAGGGGAATGAATATTCAATGAAATAAAGGACTTTAAGCATTTTTTAGAAAATATCACATTCAAATACAAGGCTCAAGAGAAGCATGAAAAGTAAACAGGAAAGAGACATCATAAGGGACTTATTAAAGATGAACTGTTTATATTCCTACATGGAAAGATGATATTTGTAACCCATGAGACCTTTCTCAGTATTAGGGTATTTGGAGAAAATAGACAGACAGATAGATGATAGATAGATAGATTGCACAAGGTGAGTTGAATATGAAGGGATGCTATCTAAAAAATAAAATGAAGGAGTGAGAGAAGAATAAATTGGGAGAAAGAGAAAAGAGAATTAGAATGGGATAAATTATATCACATAAAAGAGTCAAGAAAAAGGTTTCACCATGAAGGGAAAGAAGAGGGAGGTAAGAGGGAATGAATGAGCCTTACTCTCATTAGATTTGGCTTAAGGAAGGAATAATATACGCACTCATTTCAGTATCTTACCCTACAGGAAATAAGACAGGAAGGAAATAAAGGAGGGGGATGATAGAAGGGAGGACAGATTTGGGGAGGCCATAGTCAGAAACAAACATTTTTTGAAAAGGGACAGGGTCAAAGGATAAAATAGAATAAGTGGGGAGCAGGATAGGATGGAGGGAAATATACTCTTTCACAACATTACCATTATGGAAGTGCTTTGCCTAACTACACATGTATAAGCTATATTGACTTACTTGCCTTCTCATTGAGAGTCAGTGGGGAGAGAAGGGAGAGAATTTGTAACTCAAAGTTTTAAAAACAATTGTAAAAAAATTGTTTTTACATGCAACTGGGAAATAAGATATATAGGCAATGGGGTAGAGAAATCCATTTTGTTCTACAAGAAAATATGGGGGAAGAGGATAAAAGTGGGGTGTGATAAAAGGAAGGGCAGACTGGGGGAAGGGGCAATCAGAACGCACACCATCTTGGGGTGGGGGGAGATGAGAGAGGGGGAGAAAATTTGTAACTCAAAATATTGTGGAAATTAATGTTGAAAATTAAAATTAATATTTTTAAAAGAAATAATCCAGTCCAAATCCTTCACTTCTTTTATAGGTGAGGAAATTGAAGCCCAAATCAATTAAATGATTTGCCCATAATCACATAGGGAACAAGTAGTGAAGCCTAGATTTGAACTCACATCTTCTGACACTCAAGCTAATGCTTACAGTCTTATTATATCTACTGGATTATACGTACTGTAAGTAGAGGGGCTTCTTACTGTTTATTTTGTCTTCAGAATCTGGCATCATACGTCATACATGAAAAGGATTTGATAAATGTTTGTTCATTTTTTAAAAAAAGGAATAAAGGAATGTGGGGGGAAAGGAACTTATATTTCACCACTCTGAGGAATATGTTAGCTTCTTAAAAATGTATACTAACAGCAAACAGGCTTCAAAATGCATAATATATATTTTCTCTACTTCTTTCCAAATTTAATTGTCTTTTGGTATAGCTTATAGTTGTGAGAAAAGAGTAATATTGGAAGCTTGCTAAGAATTTTGCTCCTGAGTACACAGTATTTGAAACCACTTACATTTTTTTTACCTAAAGGAGATTATTTCTTTCCCCGTATATCCGCAGTTCTGGAACTTAACATGGGCTCTTTCCAGTCACATTTATGATTACGAATTAGAGTAGCACTGGAAACTTTTTAAGCTATAAGTAATGTGACTCAACTACAACTACAGCTTGATCATTGACAGTCCAAATCAAAAATTCTTCCATATGAAGTAAAGAAATCCAATTAGCAATATAAATTTCAAATTTATAATGATAATAGTAAGTGTTGAATCTTTTATTACTCACGGGTGCCTTGGACAGTTTTTGTCATAATTAATATGATTTGTAGCTACAAACAATGGAATGTCAAAGAATTAAAATACTTTGGAATATACTTGACACTAAAACTAGACTGAATATAATTTAATCATGTTTTGATGATTCAAGAGGAATATTAGAATCTCCTGGGCCTTGGAGTCATCATTATAAATATTAGTTATTGTTGAAGCTGGATTTCAGAAGTGATGATTGATTATTAGTGAGTTCTGTTTAATGCCTTGCCTGCCAAAACAACTTCAGCTATTCAGTGTTTCATCAAGCAGCATGATAGTATATCCCCAGAGATTTTTCTAGGGCCAACAATCTAGAATTTTTTTGTCTTTTCTACCAAAATGCATTATCTGTTGGACTTTCAGGAACCCTATCTCTCATTATATTTCAATGAAGCCTTCTTCTACCATTCCAGGCCACTTGATGTCTCCTTTCAGTGAACTCTAATCACGCTTATCAACAGGTACATCATTTAATACTGAAATACTGTCTTCTACAGCTTCCTAATTGCTTTGTACCTATAAATCTTGGGTCTCAAACTGGACTGTAAAACCTTTTACAGCAGCGACTGTATCTTATCTTTCTTTTTGCATCTCCCACAGCACAGTAGAATTTAAGAACTGGAAGGGGCATCAGGGATCATTTAGTCCAATTCCCTCCCTTAACAGATGAGGAAACTGAAGGCCAAAGCAGTTGTTACAAACTCAAGGTAACATGACCAGTCCTGTCTCCTATTTCAGCATTCTTTTCACCATATGGCACTGACTTCCTGATAGGTACTATAGTAGATTCTGGAGGAATAATTGATTCTGCCACAAAGCCTTTTTGACTACTCTACATACTTGTAGCCCTATGGTGACTAGGGAAAGCACCATTGTGCTAGTGCAAAAAGTGAATGATGCATTTCTTCAGGCATATAAGGCATTATTAATAATAGTTAATATGTTTGTTGTGCCTTTGGGCAGCTAGATGGCAAAGCAGATAGAGCTCTGAGCCTGGAATCAGGAATGCTCCTCTTCATGAGTTCAAATCTAGCCTCAGACACTTATTAGCTGTATGACCTTGGGTAAGTCACTTCAGCCTGTTTGCCTCAGTTTCCTCATCTATAAAATGAGGTGGAGAAGGAAATGGCAAACCACTCCAGTATCATTGTCAAGGAAACCCCATATGGGGTCACAAAGAATCAGACACAACTGAAAACAACCAAACAACAAAATATGGTGCCTTATGGTTTGTGAAGCACCTTACTGATATTACCCCAGTTCATCCTTATACAACAATGCTATGAAGTGGGTACCATTATCACATCCATTTTACAGATGAGGAAACTGAGGTACAGAGATGCTATGGTCATCTATCTAATAAGTTTCTAAGGCAAAATTTAACTCAGATTTTCATGACTTTAAGTCCAGAACTTCATCCATTGCATAACATAGCTGCTCATAAATATATTTTGTTTTTTTTTTCATTTCTTATGAGAGAGGTGTTAAAATTTGTTCTCTAGACCTAAAAGAGGAAATGGATAGAAAAGAGGAAATATAAGACAGAACCTGAGAGTGTGGACAAAGAAACTGGAACAAGCAGTGCAGGGAGGCCATGGAATTTCCATCTTCATAGAGCACTGAGGATAGGCAATCTATCATCTGCCTTCAATGGTTCAACTATTTATCTGCCTGAAAGGAAAGAGATATATCAGATGATTTCTTAGCATTTCTTCTAGCTCTGAGTCTCAGTGAACATTGTATTCAGATATATTTTCTGCAGATTTATTTTCTAGTCCAAATATAAACTGAGAAACAACTAAGGCATCTAAAAGGTATGATTTTTTTAAGGAAAAATACCTTTGAATTCATCTTTATTCAACAACCATTTATTAAATGCCTGCAGAGAGGTGAAATAGCATAGCAGACAGAGAATTGGCCTTGGAATGAGGAAGACCTTGTTTACAATCCCCACGCTGATGCTCAGTGACTATGTGACCCTAGATAGTCACTTAACCTCTACTGCCCAAAGTTGCAAAGCTGGTAATGGTCTGCACTGGAAGAGAAAATTATCACATTGGGAAGTCCTTATATCAATTAGATCAGAGGTCACATTTTTTAAAAGTGCAGTGAATTCTCCTTAACACTTAGAATACAAAGACAAATGTAAACATTACTTACTCTTGAGGAGCTTATATTTTCCTTGACCAGTCAAACATGTGCATCCTACATGTGTACAAAGCAAATACAAAAAAGATGCAAAATAAATAAAAGTACTTTTGTTCAAAAAGAATACTAATAACTGGGGGAATAGGAGGTGACACCTAAGGTGTTGAAAGTTGTTAATGAATTCAAGATACAGATATAATGAAGAAAAGCATTTCAGGGAAAGGGTCCAGATAGACTGTGTAAAAGCACAGGAGATAAAGATGTAATTTTGTTTACAAGGAAATGGATACTTGTTTGCATCAGAGTGTATTCACTTTACTACTGCAAATCAGATCTTATCCATACCATTAGCTAGAGTTCTCATATATAGTCTTCAATAAATACTCCAAAGAGAAAATGCTGTAGATCTTCCTTAACCTCTTGCTTTGTCTGATTATAATCTTTGGATTTCATATGTAACATATGGCCCAGAATCCAAAGACTAGTTTTACACGTACCAAGTTCAGCTTTAGGGGTTTCTTACAAATCTTCCTTTTTGGCTCATGCCTCTACTGAAGATGTCCAGAGAACATCAGAATGTGATTAATTTTGCCTTCACCATGGTTTCTTCTGGGAATATCAATTTTTGGTCCATGTAGAAAAGAAAAAGGGTTCTTAGCTCCCATACAGACAGGCTAATATTAAATGAAATATAGGACAAACAATCCAAAATACATCTTTTAAGATCCTACTATGTGCCAAGTGCTGTTTTTTATTTCAACAAAAAGTAAAATAAAAATCACAAAGAACTTACATCTCAGCTCATCAAAGCAACCTTCCCTTATGGTAATTTCCATGAAAACCTAGGCAGTTCTTTAGGATCATAATATTACTGATAGGGTGCTTGGGATGTAAATATATATATATATGTACACACATATTTGTAACATCAATCTATGTTTGTAACATCAGTCTATAATATCAATCTGTAACATCAGTCTGTAAATGGGGTGCTTTGGGGTCTATGTCTGTAAAATCAATTTGTAAAAGCAGTCTGTAAAGTCACACTTCCCCCTCCCCAGTCTCAAAGCATAAACTCTGCCCCTTCCCCCTGCCAGCACTCTGCCCAGCAACAACTCATGAACTGTTTATCTCTGCTTGAAACAATAACAAGCTACCTATGAATCTGTCACTAAACTATCTATAAACATTTTAGCTTAGGCAAATGTTATCTCCCTTAGTTAGTGTGGTCAGCTGCACCGTGAATCCTTCAATACCCTATCTATAGGGTAACTCCTTAGCCAATTATACCCACACTGTGTCTCCGATGGCCTTGGTTCCCAACATCCATCATGTCAAACATGACATTGATGGGTGGCAGACTGGGCACTCCTCAGTGGCCGTGACCGAGGGTTGACTTTAGTGATGTGTCAGGCCTAAAACCACACCTCTAGGTAGCCCCACCTTGGGCTATTTCCCAGTGAATTATGGGCAATACGCTTGTGCAGTTGATATTAAAAGTGCATGGTCCTTTAAGCACTGACCACTCCTTAACTCCTCCCTAATCCCACCCTTACTCACCTAGTTAGCATAATTGACAACAGATTTACTGTCTTGACTCCTTAAAACTATACCTGTGATTTCTTTAAGGTTGTAGGTTCCATAAGAATCCTTGCCCACTGTGCTGTACAGTGTAACAATAAACTTTACAATCTCAGCTTCCAAGTTTGCTTGAGCCTGGTAAATTCTTTCCAGACTGAATTGCAGGGTTTCTGGTCACTGAGAGTGATCAGGGTCCCTGGTAGAACCTATTACCCTTCCCTCATCATTACCATAGGTTAAGGTTATGGAATATGTGAAAAATATTGAGAATTGATAGTCAATCCTTTTCCCCAAACCACAGTCCACAGTATCATTGAAGGGCTAATTCCAGGGTTGCTACTTTATCACATGACTCTATTCTTTGCTGCTCCTGACTTCTAGAACTGGGTATTGTTAAGAAGTTCCTACAAACTGTCCAAGAGGCTTGGCCAGGGAATTCTTCCATCTTTACAGGAATTCAAGGAAAATTTTTCTCTGTTGCTCTTTCACTACTGCTTTCCTACTTCCAACTCCCATTTCTTCAATTTTTATACTGACTCAGGAACTTCTATCTATTATAGCTTCCAACTGCTCTCATATCTAGAGCCACACGATTCTCTCTTCTCCTTGGCTCCTTGAAGGAACTCTGAAGCCCAATGTCTGACTAGCTTTTTATGGCCATCTTAGCTCTAATTCTCTCTGTAGTTTTCATGTCTTTATGTCTGATCTTCCTTTTTTGGGCAATGTCAAGATTTTACGACATTATCCTAAATGTTGTGTCAGTGGACCAACCCATTGTAATATGAGTTCATACCTTATTAATGAGATATAATCAATACAAGAACAAAAAAAGTCTTATTCATATTAGCCTTGTTAACGAGGAATTGTCGAGGAATCACATGGATGTCCTTTGCCACCCTCTGGATATAAGTGTCAGTGTAACCCTCCATCTGTTATCCTTCATTCATGCTATAATTAGCTAGCATTTATATAGCACTTTAAGGTTTGCAAAATGCTTTCCAAATATTATCCCATTTTATCACAACAATCCTAAGAAATAAGTATTTTTGTAATTCCCATTTTACAGATTATAAAATGATACAAACAGAAGCTAAGTGGCAGTTTGTGTCTGAGGACAAATTTGAATTCAGGTCATAGTTAGTAACTATCTAGAGCTAGATTTTAACTGGGGCCTTCCTGATTCCAAGACTGGTAGTCTATCTACTGTTTGACCTCACTGCCTAAATAATCATGCCACCTTCTTTTCATTCTCAACTTCTTGAATACCGATCATCCTTAATGATGTAGCGTGCTTATATTTACCATGTGTTTTTCTCTTGCCCTTTGGGTCACTGATAATTTTTATTTCTCTGCAATTATAGTATTCTGGGAATTGCAGTTCTTTATCATCAATCAGAGAATATTAGTTTAAAAAACATGGACTTTGGAAGCATGGAGAAGCTTGAGATCTTTGTAGTTTCCTAAATTCAACCCAGAAGGCCCATCTACAATGTGTACTGAAAAACTTCTACACTGTTCTCCTGTCCAACTGCATGCCACAATTTAGTCAATATACTTTTAATATACTCAATTTTACCAATGATATTTGGACTTTACCTTCCGCTCTACCAGTACCATGAAATTCTTTGGAGCCTCTGCATTTCAGAACCATGCTGTCAAAAATAGAGGAATGAATTTTAGCCAGTGAAACTAATTATGCTGTTTCCCAGTTAATTATGAAATCATAGGAACAAATACAAAGTTATACAATGAAGTTCAAAAAATAAACTAAAGAAGTTAAGGGAAAGTAGTGGAGTATAGCTAGAAACAATCAATGAGAAAATATCTTGGAATATTAATGCACTGTTAATATGATATTTGGTGTGATACTGCAGCCAAAAACACACGTACTCTTCTTTTAGTTATAGAAGTATAATGATCAGAACAAGGGAGATACCAGTCCCATTACACTCTATCCAAGTCAGACCATACCTAGAAAAGCATGCCCAGTTCTTGATGTTATATCTTAGGAATTCATCTAGAGAAGGGTGACCAAGAACTTGGCTAGGGTGGTAAAGGGACTTAAAAATCAATCAAAAAGCATTTAAGTGCCCAATATGTACCACAAACTATGCTAGAAGATAAATCATGAAGGAACTCAAAGCCATGCCATATGAGAATCAGTTGAAAGAACTAAAAATGCTTAACCAGGAGAATAGATATCCAAGGGCCACCCCTGAGTAAATAATAAGACATAATTTTTCTCTCCTTGGTAGATAATTAACTGAGTTTGGTCTATCTAAGTATGAGAAGTATAATTTCTACATTACTACACTTGCAGAATGTAACTTGCAGGTCCTCCAAAGCAAGAAAAATATAAAAAATGCATTGTATTATAACAGAAAAAGACAATTGTTATCAAAATACATAGAAAGAATCTTCATTCTGTAAAATATTACATCTTTATTATCTGTTTTTTGACCACACATATTCTTGGCTCCCTTTCATTTCCCCTCTGTCTCTTTTTCACTGAATGGTCTTACTGCCCATTACCCTTCCTCTTAATGAAAGGCAGCTCAAAGAGCTTTCAGTATTCTATGCCTTTCAGCTTCTTTCTTATATCCAATACCTAATGCTGTGTGGAAAGGTGTAATTTAAATTCAATTTTGGGCAATTTTGATGGAAGATTTGCATAATATGATTCTTGGGTCTCCCATTTCATATCTACTTTCCCCAAAGTGGCTTTCCCATCCCTCCCCCTAATACAATGTTTCAATACAGTGCAATGAATAGAAAAAGAGGAGATATGGGGTATAAAGTCATGGGGAATGTGGGATTTCATTACTTGATTATTCAGCAACATTAGCTGACCTGCCTCCATTGACTTGTTGCATCTGACCATGTGTGCTTGAGTGAATTTACATAGTAATACTTGCTGCATAAATTTTTAATCCCAAAATCTCACCCATGTGGTCAAATTATAGCTCATCCAGATTCATTTGGATAACATTTCTGTGCCTGTGAGCAGATAGAGTTATTTAGTTAACAATTCCCAGATGTGGACTCTATTAGTCTAGGAGGACCAAAAAATATGTGCTCATTGAGATTACAGCTATCAGTTGCCCTGCTAGCCTAAAACAGGGCAAAATCCATGACCTTTTTATCTAGACAGCTAAGGATGGATTGAATATATTATTTTCAAACCAACTTAGAGTATATGCTTTATTTATATCCCTATCCCCTTCTAACAGCTAAATGTTCTTAAACTTATAAAAAAATTCCCTCTTATGGAATCCATACTTAAAACATTTCAGTAATTCACTAGATAGGAGAGTGGTTTTTCCCCTTTATCTATAGAAACAGAAATGGAGACACAGAGAAAGACATGTTTCTCAGTCCCATACCTACCTGCAACATAAAGTTCGACAACTCTAATTCAGAAAGGAATGTTTCTAGTAGCCCTTGTGCTCAAGACCTAAGGAGAAGTGAAGGGGCAAATGAGTGAGGAGAATTCTATGAAGCAGCTGGTGGTATAGCCTGAAGTGAGTAAGAACCCAAGTTCAACCCAGCCTCGGATACTTAAGAGGTGTGGCCCTGGGCAAGTCATTTAACCTTAGTCTCAGTTCCCTCAGTTATAAAATCAAGATAATAGCAACTTACAGGATTGTTGTGAGTATTAAAAGATAATTTTGCAAAAAGCAACACAGATCCTGTAGTATATAAATGTTCTATAAATGCGTATTCCCTTTCCTTCTCACAGATCCACTGAGAATAAGGAAATATTTTCTTTATGCCACTCCTCTTTTCTCTCTTCATTTTTCTGTTTCTCGTATTTCTTTTTCTCCCTTTTCTCCCCTTTCCTCTTCTCTTTCCTCTCTTCTCTTGCTTTTCCTTCTCCTATTTTCCCTCTTTTCTTTCTTTTTCTTCTTTTTATTTCCTCTTGACTGCTGTACTTCCTATTGCTGTTAGGATAGTTAGGAAATGAAAAAGAAATTTGATTATCGTTGATGAACATTCCATGAGTACTCACATGTCTGTAAATACATTCTATTAAATACTAGCTAGAAAATGTTAGCACTAGAAGGGAAATTAGAAATTATTTTAGTCAATCCCCTCATATTATAGGTGACCAAACTGAGGCCTAATAAAATCAACTCAAGAATGCAAAGTTTCTGCAATTCCTATAAACATTTCCTTCTCTCCTCTCTCTCTGTCTCTCTGTCCTGTCTCTGTCTCTGTTTCTCATCTCTCGTCTCTCCTCTCCCTCTCTCTCAGTCTCTCCCTGATCAGCTCAGGTGGAACTCCTCCCTGGAAGTAATTATGGTAGTGGCTGATTGCTTTTACTTTCTCAACTCCCATTCACTTCTTAATTCTTTAGAAATCTGACTTTCGGGGCGGCTAGGTGGCGCAGTGAATAGAGTGCCGGCCCTGGAATCAGAAGGACCTGAGTTCAGAGCCGGCCTCCGACACTTAATCCATACAAAACAAAAAAAAAAAAAAGACCTAGCCGTGTAACCTTGGGCAAGTTACTTAACCCCAATTGCCCTAAAGGGGCGACTAGGTGGCGCAGTGAGTAAGAGCGCCGGCCTCGGAGTTTGGATGACCCGAGATCAGATCCGGCCGCAGAAAATGAGCACCCACGCATAAATAATGACTAGCTGTGTAACCTTGAGCAAGTTACTTAACCCCAATTGCTTTAAAAAAAAAAAAAGAAATCTGACTTTCAAACCTACTCTCCATGGAAACTACTTTCTACAAGGTCATTTATGGTCTTGTTATTTCTAAACCCAATGAACTTTTCTCAGGACTCATCTTTCTTTACCACGCTGTAGCACCTGATGTTGTTGATCCTCCTTCTGGATACTTTCTCCTCATCAGATATTTGCACAGACTCTTATGTACCTAGAACAATACTTTTTCTCACTTCCTCACTTTTTGGAGCTATTTGTTCTCTTCAAGGCTCAGCTTGAGTTCTGCCCCCTTCCTAATTCACCCAGTTGTTGGTAGCCCACTATGCACTGTATATTTTTTGTATGTGTCCTGGATTTGCTTTTCTCTAAATATGTTTCATCTCTCTGATATAACATAAGCTTCTTGGTAGAAAGCATTGTCTCTCTTTTGTATTTGTATCTCAATTCTCAGAACTGTGCCTAGCTTGTAGGAGTAGTAGAAGAACTTAAATACTTGCTTGTTTATTGTTGATTGATTCTGAAGTCTGGTCAATAAATCAACAAACATTTATTATGCCTTTACTATGATTCAAACAATGTGCTAAACACTGAGAAAACAAATAGGAGCAGAAAGATAGCCAGTCCTTGTGTTTAAAGAGCTTACATTCTAATGAGGGAAGACATCATATAAAAAGGAGCTGAAAAGCTCAGGGTGAAGATGGGGGAGGTAAGATGAAGGTACATGGAGAAAGACCAGGAGAATTAGGAGTGCATCCAACAGAAGAATGAAGGCATGGTGGCCGGGGCCTCCTCTTTAAAATAGAGGTTCCATAAAGAATCTGCCAATCCCAGGGAAAGACTGTAAGGGCAGAAAGTACTTCCAATGTATAAAGTCCAAGGGTGGAGTAACTCTGAAGAGGAGCCTGGGACATTGTCAGGAATGACCCAGAGCATCCTAGAGAGAAATTCAAAGCCTTACAGAAACATTAACACAACACTGACCTTTAAAACTTGGCATTTTAAGTTACCTTGGTACTTTGGTGAAGTTGTATTTTCATTAATTAGGGTGTTCCCCTCCACAAATGCTAATTATAACACACAGAATCAAAGAATTTCAGAACTGGAAGAGACTGATCTAACATGTATCTGAACTAAACTATTCAATAAAATATCCCCATTGAATAATTATACATTGATTAACATCTTCTAATCTTCAGAAATGTATTGAATCTTGAGGCAGTCTCTCCCATTTATGGATAGCTCTAATTGTTAGGAAGGTATTTCTTTTCATTATACCTAGTTGGTCTTTCTCTTTACAATTTCCACCAATTACTTCTAGTTTCGCCTTCAGGTGCCTATAAGAAAAATTTGAATCCCTCCTCCACATCTTAGCCCCTTAAACTCTCAAAGAGAGCCATCCTGCTATGCATCTTCTCTTCTCTCCAGGCTAAACAGTGAAAGTTCCTTCAACTAGTGCTTATATGGCATAGTCTCCACTCTTCTTATCAATATGATTGCCCTCATCCTTCCTAAAAGAGGACAGCCAGAACTGAAGATAATACTTGAGATATGTCTTATGAAGACAGTTTGGTGGGACAATCACTTCCCTTGTTCTGAACATTTTCTGTTAATATAGCCTAAAGTCATGTGGAGGAGATATCATACTTGGTCTACTTAGCCTTTAAGGAATGATTAGAAGCTATGGATAGAAATTGTAAAGAGCCAATTTCATAGTTCAGAGGAAAATTTTCTAATAACTAAAATTATCTACAAGTGGAATAAGCTGTCTCAAGGGGTAGTGGATTTTCTCTTGGTGATAGGACCAGCATTTCCTTGATAACAGTGTTTTTCTTCTCACCTATGACATCAGGAGGCTTTACCTGGAAAAAAAAAGTAGCCCCCTTAGGCCTGCTCATCCTCATTTTTACTGATGAAGTTTCTTGATCTTCTAGGGGCATAAGAAGTCTGTAGCTCTCAGAGTTGTAGGACACCTAAGAAAACAGAGGTTGCCATATTCTGATGACCTTTGACCAGATTGGGGTAAGGTGGGGTAGTCATCCTTTCCAGAGCAACTAAATTATAATGTATCTTATTGTATATTTTTGCTGAGTTAGGGCAAAGTAAATCTCCTTTGTTAAACGTTCAATAACTTTCAAGTGCCTCATTTTGTAACAACATTGACCCGAAATAAACATTAGAGGATGTTGGTATTAGAGCCATGGCTCCAATATCCTCTGTGGCAAAAGATCACTTGCAGGGTGTGTTGTAGGGAAGAGTATTTTTAGATATTTTTAGACAGGTCAACTATCCAGATTCCTTCTAAAGTTGAAATTTTCTGATTCTCTGTTCTAAGCTGATACTTTATCATTCTATGCAATTCTTAATGTCTTTCCATAAAACTTCCTCAAAGAATCCATGTGAAAGAGACTTTCCTCTAATTCTTGTTTTGTTTTTTTTTTGGAGGGGAGAAGGCAAGGCAATTGGGGTTAAGTGACTTGCGCAAGGTCACACAGCTAGTAACTGTTAAGTATCTGAGGCCGGAATTGAACTCAGGTCCTCCTAATTCCAGGGTCAGTGCCCTATTCACTGCATCACTTAGCTGCCCCTAATTCTTTGAATATATCAGGGATACCAATTTATAATTCATGATGTCCATTAATTGCTTCTGATTACATAACTGTTCCTCCCCTTCCCCTTCCTACGTGCTTTCAATAATTTGTTTTATGCCACTTCTTCCACATGAATTATCTCTGGCAATATCTTATGTCTAGGTTTCATGTTATGTCTTCAATGAATCTTTCATTCATCTTTAGGGTAATGTATCATTTTGACTAATTACTACCATAATCTGGAAGCGTATATAATCAAGAATTTTACCTGCATTAATGAGATGGGCTTAGACTTTTACAGTAGTAAACACTTGGGCACAACCAAAAGTATGATACACTTAAAAAGGAGATCCAGCCAGTTTTTCTATCTTTGTTTAATTTTGAGCACAGATTACTGTGTCTCCTTAGCATTTATCTAAGATATATACATTAATAAACTAATTCAATTGGTTGCCTGTTCAGTTTTCTGCTGGGACAATTTCCACGTGCTTCATTTTCAGTATGAACAATTAGACTTTTCATCCTGCTTTGTTCAAGATCATAGGACTAGAGAATCAAAGCTAGTGATCTAGAAGGGAATTTAGAAGTCATCTAGTTCCAACTCTTTATTTTGCAGTTGAAAAAACTTAGGGCCAAAGAGTAACTTAAGATCATATGTGTAGTAAACACAAGACGTATAATTTGAACCCAGGATGTCTGACTTCATGGTACCACAGGTCCTCCTTACTTGGAGAGGCTTCCTTATATAAAAGTTCTTTAAGATCACTGTCAGTAGGGATGTCTTTTTATTGTGGGTCAGTAACATGAATAACCTGATGATTTATATATTGTATGTATATATATATATATATATATATATATATATATATTGCTGAGAAATGAATACAAGAAAGTGGTATTGGCCACAAGAAATAATTTTTAGATTGTGTTACTTGCATTTTCATTGTGTAGAAAAATTATAGATCCAAAGACCTAGAAATGTATACTGTGAACAATATGACTTTAAAGCATTCATGCCTCATGATTTTATCAATGTAGGGAGCTGGTTTTGCTTTACAGATCACACAGATTTTATGCTCTATCCTACTGTGCAATTCCTAAATTTTAAAATATACTTATTTGGTAATCTTCAGTTATCTATTTATATTTTATTTAAATGTTCTTCCTTAGGCAAAATTCATTTCATATGTGGATGTTTTAGCTGGTGAAAGAGGCAGAGAAAGGATATTTGTACATGAAAAGCATCTTCAAACCATTCTGAGTATTTCTGAAAAAACAAATAAATGTGCTGAGACATGTTTGAAAACAGTTTAGTGACAAGAGCACTGATTGAGGCAAAGATGACTCCAGTACATCTATGTCTACTAGCTCATTTGCATATGACTGTTTTTGTGATTTTAAAGGATATAGCTAAGAAAGTACAAATCAAAGAATCATTTGAAGGCTCTACAGAAATTGCATATCTTATATCTAATCAAATTGTGTATGTATGGTTTCTCAACCTGGTTAGGTGGATCACTAATCTGGAGACCTATTTAAGTCAAGAGTTTCATTGTGATTGATTTTTTTTGTAAATAGGAAGAGCATTTGTGGTGCTCAGTAATTACAATGAAAAATGATAAGTATACCTTTAATGCCATGACTCCCTCTAGTGCCTTGGGAGAGAGTTGGGTTATGATCATGACTACTTCCCCCTAGGGAAAACTCCCTTGACCTTCAAGAGTAAGGGCAGATTGGGCTAGTCATAGTGGTCATCACCATCATCATCATGAGTGTCAGGCGCTGTGCTCCCAGAACTTCCACTCAAGAATGGTGTCACTTCACTATCCTAGTCTCCCTTCTTTAGCTTCTTTGTATGTGTTATCTTCTCCCCACTGGACACTAAACCCTTTTAGGGTGGGGAATATCTTCCTTTTGGGCTTTTATTTGTATTCCTAGCACCCATATCCATCATAATTATGTTTACTAGTAGCAAGTATGTCCAAGGGTTCTGCCCTGGGACTTCTTTTCTCCTCCTTTTATATTATTTCACTTGGTGATCTCATCAATTCCTATAGATTCAATTATCATCTCGATCCTCGTGTTTCTAAAATCTGCTTATCCATCCCTAACCTTGTCTGACCTCCAGAATCACTTCTCCAATTACTTCTTAGACATTTAGAACTGGATGTATCATGGAATTTGAACTCAACCTGTCCAAAATAGAACTCATAATCTTTACCTGAAAAAAAAGCAAACAAAACCACCACCTTTCTTTCTTTTTCTAACATCTAGTCCATGCTCAAAATCTAGAATTCATCCTTGACTATTCACTATCACTCACCCCCATAACCAAACTGCTGCCAAGGCTTATTGATTTTAACTTTGTCTGACTGCTTACCACCCTGATGTGAGCCCTTATCAGTCCATGCCTGGACTGTTGCAATAGCATACTGATTGATCTCTCTGCCTCAAGTCTCTCCCCACTTCAGTTCATTCTTTACTCAGCTATAAAATTGATCTTATTAAGACACATCTGACCACATCACCTCTTGCCATTCAGTTAACTCCAGTGACTCCCTATCACCTCTAGGATCAAATATAAAATCCTATTTAGCTTTTAACTTGCCTTCTCCTATCTTTTCAGTCTTCTTGAAATTTTCTCATCCTCATATATTTTATGATCTAGGAACACTGGCTTCCTCGCTGTTTCTGGCATAAAGCACCCCATCTCCTGACTCTGGACATTTTCACTGACAGTCCACCATGCCTAGAATTAGATCTCTCTTCCCATGTCTCACTCCTGGCATTCCTGACTTCCTATAAGTCCCAGATAAAATTTTACCTTCTATAACAATCCTTTCCTGAATTTCTTTAGTGTTACTTTCTTCCTTCTGTGGTTATCTCCAATTTATTATATATTTATGTTTGGCATGTTGTCTCTCCCATTCAAATGTTAACTCCTTGAGAGCAGAGATTGTCTATTGAATTTTTTTTTGTATTCCTCAGCACTTGGCACTAAGCCTCAAACATAGTAAGGTTATTAACTGACTGCTTTGGTACCTATGAGCTATGACCTATGAGTCTTGTCCTTGGTGTATTGCATTTTTATCTGGTCAGTGTTGTGGTTATAATAATTTAAATTACTGATTGTTCCATGAACCATAAATTGGTATGCTTTCCCTGCACCATATCGTTTATGTGTTTGTGATTGCTACATCTGCAAAGAGCATCCCAAGATAATAGGGAAAAAAGAATAAATGACGTAGTATAAAACAAAATGATTTTATAGTCTTCCTAAAATGGGTTTGATTGCATGGTCATTTATTTTCTTTCTGAATATGCCCATTCAATGTGCACTGCTTTTAATCTCCTCTTAAAAATGTATGTAGCTGCCTCCCGCACCTGTGAATGCCTGTGCTTTTTCTCATGTTCAGGTATTCTGTCCTCACAAAATCAGTGAGAGTGTTTAAGGCTGCTCATAAAGACAATGTGGCAATTCAATAACAAAAGCGAGGATTCTGCAATGAGACAGTACTTGTAACATCAGGCAGCCTGCCCACTGAGAACCACTCTTAATTGGCATTATTACCCCCAAAGAAACTGGCATACTACCTTGCATGTCGGCACCATGCCATCCTAACAGATGGGTCTGAATGCAGCACGCCAGGAAACCATATATGAACATCAAACATGGTTTGCAGTGGCATCAGTCTTCACTTACAGTGTTTAAATGACTGGCTGTCTTGCGTTGCCACACATGCAGGTGGTGAAGAAAAAAAAAGCAGAAGATGACAATGGCAGGTGTCAAAGACCAAACCAAAAAAAAAAAACCTACTATTTCTAAAGATTCCCTAGCAAATCACTTTGGATGTCCCTTTGAATCTGACTGAGTGAAAGTAATCTAGGTTTGCAGCTCTGGAAATGAATACAGGGACCATTTCCAAGAGGCCTTTTTGTGATTAATATTGACAAACATTAGTAAAGGAACTAAAGTGATAAAGAA
Source organism: Gymnobelideus leadbeateri (assembly GCA_011680675.1). Classification (NCBI taxonomy): domain Eukaryota; kingdom Metazoa; phylum Chordata; class Mammalia; order Diprotodontia; family Petauridae; genus Gymnobelideus; species Gymnobelideus leadbeateri. The sequence goes on along the minus strand of WOXC01004414.1, from coordinate 232,531 downwards.
CCATTCTGAAGCCTGCTGAGGATTTTGTTCCTGGAAGCCCAGTATTCTATTCATATACTTACACTGTTATCTTAAAAGAAATATGTGAATGACTAGGTATTTGAATAGCTAGGTTTCAGAATGAATGATTCCCAGAAAAAAAATGTATACTAATACTAATCCTCAGACTATACTTTAAAATATGTAAATAATAAATGTTAACAAAACTATAAATACATATGCATGGATATATCTAATGTGAAAGTGAGTTTTTAATGAATAGAAAACAAATATTAAATGTGATTATATTTTCAAGAATAAAATCCTAAAGCCTTAGTTTGGCATTTAAAACCCTTAACAGTCTGGCTCCCACCTACCATTACAGATTCATTTCACATTATAACCCTTTAGGCACTTTCCCTTCTAGTCAAAGTGGTTTACTTCCTATTCCTTCATATAACAATATTCCATCTCCCACTGATATGCCTTAGTACAAATTGTCCATTATGTCTGGAATGTGCTCCCTTGCTGCCTTCTCCTCACAAAATTTAAAACTTCCTTCAAAACCTAGCTCATATTTCATCTCCCACATAAGGTTTTTCCTGATTCTTTTCAATTATGAGCCCACTTTTCCTCTTGACTATATATATATATATATATACTTGATACTTAGTTTTATACATGTTTTTAAATTTTAATGAAAAAAGATATTTATTCATTGCTCATACATTGAAATATTTTGTCTTACATATCATCCAAAATTAACACACAGGGTAATATGTGCTAATACCTTGCTTAAATATGGAATTTATGTTTGGTTAGAACTGTTATTTTTTAAATTTTATGTTTATTTTTAGTTTACAACATCCATTTCCACAAGATTTTGAGTTACAAACGTTCTCCCCGTCTTTCCCTTACCCACCAACCCAAAACAGTGATCCCAGTGAATGCCCCCTTCCCCAATCTGCTCTCTCCTATATTCTCTCCCATTCCCCCTCTGACTTTCCAGTAGGACAAGATGGATCTCCCTACCCCAGTGCCTGTATATCTTATTTCCCAGTGCATGTAAAGTAATAATAATAAAAATATTTTAAACATTTGATTTTAACTTTGAATTCCAGATTCTTTCCCTTCTTCCCTTGTCACCCACCCCTACTGGGAAGAGAAGCAATTCAATATAGGTTTTAGATGTGTAGTTATGCAAAACATTGCCATAGTGGATATATTGTGAAAGACTGACTATATTTCCTTACATCCTATCCCACCCCTCACTTTTTCTCTTTTCTACTTTGACTTTGTCCCTTTTCAAAAGTGTGTGCTTCTCAACACCATCCCTCCAATCTGTCTTCCCTTCTATCATCCTCCCCCTTAACTCCTTCACCCCTACTTTCCCGTAGGATAAGATACTCAATTTAGTATGCATTTTATTTCCTCCTTAAGCCAGATTCAATTAAAGTTGACCCATTCTTTTTGCCTTCCTGTTCTTCCCCTCCATTGTAACAGTGTTCTCTTGCCTCTTCTATATGAGATAGTTTAACCCATTCTGTCTCTCCCCATCTCCTCTCATTATATTCCTCTCTCACCTCTTACTTTTATTTTTTAAATACCATCCCTTCCTGATCTTGTGCTCTCTATGTATACCTTTAGACATGTATATACACACTCATATATGTATTAATAAGCCCATATACCCTCCTATATATATATTTATATTTCTATACATTTATATTCCCTTCAACTATCCTCATACTGAGAAAAGTTTCATAAGTTATAATTATCGTTTCTTTTCCATGTAGGAATATAAATCGTTCAACTTTGATGATTTCCTTATGATTTATTTTCCCTGTTTACCTTCTCATGATTCTCTTGCTTCTTGTATTTGAATGACAAATTTTCTATTCAACTCTGTTTTTTTTTTTCATCAAGGATGCTTAAGAGTCCTCTATTTCATTGAATGACCATATATTCCCCTGAAACATTATACTCAGTTTTGCTGGGTAGGTGATTCTTAGTCTTAATCCTAGCTCCTTTGACCTCTGGAATATCATATTCCAATCCCCTCCATCCCTTAATGTAGAAGGTGCTAGATCTTATGTTATCCTGATTGTGTTTCCACAATATTCAAATTATTTCTTCTTGGCTGCTTTTAATATTTGCTCCTTGTTCTGGGAATTCTGGAACCTGGATATAATATTCCTAGGAGTTTTCTTTTGGGGATCTTTTTCAAGAGGCTATCTATGAATTCTTTTCATTTCTATTTTGCCCTCTGCTTCTAGAACATCAGGGAAATTTTTCTTGAGAATTCCTGAAGGATGATTTCTAGGTTCTTTGTTTGATCATGGCTTTCAGGTAGTCCAATAATTTTTAAATGATCTCTCCTGGATCTATTTTCCAGGTCAGTGGTTTTTCCAATGAGATATTTTACATTGCCTTCTATTTTTTCTGTTTGGATCTATTTAATAGTATTTTGTTTTCTAATAAAGTCACTATCTTCCATTTGCTCCAATCTAATTCTAAAGGAATTATTCTCTTCAGTGAGCTTTTGAATTTTTTTTCCATCTGGCAAATTTGGCTTTTTAAGGCATTCTTCTCCTCATTAGCTTTTTGGCCTTCTTTTGCCATTTGAGTTAGTCAATTTTTTTTAAAGTGTTATTTTCTTCAGTTGGTTTGTTGACTCTCTTTTCATGGTTTTCTTGCATCATTCTCATTTCTCTTCACAATTTTCCTTACCTTCACAAATTTTCCTTACCTTCACAAATTTCTCTTACCTGGTTTTTAATATCCTTCTTGAGCTCCTCTATGGCCTATAAGCAGTTCATATTTTTCCTTGGAAGTTTTTGGTGCAAGAGTTCTGACTTCATTGTCTTTCTCCTGTTCCATGCTTTGATACTTTTTGTCCCCCAAAAAAGGAATCTAGGGTTTGACTGCTGTGCTTGCTTTGCTTCCTTTGCTTGCTCATGTTGCCACTCGATTATTTTACTTGCTTTTTGCCACAGTAGAATGCTGCTTCTAGAGAGGAGAGCTTTGTCACAAATTGCTGGGGTTTTTGAAGCTGCTAGAGCTATTAAAGGGTGTCCTCTCTACAGCCTCCACAAGCTCTGGCACCTGGTCATACCCCAGGACCTCCAGAAGACAGCGATCCAGATCCAAACAGGTTAAAGCAAGAGCAACCACTGTCTGAATGGTTGCTTTGTCCTATATGATCTGCTGGCCAAGAACTCTGAAGCAGCTATGCAGCAGTAGCTGCAGGGTCACCATGCCTCTGCCACTTCTCACTCTGTGGGGCAGGGGCCAGACCTGCTCTTCTGCCCCACCCCTTTCCAACAGACCTCCACACTGACCTTTTACTTTGTCTTTGGCATTTATGGGTTGATAATTCTGGAAACCCCCACAACTGCTGGTAATCCACTCTCCCAAGGTCCACTCCAATAAAACCCAAGGGCTCACATGGGGCTGGCATCAGCTCCCAGCACATTGCAATGGATCCTTCCTGTAGGCCTGCCAGGCTGCCTTCAGCATGTGATTTGTTTCTCTCTGTCACTTTGTGGGTTCTGTAGCTCTAAAGTTTGTTTAAAGTCATATTTAAAGGTATTTGTGGGGCTTATGGTGGGAGCTCACAGAGTTTCCCTGTTTCTATGCTGCCATCTTGGCTCCACCCTGTTTTATACACGTTTTAACCCCCTCTCCAGCCAACTGTAATATAAATTCTTTGAGGTAAAGGACTATTTTAGTTAAATTTTGTTTTTACTTTTTTATTTTGCCATTTTCTTTTTTATGTAAATTATTTTATTTTATAGAAGAAATACCTTCAAAGAATACAAATGACAGAATCATAGAGGACCATGAAAAAAAAAAGACAACAGAGATGAATATTGATTATAACTTATTACAATGACAGAAGAGTATTTCAATAGTTTCTTGGGCAGTTAACAATGATTTTAGACGCAGAAATAAATCCATTTCACTTGCTGAGATGCTTTGTTGCAATACACTGAAAAAACTGACTTGTTATCGTTCTTTGCTTTTGTTTGACATATCCTGGGTGTTTCTCAAATAGAAGTATTAAAACTGACACCACTACACTTAATCACTTTCTGCCTAGAAGTCACAGTCAAATCAGGGCAGATATTTTTTGTTAGGTAACAGTGATTGGGCAAAAGGAAAACTAGTGAAAATAACAGCTTAAGACTTCAGGATTCTATTTTCAGGCTGAGTATTCATTATCTAGGACATTTTTAGTGATTATACATTCCACTTACTGAATGTGAGGTATGGGATAGCAAGTTTCACTATGTTAGCAACTAAGAAATCATGTGTGTAAGTTCTGAAAATCTCATGGCTACCGCCTGTCTTGTTTCAGTGATTCTGCTGCCATCACCTTGAAGGTTCCCGCTCTAGGCTTTTTTTTTTTTTTTGAGCTAGGATAGTCAGAAACAGGTTATAACAGAGGTGAAGGTGGCTCTCCAATTTGGTTAACTTCTGCCACTGACACACAGGATCTGACCCATTCTTTCCTCAAATCCCTGTTTTTCATTGAACTAAATCTCCTCTCCTTGTTATGGTCCCACTCAATTGCAGAGACAACAAAACAGAGAACGTTGGAAGTACAAAACAAATTGGGTGAGTGAAGGAACTAGCTGCATTTTAAAAGAATATTTTGCATCATTGAAATGGAGGCCAAGGAAAAGTTCCCACTCTGGAAAGGAAGGTTTATATTTAAATTCAGGCAGTGGAAGGAGCTATCTGGAAAATACTGATTTTGTAATTGATATACCAGCATAACAGTTTTCCAATGTGGCTAGTTACTTGGCAGCTGAGGCCATCACAAATCCCCATAGGGGGGCAAATGATATTTGTTTACTGCTACAGAAAGGATGGCTTTGCCATTTTCAATGCCAAAAATAGTACCTCGAATAGAATACATGTTTAATAATTGTATATTCAAGTTGTGATCAAAATCACAGTATGGTATTCATTTCCTCTAAATCAATGTTATTTAGCAGTTACAATATATAGCAGTGAATCCAGAAGCCAATCCTATGCCTTAAAGTCATTGGACAAGTAATTTCCACAAGAATGTTTGCTTCTTACACAATAGAGAAAAGTTCCTCTGTAAGATTGCCACCCTAGAGATAAATTTTTCCTTATTAGAACTTAGTGTTGGTATTGCTAGGAAGAGAGGTTACAGACTATCTTGGTTCAGGCCAAATATCTCCCAGCCTCTTTAATACAGTACCTTCCCAAGGAACCTTAAGAGAACCCTGTAACTGAGCCTCCTTCCTTGGGCCTCTTTGCTTCAGAGCAAGCCACCCACCCCTGGTCTCTATAGTTCAGAATCTTCTGCATCCCCATTCTAGACTCATTTTCCATTGCCTCCTCCTGCAATATTCTCTAGTCATAATTCTGCCTATTCCTACTAGAGCTCCTAAGGAGAATTCTAAGATATAATATCACCACCCATGAGGAGGTTAGATTAAAATATTCTAATCATCTGCTTCCCTCATCAGAATTTTCTTCAAACAGGCATACCTTGCCTGGGCACAAATCCTCCAACCCCTTAATATTCTTTGTCCAAGTGATTCTGAAATTCCACCTTCTGAAGTACAATCCCAATTTTCTATCCCCAAATGCCTGTTCCTTTACTTCAATTTCTCTTAACCCTACTCCCTAAATGTCCCACTGGAGATCTACCAGCCCTTTCTGGTATCCTCTCTAGAATTCCTATACTATAGTTAATGAACTTACTTTCATCTTATACTTTTTCTTTTCTTACACTAATAATTGATATTAATAATAATAAACCTAGCATTTATATAGCATTTTGAGGCTTGCAAAATGCTTTATAAATATTATCTCATTGGATCCTACCATCACTCTCACTACTTATTGTCCCATATCCCTTCTCCTCTTCTCCACTAATTTTATCGAGAAAGCATCTATATTCTGTCTCTTAACTCCTCGATTTTTACTTGATTCTAAATCCTCTTCAATGCAGCTACTGATCTTATCATTCACCTGATACCTTTCTCTCTGGAGTAAGTAGTTATCTCTTAACTGCCAAAGCTAACGGTCTCTTCTCAGTTCTCTTTCTTCTTGATCTTTCTGCAGCACTGATGATCGCTTATCTCTTCCTGGATGCTTTCCTCTCTAGGTTTTTGGGACACTACTTTTTCCTGCTCCTCCTCCTTACTGTCTGACCATTCCTTAACAGTTTCCTTTGCTATCTCTTCATCTAGGTCACACTCACTAACTGAGCATGTCCCCCAAGAGTATTTACTGAGACTATTTCTGTTCCCTCTTTGCTACCTCATGTGGGAATCACATGGATTCAATTATTATCTCTATGAAGATGATTCCCATGTCTATATATCTAGCCCTAGCACTCTCCTGTCTTTTGGATATGTCCCAATGGATGTCATTTTGCTGTCTTAAATTCAACTTGTCCAAAATGGAACACATTATCTATAAAATGAGATGCATAAAGCTCTTTACACTGTAAAAATGCCAATTATTATTACTATCATTTCTCCACAAAAACAATTTCCTTTTCAGACTTTGAGGAAAGTATCATTTCTTCAATCACACAGGCTTGCAACATAGGTATTATCAACTCTCACAAACTCCACATATCTGATCTTTTGCCAAGTCTTGTCATTTCCATCTTCACATATTTATTATATGTTCATTTTCCTCTACTCATACAGTTGCCTCCTAGGACCAGATCCTCACCACCTCTTGTATGGATTGTTTCAATAGCTTGCCAGTTGTTATCCCTGCTTTAAGTTTCTTCTCCCTCTAAATCCACTCTCCTCTCAATAACCAAAGTAGTTTTCCTGGAGTATTTCGCCCCACTACCACCCCACTCCATTAAGTCCAGTGACTCTCTCTTACCTAGAATGATATATCAAATCCCGTGTTTGGTTTTTAAATCCTTTTACAATCTGGCTTCTTCCTACCATTCCAGTCTTCTCACATTTTACTCTTCTCTGTGTATTCTATGATCCAGATAACACTAGTCTTTTCACTGTTCTATAGCTCTCAACTCTGTCCCTTTCCACCAGCTGTCCCCTATGCCTCGAATGCTCTTTCTCTTAACCAGCTCCAGCCTTCTCTGGCTTCCTTTCATTCTTAGCTCAAATCTCACCTTCTTTATAAGCCTTTCCTTGCACTCTCCCTCCCTTCCCCCCCCACTAGTGACTTCCCTGTGAAATCGCCTTCTATTTACAATGTATATATCTTGAATGTACAATTTTTTGCATTTTGTCTCCCCAAGTGATGCCCTTTGGGAAAGGACTAAGGACCATGTTTTTGACCTTTTCTAATCCTTAGATTTCAGCACAGTGCTTAGTATATAATTAATTATTCTTATTGACAGGCTCATCTCTGTGCCATAACTTATGCCGTAGGAGCATAGGTTTACATTTTACAAATGAGGAAATTGAGACACTGAGAATTTTAATGACTTGCCCAAGGTTACAGAGGTAGTAAATAACCAAGGCCAAATTCAAACCCAGGTCTTCTGCCATGAATCTTCCCACCATACCATGCTTTCTCTCTTTATCTAATACCAACGTAATATTAAAGGCCAAAATTTGCTACTACTACTTTTGTGAAAGTATCCTCAAACACCAGCCTTTAGTAATTTCTCACTCCTCTAAAATTCTATATTTATTATCTATATTATACATTTGTCACTTAGCATATGCTACTTTGTCTTGGGATGGGACTGGGACTTTGGGCCCCACAGAGCACAGGACAGCTTTTATATGGCAGGTATATAAAACATAGGAAATACTCAAACAGTATACACTAATTATCTGAGAATTACTTGTTTTCAAGAAAGCTTAATCTTAAAGACACCCAAAGGAAGACTTAAAGAATAAAATATAGACTTGTTTGTACAGATTACCTAAAAATTGCATATTCGTAAAAATTCAAACCAAACACCACCATTTAAGGAGAACTGGATCCAGGTTGGAGCTAGATGAGACTAAGGACATGGGATAGAGGAAAAGAATGAAGGAATGTCTATGTGTATTTGGGGAACAATATTTGTAAGGATGGCAAGAGTTGATGAGTGCATACGTACCAAACTTCTTCCTTAGCGAAATACAAATCAAGTTGCCAATAAAGTTGTACTACTTTATTACCTTAATAACTACATCCCCAGGCTCAAGGAGATTTCAAAATACAACATTACATAAAAGATAGCAAAGGATATGAATAGTTCAGTATGTGTATATATCCTGACAATCTAATTAGTCCTTAGGTGGCAGTGATAATATCTTATACTTACTGACCTCCTCACCACTTAGAACACTACCTTCCTTACATATAGCATGTATTCAATAAATGTTTGTTTTGGAGAAAGAAAATTATTAGGATAACAAAGCAAAGGTAAAATTAGAATGGATGGTAATCCTTTTTAAAGGGGAGAATGGACAACAAATCACTTAGTCTCTCAATTTCACTGTCCTCATTTGTAAAGTGGAGATGATCATTTTTGCAATGCAGTAGGAGTAAAATACTGAAGCATTTTAAACAAAGAATAGATATGTAGGGAGTCCTGAAACTCTGTTGAGTGGATCCACTATAAATTTATGTTATCTAATCTACAGCAAGGCAATTCAAATCCTGGTCCCTAATCATGTCTTTATCCCAGTTACCACTACAAGATTTCCAAAACTTCTCATATCCCCTCAGACTTTTACAATGTCATCTCCCTCCATTTTCTCAATTAAGGACCTTTTCTCAAACTTTCCTCAAACAATTCATTGTGCCTCCTAGGCTAGAAATGTCCATCTTGGATCACTACTCAATCACCTTGATTTGCAGGGAGGGGAGCAGAAACAGTATCAAGAGTTTTAAGATCTGAACTCACATAAGCCCGTATATCTAGTGGCTTTCATGGATGAGAAATTTGCCATATCTGCCAGGTTTAGGGAGTATAAACTCCTTATTACTCTTCAAGTGGGAGCACCAAAAGAATTCTGACAGTTCAGTAGACAAGAAGAAAGATAATCAAAGTGTTGAGTGGAACTTTAATGTCCTTTGAGTGAGTCACCTCTCCTAAGTACCCAAACCTTTCTCAAACAATTTTGGCTCAGCATTTTTTTTACATACTTCATGTTGTGAGGTACCCATGGACAATGCAGTGTATATCGCATTATCTGAAAGCACAAATCCATTAATATTAAGGTATATGCATTATCAGAAGTTGCCAGGGGGAATGCTTTCTCATATATTTTATGAGCCTTACTATATTCCAATCCCTGTTACATCTATTACACATATATGTGCATTTATATGTGTGTATGTCTTATGTGTCTGTATCTGATGTGTATATGTATCTTGTGTGTGTGTGTGTATATATATATATATGTTTCTCTAATAAACTTGAAACTGAGATTTTATCTATATTGTCTTTTCTTTTCAATGTCCCTCTAGTCATATATTTCTACCATTAGCCAAATAATCATGATACTTTTTCCCTTCATTATAGATCTTTAATAATTATTATTACTTTCATAGAAATATGAAACCTCAGTGTTAGAAGGGACCTCAGAATTCTTCTAATCCAACCTATCCCCTCCAAAACATCCCTAACAAGCAGGTATGGAACTAGGGGGAAAGGTTATATCCTAGTCATGGTGGGGGTTGCAGGTGGCATAAGCCCATGTCCATGACAGGACCAGGTAATACAAAAAGTTGGGGAGGCAAATAACAATCCAGTCTAGCTACAATGTGAAGTTTATGAAAGTGTATATGAGAGAAAGCTGAAAAGTCAGATTAGAACTAAATCACAGGTGCTTTGAATGCCAGAATCAAGATTTAATATTTGACTTAGTGGTCATTGGGAAACTAATGAATTTTTTAACAGAAAATTGACATGATTAAAACAGTGAACTGGGAAGATCATTCAGGAAGCAGTGTGAAAATAGATTGGAGAAGAGATAGACTAAAACCACTTAAGAAGCTATGGCAATAATCTTGATAAGAAGAGGTATGATTCTGAAGAAGAGTAGTTACAATGACAGCTGAGAGGGAAAAAAAAGGCCGAGATACTCTAGAGGTAGAAGTGATCAAACTTGGCAGCTGATTGAATGTAGAATGGGAAAGAAGAAAAATAATCAAAACTTATCTTGGGAGTTATAAGATTGAGGGACTAGAAGGATTTTGGTGCCATTGGAAGAATGGAAAATTTAAAGGGAGTTAGTTTTAGATGGAGAGAGATACTAACTTCAATCTTCAACGTGGTGAATATACCAGTACTTCACTGCTTCTTTAGTCCCAGATTACCAATATACCTGCACAGATTGCAGCTCATTCATGCCTTAACATTTCTTGCATTTCTTTTTCATATCCTTAACCATTCTCTAGAGACAATTCTGTAGACATTTCTGTAGGACTCTGAACATTTTTTGGGTAGCATCATAGGACATTCTTTTCTGTTATTCTTGCTGCAGGACACTCACATATTCTTAAAATCATTGGTAGCTTCTGGACCTCCTCCCTTGTCACATTTATCCCTTTCCTGCCCCAAAACCCTTGAAACAACTCAAGATTTGAAACAGTTTTTTGGTTCAGCATTTACTCAAAATCATAGCTAACAAGATCGAACTTTTATGTTTTCCTTTAAACCCACCAGATAGCATTATTTTAAAAGAAAATATAGTTAATCAAACAATATAACAAAATATGTGGCAAAATCTCCCCCGAACATGGAAAGGTACCTTTTCCTGATGGTTTCTACATCACCAGTGGGAGAGATAACATGCATATGACCAGGAAAAATCCATAGAGGAGCATATATGTAGGGGACATTGTAGCCAGGAAACACATGTGTGACCATGACAATTTACACATTGGTTGGTACAAAGCCTCCAGTGTCCTCTGCTACTGTCATTATCATCCTCTCTGCCACTTTCCACTATAGTGTGCTGTTGTTATGCTCTCATTGACTGGTCTTCAGCTATGAAGCAGTTTAGCTTATAACTATCTAGCTTTTTGTGATAAAGAACCCATAAGTTAAATAGAGAGATCCATAAGAAATGACAAAATTTAAGAATACAGAGTAGAATGGGAAAACATTTAAACTAATACAAAATGAAGTTAGCAGAAACAATGTACACAATGATTACAACATAAATGGAAAGAGCACACACACATACAAGAATTTAACACTGTCATAAAGACGAAATTTAGTCACAAAGAAGAAGTGAGTAAATATACACCCTTCCCTTCTTTGCAGAAATAGGGTACTGTGGGTATACAACATTGTATACACTGTCAGATTTGATTGATATGTTGGTTAGTCTTATTGAATTGCTTTCTCTCTCTCTCCCTTTCATATTCTTGGTTAGAGACAATGAGTTTCTGGACAGAGTCGGGGAGGGATTTTCACGAAATGGAGGTGAAGTAAAAACAAAAGGTATCAGTAAAAAAAAATTGAAATAAATATAGGAGCCTTCAGACATTTTTAAGTCCACCTTTTGAATTACGTTCTCTATTGTTTGGGCTGAAGTATGTGTGGTGGGTGGGACGTGTATCTCAGTCTGAACTTTTGTTTTACTCAGACCAAGAAAATTCCTTTCAACTCTTTGCCAATCCATGATGCATATGATATTCTCCATTTTAAATCCATCACCTTTCTTGTAGGAGATGCATAGTATGATTCATTTCTGGTCCTTTGGAATTATGGTTTTTCATTACTTGATCAAGGTTCTGAAGTCTTTCAAAGCTGTTTTCATTTATAATGTTGCAGTCATATCAGTTGCTTCCCTTAGTATGCACATTTCACCTCTCTTCAATTCATAGAGTTCATTCACCTCGCATCAGTTCACTTATATCAGTTCATAGAGTTTCTTCTGAAACTGTCAATTTCATCATGTCTTACGGTACAGTAATATTCCATTTCATCCCACAATAGCTTAGCTATCTTTTGGTTTTAAGAATACAAACTATTCGACCCATAAACATTTATTAAGCACATACAATGTGCCAGACTGTAGTAGGTGCTAAGGATATGGAGACAATTTTTTTTTTATCTCTGCTTTCAATCCCTGCTTATGTTCTGTCAGGGAGGTAGCATGTACATTTATAAGTCCATACAAAACAAAAATAAATAAAAACAAGGTAAAGAAGGGAGGTAGCAGTTAGGGATGACAACTATAGAAAGAACTTGTTACTTGAGTTCAGACTTGAAGGAAATATGTAATTTTATGAGGTAGAGGTGAGCAAAGAGTAGATTTTAGGTACAAGAGACAGTCATTGCAAAGGCAAGAAGACTGGAAACATGGAATCATTTTAAAGAGTAACAATAAAGTCAGTATAGCTAAACCACAGAGTGTGGGAAGGGTATAATGTATATTATAAAGTGTAATCAGACAGGAAAGATAAGTTTTGGTCAGGTTGTAAAAGACCAAAGAGAGGAGTTCATATTTTGTCCTAAAGGCAGTTGGGGGTCACTAGAGTCCTTAGGAATCGAGGCATAAGTTTAAAAGGGCTATACAGAAAGCTGTATCCTTTTTTTCCTTTGCATCTTTCTTCTTTTCTCTCATATTTCTTTTCAAGCCTCTTTCTATCTTGTAATTTAGATCCTAAATCTTACCATCCTATATTGGCCAAACATAAAAAGATAAGTTAGCTAAAACTTTATAGTCCAAAAATCAATTCACTAATTGCCAGGTTTAGAGAACTAATTAATTCCAAATTAAAATGTATGGGCATTCCTTTCCCCCTCCAGAATTGCCAGAATTTCACTATGGCTTTTGTTTGGTGTTTGTTTTTCTCTACTGTTCCCTGAGACTATAGACATTTGCTTATTCCTTCACATAAGAAGCAAAAAATCTGATTCAATTTTTAATTCATTAGAGTTCATTTCCATTTGCCTAGAATGTTTTTCCTACTGCTCTGTACCTATTGGAAGTCTCTGACTTCCTTCAAGATGCAATTCAAGCATTACCTTGTACAGGAGGTCTGTCCTGGTCTTTCACCACTAGTGCCCTCCCTTCCATTGTGTTCACTTTTGTTTATGTTTTACATATATTTATATGTTTGTGTATGTTTATATATATATATATATATATATATATACATATATATATATATATACATACAGACATATATTTACACATTTTATCTCCCCCAATAGAATGTAAGCTTCTTGAGGGCAGAGGATTATAGTGATGGAGAACAATGAACATGAGCTTAGACAGACTTTGGCAGATAGTAGAGGATAAAAGATTTTGGTGTGCTATGGAGCATGGGGTCACAAGTGTCAGGTATGTTGTTATTCGTCTGTTCTCAAAGAGGACTAATGACATGAGAAAGGTGATGTCTTGCCCTTCGCATGAATTAGATTTAAGTAATGCAGGTCTATGAAAAGTGATCAGTCTCACTCTCTCCTCCAGAGTCATCAAAGTCCAGTGGCAGGACAAAATTCAATATGACTAGAGATAGCCTAGGATGAACACCTGAACATCATTTCCAAATTAAAATCAACTAACCTGGAGCCAGCTCATATTAGTTTGTGATATGCAATTAATTTTTTTCTTTTCTTTTTTCTTTTTTTTGGAGGGGGAAAGGTAGAGCAATTGGGGTTAAGTGACTTGCCCAAGGTCACACAGCAAATTTTTGTGAACTTTTTTTATGAACTCAGGTCCTCGTGACTCCAGGACTGGTGCTCTACTCACTGCTCCACCTAGCCGCCCCAAATTATAAAAATTTCAGTGTGAGCATTTACACCTTGGAAATTGGCAAGCACTACAAATCAGGGATTGGTTGTCTATAATTGAGAAAGTCATAATGAAAATTATAAGTGCAGTATAACAATAAGCATAAAAATTAAGGCACTTGAGTTTATAGTTATACTGTTTCTCTCAGTCTCACACAGAAGATAATTATACATATGACCCACAAATGCTCTCCCCCTTTATAATTACTTTGGATTTGCTCTGTTTTTATTCATTTATATATAACCACTCCAGTATCTTTACCAAGAAAATTCCAAATGGTGTCAGACACAACTGAAACAACTCAACAACAATAAGATCCTTAGAGAAAGAGATAATTTTATTTTATTTTTTATTGTATGTAGCAACAACTTAAGAAATGTTCCCTGAATTGAATGGAATTGAACTAAGGACAAGATTTTTATGGGTCTTGGGTGGGAAAGACAACAAGCCTCACCTGAGAAGCTCCTGTTCAGGCAAGAAGGGGAAGAGTCATTAAATTGGTTATACAGATTCAGCACCTTGCTGGGAAAACAAGATGGTGAGCTGAGGAAGCAGGAACAAAAAGCAATGCCTCCATTAGTAGCTAAGTTTGGTATAAATCCTAAACAAATTGGAAAAGCAAGTGAAGACTCATGGAATAATGTGGAGAGAAGGGAATAGGAGAGGATTCCAAGAGGGACAGTCATACTGAAGGACTCATGCCTGAGATCACAGAGTAGATCTGAGTTCTATCTATAATTCTCACAATTTTAAGCACACACTGTTATAGATCCTGTTTCTCAGCTACTGCTAAGTGAACTGTACCTATTGATTGCTAGAAACATGTCTGTCTCTAAGAAGCAGTGAATAGTAGTGATTAAACCAAGGGCCAATCATTATACTTAAAAACATTGAAAAAGAACAGAGTGGGATCATTTGCAAAGTCATTCCTACTTTATTTTTCTTGGCTCTGTATATTTTTAACAAATAATTTGTTTATCTTTTTTTAATTATAAGTGAGGGGAGAGTAGAAAGGAAAGGAGAACTAGGAATGAGGTTTTATTCACCACCACCCCCAAAATAAAAGAGTGAACAGAAGGAAGGCCAGAAGGAATCATAAACTAGCAAGACAACTTTGAAAGTTAATGTTATATGCTTTAAAATAAAATGAAGTTTAACATAATAGAGTTCGTATAATCTTCTCTTGTTCTATGATGTATATGGAAATGCCTGCTTTATTTAGTTTCTGTTAAATTCATAATTTAAAAAATAAAAAGAAACATTCCTACAGTTCCCATAGAAATTTGCTGAATTTTATTCTCCTTTATCCTTGGCAGCTAGAAACTCAAATTCTCTAAAATACTTTCTCTCTTAGTTTCTTCAGCCATTTCTTTCCACCTCTCATCTGTCTGTCTTTGTACTGACTGTACTAAACTTCACAGAGCCCTTCCACTGTACCCCCCTGAAATGCCTGTTCTATAGGCAACAAAACTCCCTCAATCTTAAATCTTTTCCTCTCCCAATCTGTCTATCCAATCATGTATTCTCCCCATTAAATAAATTCCATTAGCTTCCTATTTATTCTAGGATCAAATACAAAATACTTTGTTTAGTATTCAAAACTCTTCATAACCTAGCCCCTTCCTACCTTTCCAGTCTACCTGAACCTTACTTCCTAACACATATCCTTTGATGTATTGACAATGGCCTCCTGGTAACTCCATGGAACAAGATACCCCATCTGTTGACTTTGGGCATTTTCTCTGCCTGTCCCCCATGCCTGAAACACTCTTCTTCCTCTATTCTGACTAATTTCCCTGGCTTTCTTTACATCCCAACTAAAATCCAACCTTCTCCAGGAAGCCTTCCCCAACCTTTCTCAATTCTGTTGCCTTCCCTCTGTTACTTTCAATTTATCCTGTATATGGCTTGCTTTGTGTATATTTGTTTGTATGTTGTCTCCCCCAGTAGAGTTTAAGATCAATAAGGGCAGGTTCTGTCTTTCATTGGTTTGTTTTTTGTTTTTTTGTATCCCTAGCACTTAGCACAGTCCTTAGAATACAGTAGACACTTAATAAAGGTTGATTGATTGGTTAATTGTCCCCCAGTCCTGGAATATCCTGTCTATCCAAATTGATCTCTTAGTTTCCCTGGCTTCCTCATGGTTTCAGTTCAAACCCAGCCTTCTGGAGGAGACCTTTTCTGGTTCTTACAGCTGCTACTGCCTTCCTCCTCTCAGATTACATTCCATTCATTCTTTGTGTATATGTATACACACAAACACACATATACACATATATACATGTCTATGTATATATCCATGTCTATGTGTGTGTGTATGTATATATATATATATATATATATATATATATATATATATATATATATATATACACATATACACATGCACACCTAATTATTTGCATATTATCTTTCGCCTGTAGGATGTGAGCTCTTTGATGGTGAAAACTATTTTTCTCTTTTTTTTGTAGCTCTTAATAAGTGCTTTTTTGATTGCTTGACTGATTCATTGATTGTATTCAACAGGTTCTCTGAAACCTTGAAGTTTCCTCACAATTCTGCCTGAAAGAGTCAGAAATTTCCAATCTCTCATCCAAGATTACTGATGCATCATATCCTCATGAAGTCCCATCTGTGGGCTCTAAACCCTCCTTGCACAATAAAGATACGGTGTCATAAGTCAAAGTCACTTAGATAGTAAGAAGCAGAGTAAGTAACTGCACTTTTGTGGGTTGCAGATTCCTCATCCATAAAATAAGATAGAAGATAGATTACACAAATAAATAGATTAAATAAGTAGATTAAGGGTTTATTAAACACTTATTAAGTTCCAGGCATTATGTCAAGTGCTAGAAATACAATAGCAAGCAAAAACCAAGACAGTTCCCATAGTCAAGGAGCTTACATACTAATAGAAAAAGACAATATATAAAGTAGAATCTGAAAAATGGGAAAGAGGAGGATTGATGAAATCCTGAAAGTAAAGAGTAGAACTGGGAGAGCTCTAGTGAATGAGTAAGTATGGGTTTCTTGAGACCTTTCTTAATTGGAGGTAAAAGGAACTCATCAATCAGAGAAGGGGGCCACGGGGCCAGAGAGGTCTTTCTGAATGAAAAGACCAGAAAAGAAAAAAAAAACATTTTACCAAGTAAGAAGGCTGCTGCGGAATGCTGAAAAAGTCTAGAAGATTGCAGGAGTGGCCTTGAGGTCCTTGGGTATGTCCTCTTGACCGAGTCCAAGTTTTACAGAACAAATCCTTCTATGAAAGGGGTTTGTTCTTTGAACTATGATTCAGTCAAAGGGCTGCATTTGAAGGTCTAGAGGACCACATGTGTCTTCAAGGCCTCACTTTCCCCACCCTTGAGGAGAGCCAAGAACAGATTCAGGAGCGGGGGTTAGATTAGTTTACATCTAAGGTCCTTTCCTTCTCTGGGTCTGTGATCCTGTGATTATCACTAAACAATAACATATCTGCAACTGAACTCAATTCCATTTCAATTCCTCTGGTCCCAGGAAGACTTGCTATTTCCACAAATCTACATATTTGAATTATGGGTGGGGAAGGAGTGGCCTAGGATGATCACATCATTCCATTGACCAAGGCAACATTAGTATACTAAGGTTGGCATGCAGGTTTAACAGCAAGCACCCCAGCATCCCCTGGGTGGCTGCTAGCATAGGTTCTTAGATCTGTTTTTTCTTAAAGGAAAGCAACTCAAAATGGGTTAACAACCTTACTTTAATCAATCAGACATCAGAGAATACAAACAGAAGTTATACGCAGGCAGAAAGACAGATCAGCAGAAAGGGCTTCCCACTTTCTGACCATTATATCCATACCTAGTTAGTTACCAGAGAGGAAAGTACCAACATCTAGGTTTTCAAAGCTGGGGGACTCAATGGCTGCCCAAAGTCTCATCTGGCCAAATTACACAACTCTTCCCAAAATGAGGCCCACAACAAAACCTTACATCAGAGTATATATAGCCTTCTCCTGGGTCAGAGACCATCACACCCCTCATGACGCACTGCCCAATCACAAAGTAACAAGGTGTGGGTGTTCCTGAAGGACAAGCCTCCTACCATAGGCTCCAGGTGACCATATTCAGCCCATTAGGGGGCAGAGCATATTCTCAAATCAAGGAAGGTTCTCAGAGTCACCTAAGGCTATCAAAGGGCATAGGGGCATGGAAGCTCTTCAGATTCCCATTCCCATGACAGCAGGACAGAGGTAGATGGGGAGAAGACAATGTTAAAGAGAACCTTTTAACTTATAAACTTAGAGGACCAAAAATATGAGCAAAAATGAGTACATCTTGCAGTAGTGATAATGACTAAGGATGAACTGCCTGAAACAGGTTGCCAGTAAATAAATTTTGGGGAGAGGAAGACGTGCATTGATGCCTAAAACACCTACTTTGTCTAATTTTAGATGATACTTATCAGGAATGGGAATATCTCATTGTTCTGTTCATATTATGTTTTGTTCTCTTTTAGACATAATTACCATTATAGCATTTAAATTGTTCTCAAAGGTATCATGGGCAAAAAGTTTAAAATTATAAATGTATAAAAAACATTGTTCTGGAGTTTTAAAAATATTTTTGATGGAAATAGAAAGGTTGGGTTGTCCTGATCATGTACAGACATGGACTATTCAATAGACAAAGTTGACAAAAATATATTTTAAAATGGTACATGTTAGAGGAAAAGATTTTTATGTCACATTATAACAAGTTCCTCAAGGACAAGGGCTAATTTTTCTCTTCTCAAGATGTAATGTCCACAACAAGGGAGGTGATAGTCCCATTGTACCTGAAAGATAATGGCATCATAGTTGGAAGGGACCCTAAATTCCATCAAGTCCAACCCCCTACTTTTACAAATGAGGAAACTGAGACCCAGAGAAGTTTTCTGGCTTGCCCAAGATAGCATAGTTAATAAGTTTCTGAAGTGGGAATTGAATCCAGCTCTTCCTGATTTTAAGTCCAATCTTATCCACTCTGTCATCCTGCCTCTTTAAAAGATAAGTAAGAACTTTTTAGAAATGAGATTCAAACATATTCCTCCACCAGGATATTCATAAAGGTGAAGAAAGCATAAATATGAGTCTAGTTCCTTAGACTTCTCCTTCCCCTTGTCATCCTGATACCATTCCCTGGTCAGAACAAGCACAGAGAATTGCATTGACTTCTGGTAGTCACATTTTAAGATGGACATTGACAAATTGAGGCTTGTAGTGAGGAAGGAAAATGGAATTAGGGAACTGGAAATCATGACAGATGAGAACCAGTTGAAGGAGTTAGAGAGGCATCATGGTGTAATGGAGAAAACAACAGGTTTTGTAAGCATAGGTAGTGGATTTTAATTCCAATGATGCTCCTTACAACCTATTTGACATTAAGCAAGTCACTTAACCTCCGTCACCCTCAGTTCTCTCCTCTATAAGATGAAGGAGTTGGATTAGGTGACATTTAAGGTCATTTGCAGGTCTAACTCTATGAACCTATGATAAATGCTGGAGAAGAAAAGATTTGAGGGAGTGGAGCCAAGATGGAGGAGTAGAAGCACAAACTTGGCATGAGCTCCCATTCCAATAACTTCCAATACATGTAAATAATGACTCTAAACATACTTTAGAGCTACAGAACCCACAAAGTGACAGAGAGAAATGATTCTCCCACTGAAAGAAGCCTGGCAGGCAGACAGGAAGTGTCTATCACACTGAGCTGGGAGTTGAGCACAGTCCTGAGTGAGCTGTGTGGTTCTACCACAGGATGGCCCCAATCAGCAGCCACGGCAGCAGACTTCAGGAGAGTGAATTATCAGTAGCTGTGGTGGTTTCCAGACTTCTCAACCCATAGACACCAAAGAGAAAGTAAAAAGTCAATGCAGAACTTTGTTGGAACAGGGAGACACTGAAAAGCATGGTCAGGTCTCTGCCCCAAGGGCAAGAAATGGCCTGAGGCTTGGCAGCCTTGCCACTGCCACATAGCTGCTTCCAGAGCTTCTGGCCTGCAGATGGTAGGAGGATCAAGCAAACATTCAGAGAGTAATTGCTCTTGCTTTGACCTGCTTGGATCTGGATCTCTGTCTTGGGTGGTGGTCCATAGTTTGTGGGGGCTGCAGAGAAGATGCCCTCCTAAATACATCCAGCAGTTGTGAAAACCCCAGCAGTTTGGGACATAGCTCTCTGCAATCTGGAAGCAGAGTTCTACTGTGGCAAAGAGCTCAAAAGTCAAGTAATTGGCTGCCAATATGAACAAGCAAAGGAAGCACAATAAGACCGTAGAATCCTTTTTTGGGAACAAAAAGGATCAAGGCAAAGGAGTGGGAGGAAGACAGCAAAGTTAGAACTCCTACATCAAAAGCTTCCAAGAAAAATATGAAATGGCTACGGGCCATGGAGGATTCTGAAGGATTCTGAAAATTAAGTAAGAGAACAGGAGTAAACATTAGGAAGAAAAATGAAAATGATGCAAGAAAATCATGAAAAGCAAGTAAACAGCCTGCTAAAGGAGACCCAAAAATACACTGAAGAAAATAGCACCTTAAAAATAGACTAACTCAAATGGCAAAAGAGGCCTAAAAAGACAATGAAGAGAAGAATACTTTAAAAAGCTGAATTTGCCAGATGCAAAAGGAATTTCAAAAACTCACTGAAGAGAATAACTCCTTCAAAATTAGATTCGAAGCTCTAAAAAGAAGCCTGGGAAGGAGGAATTACATTTATTCTGATTGAGTTCAGGGGGCCTTTCTAGTTAAGAATTAGGAAATGTCTTCCAAATTTGAGATTTTGTGATTCTCATACTTTGTCATAATGTCCTTTATTATCCCCCTTAGCATCTAACACTGTGAATTGCATAGAGTAGATGAGAAATAAATGACCGTTGAATTAATTTGAATATGCCCACAGTAATGAAGTCTCGATTTTAAATGGAGTTTGTTGTTGTTTTAAAAAGAGTTGTGTGTTGTATGGGCCACAACTTGGCTTTGCCCTATTAATATCTGTGTAGAGGTGGGAATAGGGTGTATGTTTGGCCAGGTGTGGAAAGATTCCAGTGTTTCATTTAAGCATCAGAAAGTTTAAGATTAAACATCAGGGAGAAAGTTTTAGAAGCAGAAATAATTATTTTTCTTATTCTGTGCTACTTGTCTAGTAGGTAGTTAACTTGTGGAAAATTGATTTGGTTAAACTCTTTAAGATATCTATACATAGACACCAAATCACATAGGATATTGGAGTTGGATGGGACCTTAGAGATTAATTAATCCAAACCTCTCACTGTAGAAATGAGAGAACTGAGGTCAAGAGAGGTGAAGTTATTTTTCCAAGATTATATAGACAGTAATGTGATAGGCCCAGTCTGAGAAATCATGCTTTCAGACTATAAGTCCAATGACATTTCTACCATCTCAAATTTCTTGTCATACTCATAAAAACACAGTGATATTTCTTCCCATTGAGCAGAAAATGATTATTTTGGGTGTTTATTTTATCATGTGTTTACTTAAATATATGTACTATAGCAATAACAGCAGTATATTAATAGGTGAAGTTTTCTGATATAAGTGATTTACAAACTTCCAAATCCATATTGGATCCCTCTAAAGGTTCCAGTCTGACAATAAATAAGAGACTATGTTGAACTTTTTAATTCCTGGGAGGACATGACCACAAAAACAGACTTCAAGACTACCATCATCAGTTTAAAGGTTATCCTACTGCTGCATATATTGGTACATTTGCTCCAGCTCACTTTGACTTAATCTTGTTCTATCAACCCAGTCAGTCAACAAATATTAATTATTAAGCACCTATTATGTTCAAGGAACAGTGTCAGATGCTGGGAATAAAATTTCAGAAACAAAAACAATCCATATTCATAAGAAACTTTTGTTCTAATGTGAGACAAGTTTATGCATAAATGTATATATATATATGTATATATATATGTACAGTATAAACATAAAGTGAAATAACCAAACTATATAGAAAGTAGTTAAATACAAAGTAGTTTGGGACAGAAAGCACTAGAAGTTTTAAGGGTCCTGAAATGCTTCATGCAGAGGATGGTGTTTGAGCTACATCCTAAAGGAGGAGAAGAATTATATGAGGCAGTAGTAAGGACAGAGTGAATGCCAGGCATGGGGAACAGCCAGTGCAAAGATATGGAGATAGGAGATGGAATGCTATGCATAAGAAACACAGAGATAACCAGTTTGGCTAGATCATGAGTTCAGGAAAATTTCCTTCATGGAATTGTCTCAGATTTTAGAGATTCCTTACTTGGCACAGCTAAATTCCCTTGGTTCCCAGATGAGCTCATGGAATCTGCTTTATTTCAGCTACATATCAGCTTTTGGTAATCAATCTTGTCAAAGACTTAAAGAAAGGAGAAAGAGTTTGTCTTATAAGTAACATCATATTATCACAGCATAGCATCATAGAATTTTAGAGAATTAGAGATAATCTAGTCCAGCCTCTTTGTTTTATTGTTTAAAATAAGTTTAGCTGATGCCTTTTGTTTGTTTGTTGTTGTTGTTGTTTATCTTTTTG
The DNA here is from genome assembly GCA_011680675.1 of Gymnobelideus leadbeateri. Taxonomy (NCBI): domain Eukaryota; kingdom Metazoa; phylum Chordata; class Mammalia; order Diprotodontia; family Petauridae; genus Gymnobelideus; species Gymnobelideus leadbeateri. Next base: position 210,256 of record WOXC01004414.1, on the reverse strand, counting down.
GAGGGGAGAAGGCAGTGCAATTGGGGTTAAATGACTTGCCCAAGGTCACACAGCTAGTAAGTGTGTCAAGTGTCAGAGATCAGATTTTAATTCAGGTCCTCCTGATTCCAGGGCTGGTGCTCTATTCACTGCACCACCTAGCTGCCCCACCTTTTGTATTTTGTGGGAATTTCATTGGACTAGTTGTTTTTTAGCATTCCTCACTTCCAGGTATGCTATAGTGGGACTCCCCTTCATAAATGGGTGGTATTAGATTGTTGTTGAGGACCCTTCCAATTCTCATATTGGTATAATTCTACTTCTGAAGACCCTTCAAACTCTTGGATTATGATTCCTAATAATTAATATCAGGTATGTGTATTCTGATTCTACAACTCTATTAGTTTTCCATTGCCATACAAAACACTACAAATCCCAGATTCCCTTGAGGCAGAGATATGAATGAAGTAGAAGATAGTTTGTGCCCTTGAAGAACTTATAATCTAATTGAGGAGGCAAGATTTGAGAAAATCATTGTTTCAGTGTGCTATATAAACTATAAATGTTATGTCAATTTAGAGAAAAGAAATGTTAATAATGAATTTTGAAGGGTCAAGTTTCCTCTAGGTGGTAGAAATTGGACAAGACCTTGATAGAAGTGGAAGATTTGAAAAGGTATATAGAGAAGGTAGGTCATCCCAGACTCAAGAGGGCAACACAGGAGTCATGATGGACAATAAGATCAGTTGGATCAAAATGGCAAGGCTCAGGTATGGATAACTAAGGTGGGGTCAATTGGTGGAACACTAAAAAATATAAATTGAAAAGTTTACTCCTGGTCCAGTTCTCATGTAAGGAAGTCAAAGGATAAAAAGTATAGCCTAGCAGGAATAGAACTTTGCTCTGCAATTGGAATAGAGATGTAGACTCCAAGTTGGAAAGAACTTTACTCCAACCCTTTCTCATGATGTTCACAGGATAAGAAAATTGTGACTGAAAAACAGGAATTTACTTCCCCAGGGTCACTTAGGCAGTAAGTAGCAGAGCTGGGATTTGATTCCAGGTTCTCTAACTGTAAAACCATTACTCACTCCACTATATCTTGCTGTCTTAATTTGTCTACTACAACCTCTCATTTTATAAATCAGTATAGTGAGTCCAAAGGGCATCTAGTGGATAGAGTGATGAGCCTAAAGTTAGGAAGATTCATCTCGATGAGTTCAAATGTATCTTCAGACACTTACTAGTTGTGGGACCCTGGGCAAGTCACTTAATCCTGTTTCTTTCAGTTTCCTCATCTGTAAAATGAATTGGAGAAGAAAATGACTAATCACTCCAGTATCTTTGCTGAGAAAACCCAAAATGGGGTCACAGAGAGTTGGACACAACTGAACAACAATAAATGCTGTCTAAGAAAAGTTAGGTAACTTGACAAAAGTTATAACTAGAGCAGATATTGTTTGTCTGTTTTCACCACAGCATTTGGCACAAATTTTTGTACATAACAGAGGTTTAATATATTTTTGTTGATTTGGGGGGAGAAAGACTTAGATTGTATTGAGGACTATGGAGATAGAGGGAGGAGATGAAAAGATTGTAAAATGTGAGTTTTTTTTTAAACTAGATGAGATCTAACGCCTTCAGTTCTAATACTCTCTGTATAGTTTGATGACGTGAAAGTGAATGAAATGTGGGCTAATTTGAACCAGTACTAGGGTGAGACAATTGAAATAGGAAGAAAGGATATTGAAATTTTGATTTAAATGAAAGAAGTACTGGCACTTGAACTGACTGGAACTAAGACACTAACACACACACACACACACACACACACACACACACACACGTTGTATGTATTTACATATGTATACACATGCATATATGAATATATATACAAGCATAAATATACATACATGAGTCTATGCATATATGTATATATTTGTTTTGTTTCTTTTAGAATATTTTACTGTGCAACGCACAAATAAAACAGTCCTTAATGAATTGAATTTTTAAATGTACTTATCACCGTACTAATTAAAATATATGAGACAGACATATTTTATAAATATCAAACAAAAGCTTCATAGATTTTTAAATCTTTTGTATCTCCATTTCTCCAGCTTTATGAAAAAGTCACATCAAAATGCTCCATGTTTTAAAAGCCAGTTTTACAAAAATTTGCTTCTTAGTTCCAGTGTGGGGATTTTAGCTGGAATAGAAAGTTGCAGTAACTTTCATTTTTAGCTTTTCTTTTCATGTTGTCTATTTAAAATAAGCAATGCTCCTTTCTAGTTCAAACAATCAATGGAAGAGCTTTTTTTCCTCATTTTTGTACTGTGAAGGATTGAGTACTGCCCCATAATAGAAACCGTGGAATCTTACAGCTAAAATAGATTTTAGAAATTAATTAATCCAATTTCTTATAGCTAGGCAGCACAGTGGTAGAACACTGAACTTGGAGTTAGGAAGACCTGAGTTCAAATCCCACCACAGATACTAGATACTTACTTAGCTAGGTGATGGTAAGAAAGTCAATTAACCTCAGTCAGACAGTTTCCTTTTCCACTAAATGGTAATAATAATGGCATCAACCTCATAGGGTTGCTTTTAAAAGCATGAAATGATATTACATGCACAAAGTGCTTTGCAAACCTTAAGAAGTTACATAAATAAAATCTCTATTATTGATATGGATAAGAAACAGACGCAGAGCATTCAAGTGACTTGCTCAAGCAATTTCCCTTTTTCCAACAGACCTCTGACCTCATCAACATGGCTAGTTTCTCCTCAGAGATGGCACTAATAAGTTCCCCAGGTCAAAACATTCCTTACCTGGTAGCCAGGACTATCACTTAGACCCAAATCACTCTGGCTCTCATTGATTAGCCTAGCCCCACTTGGTCATTGCTTGGCCCTGATGGCTCAGAGTAAATATAAATAGCAATTGTTTCTGTTTTGGCCAGAAACCCATAAGGTCTTCCCCTCCCAGACTGATTTCTTTTTAAACTAGGTAAAAGAAGTCATTCTTTGCATCATTTCTTACATAGCCTTAATCTCTGAATGGGCATTGTCTCAGTCAAACTGAGACCTGGGAAAGACCTTAGTTTAAAAAGGCCAAGTTCTCCTACTGCATCCAGGGTCATCTTCAGTCTTCCTTATCTATATCTTGCCATGGGACCCAGATGGCTCTGGAGGAGAGAGTGAAGCTGGTGACTTTGCACAGCTCTCCCTTACTTAAATTCAATTCACTTGCAAATCATGGCATCAACTTCCTGATGTCCTCTTCCAGAATGAAGGACAAAAAACAGTAATAGCATTCAGGTGATGCATTTTCTCTGAACTTAGATTGCCCTTCAGTTACCCACCACTGACCCCAGAGTTAAAATCTGGACATCACCAGAGCTTGTTCCCTGCTGGCCTAGCTTTCATGAACCTAAGATCACCTGAACTCATAAAGCAGGCATTACGATAGAATTTAAGTGGAGGTAACTGTACCCTATTACCTAGAATCCAAAGTTTTGACTAAAGGCCACTTCAGGCATATAATGATTTAGATATTCCATTGCAGGGAATAGGATACATAACTCATTCCTAAAGCACTAACATCTTTGTCATTGCTCCCATTCCTACTTTCAACAGAAATGTGTGCCAATAATTGTGTGCTCAACAGTAATTCAAGTATGAGTGTTCAAAAATAGTGAATGAATAGAAAATATATGCCATATGAAAATACACTAGATTTACTTAAGGTCTTGATCATATAAATTTTGTCAGGAACTTTTGAATCTCTAGTTATAACTATGCTTGACCTAAAAAAAATTGCATGAGAGAAAATCAGCATCATAACTTTGACTAACATGAAATATACAAAGAAATCCATTATCCACAATATATCATAAGAGCCCTAGCATCTGAAACACACACACACACACATACACACACACACACACACACACACACACACACACACACACACACACACACACTGGAAAATCCACTTTAAATTATCTAGAAAATAATAGAACTTTACCCTCACTTGCTACTTATAGCTATTGAAAAAGTGCTAAGTCTGGGACTTTTAGCAGCATAAGAAAGAGTAACAGAAAGTTGCAATGGAATAAAAGGAAAGAAAAAATATATGCATTCTAATTGCCTATTTAACAAGGACAAGAAAAATTATGGGTAGATTATAAGAGATTAGCTACCTATAGAATCTTTAGTTACCATATCTACTTGGTTAATTAAATGACTTGGTTTGTGTTATGCAACTATTTTTAAAGGATTTTTCCACTATGGAAGAAGAGAAGGATTGTTTTGCAGTATCACCCTCTGACTAATTAGCTAATTAAAAGTTGTATTGGTGAATTTCAAATTCCTGTATCTACATTTCAAGTAAAAACCATAACTTTACAAAGAATGCAAGTTTTACAAAATGAATTAGTCTTTACAAATATATGAAGATTGTACCTTTTGAAATGTAAAGGTGATAGAAGATCAGTGTAGCATATACTTGCATATGAGATTCTAAAAAACTTTAAGGGGATTTACTAAAAAAAATAACTTTGAAGGCAGCTGTATTAAGTCTCCTAAGGCATTTAGTGATATATGTAAAGCTGTTCCCTCCACACACAAATTTGGAATTATAGTAACTAACACTTTTATAATGCTCACTTTGTGTTAGACCCTATACTTAGCACTTCACAATTATTATCTTCACTTGATCATCACAACAATCCTGGGAGATGAGATGAGAAAACTGAGGTTAAGTGAATTGTCCAGGGTTACACAGATAGTAAGTGATGCTGAATTTGAAATTAGATCTTTTCTTACTCTAGACTCAAAGCTTTATCCACTGTTCCTTCATTTGTACACATAAAATATAAAAAGACCCAGAGCAACGGTTCTTAACCTTGGGTCAATGAGGTTTTGTTTTTTTCAAAATATTTTGATAACTGTATTATAATAAAATTGGTTTTATTTCTCATCCTATATTTTTTACTTTATTTATTTAAAAGTATTATTCTGATAAGGGGTCCATAGGCTTCATCAGACTTCCAAAGGAGTCTATGACACATAAAAAACATTAAGAACTGGAATTAGAGGAAGGTTTCCAATGTATTAAATATATGCTCTGTGAAAGATCTTTAGAAGAATATAGATGAAAATTATACAAAGTGACATATGATATGTACTGGTAGAAGAAACCAGTTAGGTTCATAGATCTAATCAAATATCAAAGAAAAAACCTTTTAAGCATATCCAATACAACTATCATTCTACAAGTGAGTAATCTAAAGGTCAGAAAGATATGGCCCCAGGTAACAGGATTGGTTTGTACCACAGTAGGGGGCTAGTAGCTATAGGACCTAGTTTAATAGGATTTAGAGCTAGAGGGGACCTTAAAGAACATCCACTCTAATAAGGATTTTCTAGATGAAGAAACTGTGACAAAGAATAATGACTTGACCAAGTCAACATGTAGGTAGCTCTTCTGATTTGTCTTAGTAAACTTTACCTTATCTCTCTACACTGAAGGTTTATCTCAAGACCATACTCAAACAATGACTTGGATCTATCTAGTTTTGTTCAAGTTCCTTTTTAATCCAAGGGGTTCCTAAAAGCTAATTCAATTCTGTATTGATTTGGAATTTCCAATCAATATCATGCAAACATTCCCAGAATTTTCCTCTTTGAAAAGTCACATAAACTTTGGTGCCCAGAACTATTATGAAACAAGGAAGTATAAAGGAAAATGTACTCAATTTTGATGCAAAAGACCTGAGGTTAAATTCAAGATTTGACACTTGCTAGTCAAACTTAAGATAAGGCAATTAAATTTGATTCAATTGAACATTTTCATCATCTCTAATATGAGAAAATCAAATTCGTACTTATTATCTCCCCCACAGGTTGGTATCAAGATTAAGTCAGATAAGACCTATGATATGCACTTTGTAACCATTAAGTATCACAGATATATAAGCTAGTTATAATTATGGACCAAATTCCAAGATAGAGCTAACCAATTCATAGGATTGGCCCTATAAAAGATAAGAAGTGAACAAATTCCCAGAAGAGGTGAAGAGATATAAGATTAAGGTCACAACTCAAAAGGTTGGTCTTGGCAAGGAAGTCATCTTCAGAATGAGTAGAGGGAGAATTCAGGATAATATTTCAGAGTATGAAACCATACAATTTCGGGAAACAGGGTTCCCAACAAATGGCCTCAATTTTCTTGGTAAAATGTGAGGCAAAGTGCTCTGCTGAGCAAAATGGAGGGCATAAATGAATGATGTAAAGAGTGAAGAGGAAGTTCAGATAGCCAATGTGGAGAATATAAGTCAAGAAATAACAAAGTAGTACTGGGAGAACTAAGGGCACAGGTGAGAATATATATTGGAAAATTATAATGTCACAGCTCTTTGACTTTCTTTAACTGCACTCAACAGCATAAGAGTAAGATTGGAGAAGGTAGATGGGGAGAATAACCCAGAGCTGGGTTTCGGCAAAGCATAAGTAGTGTGAAGACGAGAGGGAAAGGAATTCAAGGTCATAAAACAGAGGCAGCCACCAGCTAGCACCAGCCCTACTACACTTCAGCATAGCCCCAAGGCAAACTGGCAGCCTCCAGAGGTCAGATTGCCACAAGTTTCAGTGTAGCAATGGAGAGATGCAGAAACACTCCAGTAGATCTCTGTAAATTCCACCACCACTAGGACCTCAGGTCAGCACCAACTAAGCTGCCAAACCTCTATGGCCTCCAGCAGTGCCAACCAACCCCATCCCACCCCCTTAACACAGCAACAGACACAAGGGTCCCCCATGGGCTTCAGGACAACATTAGCACAACACCAGGTAAATAGCCAAAGTCTGTGATGCCTCTTCTACCACAGGAACAGAGCTCAAATTTAAAAGGAAGGAAAAAGTCCTTCCCCCACCCCCCCCCAAAAAAGATGAGCAAAAAACAAAGAAAAACCATATCTGACCATTGAAAACTATTATGGTGACAGGGAAGACCAAGACAAAAACTCAGAAGAGGACCACAATGTCAAAATACCTATGGGCAGAACTCCAAAGGAAAATGGGAAATAGTCTCAAGCTCAGAAATAACTCATGGAGCTCAAATAACTCATAAGCTCAAAAAGGAGCTTAAAAACCATATAAGAGAGGCAGAAGAAAAAACGGGAAAAGAAATGAGTGATAAAAAAGAATTATGAGTAAAAAGAGTCAACAGCCTGGAAAACTGCTTAAAAAGAAAAATTGGCCAAATGGAAAAGGAAATATAAAAATCCACCAAATGAAACAACTCCTTAAAGAATACAATAAATCATCAATGTAGAAATCAACACAGACCCACAAATGAGGTCCAAGAGGTCAACACAAATCCTTAGTAAAGTCCCTGGACCTCTGAAACCCTCCTCCAGGACTTCTATAAACAGACGACCAGAAAATCCTATTTCGGAGCTCCCAGTAAAGTCCCAGGGCTTCCATATGAAGTATTACAAACAAAAATCAACACAGACAGAAGAGACAAAGTTCTGGGATACCACAAGTTTTCTCCTTGTCAACTCTACCACCACAAGAGTTCTCTTCTCAGTTCTGTTCTTTTCCAGCTTGGACTTCTCTTTATATATGGTAATTAGCCCCTCCCATTCCACCCCTTCCTGTTGCATCAGCAACAGGGGTTCACAAGTTCTGGGGTTCACAAGTTGAGGGATTCACAAGTTCTATTTCTTAACAAACACTTGATATAATCATGGGCAAGGCTTAAAAGAAACTTGAACTGAAACAAGGTGTTAAATAATTTAAAAGCTTAAACGAGATACTAAGTACTTATTTGCTTGCCATTACATCATTCTTACTTGACAGGGAAGTAGGAGGGAAGATTAAGAAAAGGGGGTGGGGTACGAATGGGGACTTACAGAAGGGAGGGCAGATCAGGGGAGGTGGTAGAAATAAACAAAAAACTGGTGATGTGGAAAATGGTGAAAGGAGAGAGAGGACAGACAGGAGGAGAATAGGGTGGGAGGAAATACACAGTGAGTAACCAGTGAATGTTAATGGGATGAACTCTCCCTTAAAAATGAAAGTAGATAGCAGAGAGTATCAAAAATCAGAATAATACAATATGTTGCTTACAAAAAACACACTTGAAGCAGACAGATACACACAGAGTAAAGGTAAAAGACCAGAGCAGAATCTCTTATGTTTCAGCTGAAATTAAAAAAAAAAAAGATGTGTATATATATATATATATATATGTGTGTGTGTGTGTGTGTGTGTGTGTGTGTGTGTGTGTGTGTGTGTGTGTATGTGTGTGTGTGTGTGTGTGTATGTATATTATCAGGGGTAGCAATCTTGATCTTAGACAAAGTAAAAGCAAAAATAGAACTAATTAAAAGAAATAAGAAACTACATCTTACTAAAAGGTACTATAGACAATGAAGTGATCAAATTAGAAGAGCAAGGAATAGTCTGCCTGTCAACTCTATAGGGAGGGGAAGAATTCATGACCAAGCAAGAGAAAGAGAGAGAGAGAGAGAGAGAGAGAGAGAGAGAGAGAGAGAGAGAGACAAAGAGACAGAGACAGAGAGAGAGCATGATGAAGTGTAGAATAGATGCTTTTGATCACATTAAATTGAAAAGCATTTGTGCAAACAAAATCAAATGCAACCAAGATAAGAAGGAAAGAAGAAAGCTGGGAAATGATCTTTATAGCAAGTGTCTTCCGAGAGGGGTCTCATTTCTCAAATATAGATAACTGAGTAAAATTTATGAGAATACACATCATTCCCCAATTGATAAATGGTGAAAGGATATAAATAAGCAATTTTCAGATGAAGAAATCAAAGATATCTATAAGCATATGAAAAATGCTCTAAATCACTTTTGATTAGAAAATGAAAATTAAACAACCTTGAAATACCACCTCACACCTATCAGATTGGCTAATATGACAAAAAAGGAAAATAATAAATGTTAGAGAGGATGTGGGAAAATTGGGATACAAATGCATTGTTGGTGGATTTGTGAACTGTTCCAACCATTCTGGAAAGCAATTTGGAATTATGCCCAAAGTGCAACCAAATTTTGCATGCTATTTGATCCAGTAATATTAACACTAGATCTGTATCCCAAAGAGATCATAAAATAGGCAAAAGAACCTATGCGTGCAAAAATACTTACAGCAGCCTTTTTTGTGGTGGCAAAATATTGGAGATTGAGGGGATATTCATCAATTAGGGAATGGCTGAACAAGCTGTGCTATATGAATGTAATGGAATAATGTAATAAGACAAGATTAACAGGTAGATTTCAGAAAAACTTGGAAAGACCAAGCTGATGCAAAGTGAAATGAGCAGAACCAAGAGATCATTGTACACATTATCAGCAACATCATGGGAATGACTATCAATGACTTGGCTCTTTTCAGCAGCACAATGAACCAAGGTAAGTGTAAAGGACTCACAAAGGAAAATGCTATCCATATCCTGATAAAGAGCCAATGAATTCTGAATGCAGACTGAAGTATATTTTTTCACTTTATTCTTTATTGTGTTTTTTCCTTCTTGATTTGTTTTTTCTTTCACAACCATGATGAAGATGGCAATATGTTTTACATGTTAGCACAAATATAAACTATATCAAACTGCCAACCATTTTCAGAAGAGAGGAAGGGAGGGAAGGGAAAAGGGAAAGAAAAAAAATTTGAAACTGAAAATCTTATAAAAAAATAAATGCTAAAAATTGTCTTGATGTGTAATGGGGGAAATAAAATACTACTTAAAATATTTTAAAGGATATAACAGTGTATATAGTTAAAATGGTTAACTATAGAGGAAGGAAAATGAAGCCAGAGTAAAGATAATAGGGAAGGATGGGAGGATGGGAAGAAGGATGGGAGGGACACTGAAAGTACTAGTTTTGATGAGATAAATAATAAGTTAAGGAGTGAAGCAGAGAGAGAGATGAAGGGTTAAAAGATTGTGATCACAGAGAGAAATTTCAGAGTATTGGATGGAGGTAGAACCATTAGAGATGATGGTGAAATCAAGGTTTTGGTCTTCTCTGTATGAAAGAATAAAAGGAAGGGTAATAAGCGAGAAGGAAGAGAAGAAAAAAAGAAAGGAAGGATGGAGGGCATGGTGATAGTCTTAACCAGCACACATATATTATTCCTGAGGTTGCTATGACTGGCAGAATGACTTCATGTTTCTTGTTCTGATATATACATCACATATTGCCAATCCCTAATTGACTGTGCTACTGTTAATGAACACTGAAATTGTAACCTAATGCTCAGAAATAGTTAATGGACTTCCCTTAGGCTATTCCTTCACCATCCATTTTAATGCCTATGTGTAACATATTACACTAAGTACAGGAGATGTTTATCATTAAAGCAAAAATGTCTCTTTTTTTTTGCTTTTTTATAATCCTTTTACCCAAGAACAAAAAAGAAGACAGACAAGTATATTCTATCATATGCTGCCTTAGTGGGTAGCCTTTCTCCCTTAATTAAAAATAGATTCCTATTGTGCAAAGTTCTGAGCTATTACTGGATTTTTAGTAATTTGGGTAGGATTTTATATAATGTTGATCAAAAACAACTACCAACTTTCCTTGGGCTCAAAATCCCCAAGTAGTAATAATGCCACATCAGTGCCTTAGGTCAGTATTGGACTTTTTGCATTAACTTGACTTATAGCACCTCCACAACAACAATTTACCAAAGGGAACAAAATATGAGGACAAATCTGTATGTTGTCAAATGGCAGTTTCTCCACAAACTAGCCGAAAAGCATTTCCACTCTGTTTAGCAATTCTATGAAATCTGCTTCTTCCTCATATTCCTGAGAAATAGATCTAGATTCTCACAGAAAAAAAAGCAAACCAAAAAATGCAAATAAACTTCCAGATGAAGGACCATAAGTGAAATCTTGAATGTGTGTCTGCCTAAGGCATGCATGGCAATGTGTATGCTCAATGTTTCCTGAAGCACATTGTTTCATTTCACTCTGAGAAGAAGGGAAAATGATTTGAACTCTTTCTCTTGATAAGGAAAATAAGAAAACAACAATAAAGCACAAGTCTATGAGTGTTCAATGGGTTCTTATTTTTGTAAACTTGTCATATCCACCATTTTTTTTGAAAACAGCAATAAGAGTGACAATAAGAAGAATTGTACAGATTTTCTTGCTGCAGCTATTTATGGATTTTCATTTTGTTTTGTATTGTTTTGTGGTGGTGGTGTTTTTTGTTTGGCTTTGGTTTTAAACCATTTTATTTCACTGGTTAAAATGTTCTTCCAATATTGAAATATACTTTGGACTAAGAAAAGAGGTTTCTTGCCACCACATCCTTGTCATTGTCAAATTGTTCAACATAAAAAAAATAGATATAGTTTCATGAATTGAAATGACACTAAAGAAAATGTATTTGTACATCAGCCTTACTTAACTCTATATTCCAATTAATTTGCAGACCACGCCTTACCATTTGCCCTACAAATGAACTTTTCCTATATGAGATAGTTCTCATTCGAATGTGGACCATGTAAATAGACCAAGCTCAATGCTGTGCTTTGCATATAGTGTTTCATAAATGTGAACCTAATGACTATTCTGATGAATAGCCTTTTTGAATTTAGCTAGGCTGCTCCACAGACAACAGATAGACTACCTATCACTAATCCCATGAATCAAGCTCTCCAGCTTAGTGGGATCTGCCCAAGATCATGATATTCTGATTTAGCCTTTGGGAACCTGAATGTCCTTTCACACCACATGCTAGGCAGATCCACTTTAGAAAATGTTCCTAACATCATTTTTATCATGAACACTTTTGACAGACTGGTGAAACCTATGGACTTTTTTTCAGAGCAATGTTTTAAAATATATAGTATTACAAAGTCAAACAATTATATTGAAATAAAATTTATCAAAGTATTTTAAAAGAGATTGATAGATGCACTAAAATCTATCCAAGGACCCCCAAGGGTACCCCAAGTTAAGAACCTCTGTCACTCTACAATCTCTATAAGGATACTGACAAGATTTCAAAGGATAAGGAGGTATGCACCAATGGAGAAAGTATCACCAAGAAGATAAATTCAATGAAATGTTGAGGTATGAGTCTACCATACTCCCTTACCCAAGTCTTTTACTTTTGTCTCCATGTAGCACAGAAAGATAACCAGGTTCCCAAAGGTTAAGCCAGATTATCATGAACTCAGGCAGATCCCACCAAGCTGGAAGGTATGAAGTATGAATTTGGTGATAGGCAGTCTATTATCTGTGAAGCAGCCTATGTAAGTTCAGAAAGGCTATTCATCAGATCAAGAGTTTGGGGGACACAATCACCCATGTCCAAAACTGAATTCATTATGTTTCCCCTTAAACCCATCCCCTTTCCCATGTTTCCTATTACTATAGAGCACACCACTACCTTCCCAAGCCCCAAGTCATCCTAGACTCTTCAATGTCTCTCACCACCCCCCATATCAAATCTATTACCAATTCACAATTGCAACATCTCTTAAATATGCCCCCCTTCTCTCCTCTGATACTGCTATCACCCTAGTGTAGACCCTCTTTACCTCATGCTTGGACTATTGCAATACCCTGCTGGTATTTCTGCTTGCCACAACACTCTCTCCATACTCCATCTTCACTCAGCCATTAAACTGATTCCCAAAAGCGTAAGTCCAACCCCCACCTCTTCATTTCTGCATACTGACTACCCTGAATTTCTTCAAGTCCCAACTGAAATACTATCTTCTATATGAAGTTTTTTTTTAATCTCCCTTAATTCTAATGCCTTCTCCTTATCAATTATTTCCTACTTATCCTGTATACAGCTTGTTAGTACCTATTTGTTTACTTGTCTCTCCCATTATATTCCTTGAAGGCAGGAACTGGGTTTTGCCTCTTTTTATATCCCCAAGGCTTAGTACAGTGCCAGTACATTAGTGTTTAATAAGTGCTTATTGACTGACTGACTCATCAAAACCACCAAGAATGGGGTAGAGGCATTCTACTGACACTAATGAAACCAAGAATCCCTAAAGTATGAGTCACCAACAACAAAAAACAAAACTTACTGAAGAAGATTGAAATTTGAAGATTATGTATTTTACCTGCTCTGAATTGTTAATGGGGACTAATCAATAAGTGGAAACAACTTGCTCAGTAAGATTAGCTATAAGTTTTAATATGCATTTTAAATTTACTAAGACTGTTAACTATAAAACATTGGAAAATCAAAATGTTTATCTACTACAGAAAAAAGTTGAATGACTTTTTTACTTTTTAACTAGTTTTTTAGTGACCTGTTGACATTGTCAAAGAGTCAAAAAATATTATTTCTATGACCAAAGGCTCTGTCATGAAGGAGAGTTATAAAAAGATTGCTCTAGAATCCAGTCTTTCAAGTCCCAGACTCCTGTACTTATAAAATATAGACAAGAAAAGCTTTAAAGAAAAAAAAGCTTTCCATGATTTTAGCACCAATATATTGTCTACTAAAAAAGAATTTTATTAGTCCTTATTCAGCCCATAAACAGTGCTCCCCTCCCCCCTGAGAAAAAAGAAATGGAAAAAGAAAGCACCTTTAATCTAGTATAGATCCAAAGAAAATATCTATGGGGCTTTTCATGATTTAAATTGTCAACAGAGGCAGAGGGGAATGTTACCAAAAATCTTAGAAGATCTTACTGCCTTAGTTATAGAAAGGTGATGAAACAGAAGGTAGAAAAAATAACATCTAAAAGAACAGGTTTTAGAAATTATGGATACTTAGCACAGAAAAAGAAGAGTTTTGGAAGAATTTAATAACCATAGTGAATATATAAAGGGTTATTACATAGAGAATGCTGGTCAGCTGTTCTCCCTCCCTAATGAGTACAGAAAACAGGGAAGTCTTAAATCATATTAGGGAGACTTAGGTTTGATATAAGAAGTGTTAGACTAGAGGGTGGAGAAAAATAAATGCTTCCTAGAAGGGCTATATTCCCCTAAAGACTCTTGGACTTCAGAAAAAAAACAACTATTTGTGTAAGTTTACAAAAATCTCTCGTTCTTCAAAACTCACTCTCTCTCTCTCTCTCTCTCTCTCTCTCTCTCTCTCTCTCTCTCTCTCACACACACACACACACACACACACACACACACACACACACACACACACATACACACACACACACACCCACTAGATAAATACCTCCTTTTTTCAAGGAGGTATCTAATCCAACAGTGGAAGAATTTTGTGAGAGTATGACTACTATATTGATTTTCCAAGGAGGCTGTAGATTTGTTTCACTGCTGATTTTCTGAAAGAGTCTACAAAGGTTTAAGTAAAGCTTTCTTAGAGTATGGGTAAATGAGAAAATCCATTTCAATGCATCTTAAACTAGATTTGACAGGCTGTCCATGAATCAAACTGAACTATAACTTTGAACCACAATCAGACATTAAGCAATATAAAAAGTGCAAATAATTGGATATTATCCAAAAATGATGTGAATCTGTGGATGCAATTGTTCCATCTTACCTCCCATCCAACATGTTGGATTTAGTTGACTTACACAGATGTCAGAAGTCCCAGCAGTCTGTGGCAAAATTATATTTATTTAATTTTCCTACTAAATGTATTGTTAATAGCTCATATCCACACATCCAAGAAACTTATGCCATAGGACTACAGTAGAGGCCTCTGATTTGGGGGCTTTAATCTTTGGAAAAGCAGTACTCAAGATGTTTCTACTTTAAAGAACCCTGAGTAAGAGGTATCTATAAGGTACCATTGGTTCTATATCTCTAAACTTCAAGTATTAGTCTCTCTCCTCAGTATATTCATATGTTTGAGCTCCCCAGTATTATTATTTATACCAGTTGTGAAAAATTACAGCCTGATTTTAACTGATTTTTATACTCCAATTATATTCCATTTTTATTATGTCATTTCCCTGCTCATAATGTACTTCATTACAATTATATGACATTTCTTTTTCCTCAAGTCCTCAAGTGCTTGACTAAAGATAGGGGACACCTCAAAGGTTTACTCTCATAGGTAAAAGAAATTAGTCTTGCCTCAGACTGATTTTCATTAGTAGAGAATCCTTCTCCTATTCTGACTGAATAAGGACAGTTACTAATATGTCCCATGCTATTCACAAATATACATCAATAGCTCTTCATTGAGGATCCTTTCTTTAGTGAGAAACATTGAGATGAAACATTATGTAGGTCCTGAGGAAGACAGACTGACATGAGCAAAGGAGAAGTAGAAGA
This sequence comes from Gymnobelideus leadbeateri, assembly GCA_011680675.1. Classification (NCBI taxonomy): domain Eukaryota; kingdom Metazoa; phylum Chordata; class Mammalia; order Diprotodontia; family Petauridae; genus Gymnobelideus; species Gymnobelideus leadbeateri. The sequence goes on along the minus strand of WOXC01004414.1, from coordinate 194,987 downwards.
ATCTAAAATTTATATATTAGTTAAGAGGTTCATATATCAATTAATCAGCTACTTAATAAGCATCTACTAAGTAACAAGCACTGTGCTAGTTTCTGGAGATGGAAAAATAAAAGCTTTCAAGGAGCTTACTGTCTATATGAGAGAAAATATGTACATATGGATAAATACAAGGAAATTTCAGTAAACATTAGCATATGAAACTATTGGGAAAGCTGTCTTCTAGCAGAAGCTTGAATTGAGCTTTGAAAGGTCCTCCATTGTGAACCCACAAACACAATTTCTCCCCACACATGGGACATGGGCCACCCTCTATGGATCTGAAGGAGTTTGGTTTATTCTCTCCCAAGCTATTCTAATTTTGGCAGGTCTGGATTCCCAGAGAAGGACAACCATAATACAATTACACAAAAATATTCTCATGTCTTAGAAGTAGCCCTTTTGTGAGGAGAATATATTCTCCCTGCTCACCATTTTAGCCCCTGAGTCCCCACCATTTTTTTCTCCATTTATACTAATCAACTACTCATAATGATGGCATTTTAGATCTTAAACACAAGCATTTACCAATGATATAAAAGAAATAATAACAATAATCATGATAGCCATAATAAAATTACTAATAATCATCTAATGATAAATACATCATAATAGTCATATAAACCTGGGTCATAATCTATCACCAGTGCACTCAGTATCAGAAAGAGAGAAAGAGAGAGAGAGAGAGAGAGAGAGAGAGAGAGAGAGAGAGGGAGAGAGAGAGAGAGACAGAGAGACAGAGAGAGACAGAGAGACAGAGAGACAGAGAGACAGAGAGAGAGAAGAGAGAACACAGAAAACTGGGAGAGAAGCAAAGAAAGGGAGGAAAATCAAGGTGCTTGGAACACATCTTTGAACTGCACATTTTGATGTTTTCAATAAATTTGGGAACTTTTTATAAGTAAAAACCAGTTTCTCTGATAACTTCTCTCCTAATCCTCAGTGTCTCCTAGATAGACAAATCCTCTTCTTAAACTGACAAAGTATTAACAAGTCTTTTAATTCATAGTCCCCTTAAAAGATCACTGAGAAAGCACAATTTTTGTTTGAATAATAGTTCCCTTTAATCCAGGGAGGTATAAAATTCATTAGCTTCTTCTTGAAGCTTGACTTCTTGACTTCTGGAGAATATACATCATCAGCCCAAAATACACTCACCAAGGTGCTGCATTTAGCAATCAACTTGTAGCAGACAGTAAAATATCTCAGATTGACTCTCTGAGCAAGGCTGACAAGCCCAGATAGTTTTGCACTACAAGATTCTGGGTCTTTGATTTTTCAATAAATTGAGACTATGAAGCCAGACTATTAAATACTAAATGGAAGACTTTGTATTTTTTCCTAGAAGTAATAGGGAGATACTGGATTTTTTGGAGATCAGAGAAATGACATGTTCAGACCTATGGCACAGGAATATATCACTTTGAAAGCTATGTAGATGATGGTTTGGGGAGAGAAGAGACTGGAGGTAGGGAGAACACTTAAGAGATTAGTGAATAGTGCAGCAGAAATGCAATGAAGTCCTACACTATGGTGGCAGCAGAGTGAATAGAGAAAAGATGAATCTAAGATATTCTGGAAATAGAATCAATAAGCCTTTGCAACTAGAGTAAAGGAGAATAAAAAAATTTATATCTACAAAGTTGTAAACTGAAGTTACTTGAATGGATGAGATTTAGGGCACCTAGGTAGAACAGTGAATAGAGCACCGGCCCTGGAATCAGGAGGACCTGAGTCCAAATTTGGCCTCAGACACTTAATGCTTACTAGCTGTGTGACCTTGGGCAAGTCATTTAACCCCAAATTCCCTGCCTTCCCCCCTCCAAAAAAAAAAAAAAAAAGAAAGGATGGCAGTGCTTCTGATAAAAATAGTTTAGAAGGGGGATTAGTATGGGGGGGGGGGGATGATCAGTAATGTATTGGGCATTTTGAGTTCCATATGTCTATAGGACAACAGTTAGAAATATGTAGGAGACAGTAATGGCAGCTAGGTGGCATGGAAGATAGAGCTCTGGACTTGGAATCAGGAAGACTTACCTTCATAAGTTCAAATCTGGCCTTAAACACTTACTAGCTGTGTGACCCTGGACAAGTCACTTTATCCTGTTTGCCTCAGTTCCTTTACCTGTAAAGTGATCTGGAGATGGCAAACCACTCCAGTATCTTTGCCAAGAAAACCCCATATGGGGTCATGAAGACTTGAACATGACTAGAAAATGACTGAACAGGGGTGGCTAGGTGGCACAGTGAGTAAGAGCACTGGCCCTGGAGTCAGGAGGACCTGGGATTGGTTCCAGGCCTCAGATACTTAACACCCACACAAAAAAAAAAAACTGGCTTGTAAACTAGGACAAGTTACTTAACTCCAATTGCTTTAAAAAATGAAAAAAAAAGAAAAAAAGAAAAAAGAAAATGACTGAACAACATTAACAACAATAGGCAGTAATATAGGCCTGGAGCTCAGAAAAGGCTAATGATGGATAGGTATATTTAAGAATCATCTACATAGAGGTGATAATTGAACCAGTGAACTGTGATGAGGCAATTGATAAGAGAAAGCATAAAGAGAAGAGAATCTATGACATAGCCTTAAGGGCATAACATAGATTAAGATCCAGCTAAGAAGACTGAAAAAGAGCAATGAGGCAAACAGGAGAAGAACCTAGAGAGAGAGTCATGTCATGAGAAATCACAGGGAAGAGAGCATCCAAGACAAAATGATAGTCAACAACATCAAATGTTGCAAAGAGATCAAAAAAAGATAAAGACTGAGAAAAACGTCATTGTATTTAGCAATTAAGCGAACATAAAATCATTAGTAGCTTTAGAAAAAGCAGTGTAAGGTTAATGGAATAAAAAGGTCGTCCTATCCATTAATAGGCCTATGTGACATGCTTTGAGCTCTAGAGTTGTGATACAGCCTCACATGGGGCCTGAGTCACATGGAATTAAGAGTGGGAGGAGCTTACCTAATGGAATTTTAACTAAAATGGAATTTGAGGGAGAGAGAGTGGAATGAGTGAGGGGCAGAGCAGGGTGTGCTCAGAGAGAAAAGTAGCTTGAGTGGGCAGAGGGAGGAACTAGTCTAAAGAAACTTGTTTGTAGGGAGGTATAACAAATAAGAATGCTGAAGATGTTGGTGCTCCCTGGAGTGGTGATGAACAATATCTTGTTAAATATTACCTCCTGGTATTCTGATACAAATAAATATTTTGGGTTTGCATTTAATGAAGAGAGTTTATTATATTTTGTAAATTTACCCTGAAAATACATTTGCATATTAAAATCTGTTCAATATAATAAGCAACTTCTTAACACCTGAAATGGTCAGAAATAGAATGGGCTGCCTTAAAGTATGCTATTCCTGGCACTAGACACATGAATAGTTGTGAAGACCCTTGTCAGCAATGTTGCAGAGAAGATTCCCTCATTGAACAGAAAGTTAAAGCTCCCTTCCAGACCTAAGATTCCATGATTCTATAATACTATGCCTTTTCAACTAGATTGTGAGCTTAAAGGATAGATAAAAGCTTCATGTTCTATGTCTTAAACACTATAGCCTACATAACACCTAGCATAGTACTTACACTTCAATGGTGGTCAATAAAAATGCTCCCTGATTTGGTTATTATTCATTTGGTTTTTCTTTTGGTTTTTGTTGTTGTTGTTTTGTATTAAATTTGGTTTATTCTTTACAGTTCCTTAGTCATCTTGATTCAGTCATTAATGCTGCTTCCATCTGAAGGAACATCCTTCTGTAAGCCTCACCTTGCCTCCTGTAGGCTGTAATAGAAATGCAAATTTAAAGATCTTCCCTGCCCCTAGGCCCTTTGATTGGTTTAAGAGACTCTGAGAACCTTCCTTGATTTGAAAATATACTCTGCCTCCTAACAGGCTGAATGTGGTCCCGTGGAGCCTGTGGCAGGATGTTTGGTTTTCAGGAAAGCCCACACCTTGACATTGTGTGATTGGGCAGTGGGTCAAGAGGGTCGATACATTCTCTGATCTAGTAGAAGGCTATATAAACCCTGATGTGAGGCTTTGCTTTGGGGCTCACTTTGAGAAGTGTTGTATGATTTGACCAGATGAGACTCTGGACAGGCGTTGAGAGCCCCCCGGCTTTGAAAACCCAGATGTTGATGCTTCCCTCTCTGGTAACTGTGATATGGTATCGATGCAATGGTTAGGCAGTTTGGAAGCCTGTCTGCTTGATCTGCTTGTTTCTCTGTCTTGTAAGTTCTGTCTGTATACTTTGAAGTTCAGGGTGCTGACCTTTTTCCCCTGAACTAAGTAAATGATATATGTTTGATTGATTAAAGTTTGTTAACCCATTTTGAGTTGCTTTCCTTCAGAAAAGCAGATCTAAAAAACTGTGTTGGCAGCCACCCTGGGGTTGTTGGGGTGCTTGCTGCTACATAGGCTGACAGAGTACAGTGGAGTACCCAACACAGAGAACCACTGTTTGTGCATGGCTGAAGACAGTGGTGATTTTATAGCACCCCAGCACTTCACGTCCATGAAATACGAGTTCAGACTCTGCACCAGGAGCTTCTTCTTGTGTTTCTGCTTCTCCTCCTTGGGAGAGGGATGCAGGAGGTCTTTCTCAAAAGGCATGTTGGCCCCAGGAGATGGTTATTATTCATTTGTAAGGAGAACATAAGGTTTAAAACAATATGTAGATTGAAGGTTTTCAAAAGCCTCCATGCCTTTTTCTTTTTTTCTCTTTTATACAACCCTAGAAGCAGGATAGTTGTTGTTGTTTTTCCATAATATAACAAACCTCATTTTTTTAATGTATTTAGAAGTTAGCTAGCAAAGACTCAGTTTTATAATACTTTCACTTGGAAAGACCAAAAGTCCTAGATCTCTTTCTGATGCCTTTTCCCTTTGAAGGCATGTCTGAGTCCCCTGCCTTACCTTTTGTACCTTCTATACCCTTGGGTTAGCTTCCCCTTGGGAAGCCTTTGCTGTCAGTCATTTCAAAAGTCAAAAAGATAAGATCTGGAACAGAAATCGTTCAACTGAAAATAAACTCCAACAAAAACACACCAACAAAGCCATGAAAAAGAGGAAAGACAGCATCAAAAATGAGAACCAATCAGACAGCCTGCTGGGAACTTTCAACCCAAATTCTGACTTAACAGAAGGAATGAGGACCAGATGTTTGGCATGATGTATGCAAAGCTTTGGAGTAAATGAATTGATGAAGATTTTTTTAAAGTGAGTATTAACTAAAATTACTTGGTCTCCTTCCTTCTTTAGTAGGGAAAGATTATAACTAGTGGCATATAGCTACATGCCTACTGCCTAATAAGGTGGGATAAGTTTCTTCCCAAATGTCATAATAAATAGAACACTTCCAAGCAAGGTGATCAAGTTACAATAACAATATTCCATTTAAATTTATTATTTAATTTTATATTATTTAATCTGACCTTTATATAATATATTTTAAGTATTATGGCTAAATCTGACTGGGCTTGGAATGCAGAGGCTGCACTTCCCCTTTCTGACCTAAAGGAAGAACTGGGGAGCACACAATAGAATAGTTGACTTTCTACTCAAAGTCTGTAACTTCCAGAAGTGATTGTCCCAAACCTGGACATGGGAATAGGGATACAGGGAGGTAGAGAGGTGGGAAAGAAGTCGGAAGAAGTTATAACTAGTGCAGGAGAAGGCAACTGTCACTTAGCCCAAGGTGCTAGACTTAGTGTGTATCATCTAATCCTGCAATCTTTAGGCAACACATAATCCTCAGAACTTAACACCTAGTAAGAATAATTAGTTCAAATATTAAACCAGCAAACAGGGCTGTGATCTCCTTTACTATTTTACACAACTTCTATATTCCAACTAAGGATGTAGCTCCCACTGCTTGGTCCAAGCATGCTCTGTAGTACCTTTCCTGGGTGGAAAAACTTTGAGTTATGTCCTGGACAGTGGCCACTGACAGACATCAAAGCATTTTTTTTACAAAGGTTGTTACTATTTGACCTATCATCAGTAAGAATAAAAGATAGCTTGAATTATTCATCTGAGGGAAATGGGTGTCAGGCTGCTATTCTGGCCTTCTGTCTATTAAGATGCATGTAGTAGTTGGTTGCCAAAATTTCAGCAAAGCCTTTCTGCCACCATGTGGCTCAACGTTTCTAGATCTTATGACTGAGCATTTAGATTGTGGTGAATCTCATTTATTTTTTCTTTGTATACATGTACTTTGCTGAAGTTTTAGAGTTTTATACTTGAAAGTATATTTCCATTCAGAAAAGCTATTTTGTTATATCTGTATATTTGACTCCACTATTGTGGAATCAATCCCAGATATTGTGCTGGACATTACTATCCTACTCTCTTTAAGAAGGATCAGTAAGTGTAAGAGATTTATTGGTGAGAGGTCTGGGTCAGTTACAATATCCTTTATCCAAATTATAAGAGCATGAAAGAATATGCTGATTTCAAAAGAAATTTGTCATATATGGTCATACATGCAACTTCCAGGAGGAGGGAAGGAGGTTCCACTGATAATCTGAAAAGCCTTCTTAAGAAATGCAAAATAGGGGCGGCTAGGTGGCGCAGTGAGTAAGAGCACCAGCCTCAGAGTTGGGAAGAACCGAGATCGAATCCGGCCTCAGAAAATGAGCACCCACACACAAATAATGACTAGCCGAGTAACCCTGAGCAAGTTACTTAACCCCAATTGCTTAAAAAAAAAAATGCAAAATATAGTAGATAGGATAAAATTCAATACAAAGCTATTCCATACTGTTATGAAAATAGACAAAATTAAAAGTTCCTTCACTATAGCTATATACCACCATGCAATGGGGAAAAGGGTTGATGCCAATATTAGTACTCATTGAGGAAAGAAAAAAAAAATAAAGTGGAAAAAAAAATACATGGCTCCACATAGTCACCAAATAAGGAACTGATTGCATGAGGAGGTAAGGAAATACTTATTGCTTTTAAGTACAAGGCACCATACTAGGCACTGGACTTGATTGTGGCATTACACAAGTGTGATACTTCCCTGGGAACAGATTGCAATTTAGATGAGACTAATTGTTTTGGGGAGTCCACTTTCCCATAGGGAAAATAAACATGACATCTTCCCTCTGGGTATCCTGCCACTCTGAGAAAATCTTGCAGAAGATCAAAACGAGCTCATACTATAAGAGCATGGGATCCCAGAAATCCCAAAGCTCACTATGGTTACATTACCTTAAAGCATCAGGTACCACTCCAGCTTCCCACCCACATGAGCTCCTTAGCTTATCTCTCTGCCTCTCTGGAATGGCATGGGCTCTACACAGCTGGAGATATCATTCATTGCAGGGAGGCTTATCACTGCCCAGCTTGAAGAGACTTCACAGGTGTCATTCCCCAAAATTGGCACCTGCACAATGCTGGCTTCTTTTTCTCTGCTTCACTCTGAGGGCCCTGAGTTTCTACCTGCTGCTGACAGTAATTACATGTTGTCTTTGTTCAGGATAAAAATAACTCATAAACTATAAATGTTAAATTATGATAATCATCATTATCATCAAATGAGTCACTGCAGTAACCCAAGTAATTATTTTTAACCTTTTTTCAATATGGCAATTATTGACCACAAAGAAGGGCATGATCTTATAGAAAATTTCCTCTAACATAACAAATCCTAATGTTGTAATGATGCCTTTATTAATTATGGCCTATTTATTAGTCAAATGCATTCATCAACTACAGTTCAAGAAATGGAATGATGAGAATATTTTCCAAAAAGATCTAAGATATTTCACATGAAGTAAAATAAAACACACTTAAATAGGTGGGCAGATTGCAAAGGACATATTACTAAAACTATGAGAGGCAATGCGATGCAATGGAAAGAGTAATGTATTTGGAGTTGGATAATATAGATTCAAATCCTACCTCTTTCATTTACTCTTCGTGAGACCTCCAACAAATCATTTAACCCCTCTGGGCCTCAGTTTCCAATCTATGATCATATAAATAACTAACATATACTCTTATTTGACCTGTCAAATTACAAAAGAATACTGGGATAAATCAGGAGACCTAACTTTGTATGAAAGAAAAAGGAGCTTATCAAGGTATTTATAGACCTAAGACAAAATCTTCCACGCCACAAAGAGTGATAAGAAATTTCATCAACACTGTTATGGGACAATTTTTACAAGTTTCACATATGCTATACATTCAAACTTGAATAAAAAATAAGGGGCACTTAAGTTCCAAAGACTAAAAGTAGTTCTGGCACAAATTTTATTTGGGATAAAATACTTACAGAATTTGAATGAATTTATATTATTCAGTTGTGTGTTTTTTTTTCAACAAAAATAAAATTCAATAAATAATAAAGTGGTGACTATATGATAGCCATTTTATTAGACACAAAATATAGTATGAAGTACTTTCCCAGATGAGCACAAAAAGAAGGTGCACAATCCCAGAACCACAGAGTTTCAAGGAAAGTTAAGATACTCTCTAGTATGTTCTCCTACTTGATGCAATGTGTTATTCACTATACAGTCTTTGCTTGAATACTACCTACTGACAGAGATCTTAGTGTCTCACATTGCCACTCGTTCCTTTTGCAGACAGCTCTACATGTTAAGAAGTCTTTCCTTAGAATAAAACTGTTCTGCCTTTCTGCAACTTCCACACATAGGCTTTGCTTTTTTCCCCACTGTAGTTAAGCACAATAAATCAAATATTTCTCATATAAGGCAGTAAGTTAAATGTGTATGGGCAACTATTTTAATCTTCCTAAGGTTGTTTGTTTTGTCTTGACCTTGATATCTCAGAATCACTGAATTTGAGCCAGAAGGGACCTCCACAATCACCAAGTCAAACCAGTGTATGAAAAGAATGCCCCCTATACCAGGAGCTATTCAATCTCTTTTAAAGCCCTCTAAGGAGGAAGAAGCCAACACCTCCCAAAGAAGATAATTTCTGTTTTGAATATCTTTGATTACTAGGAAGTTTTTTCTAACCTCTGTCCTGAACTAGTCTTTTTGAAAGTTTTGCCCCTTGCTCTTGGTTCTTTGGTGAAACCAAGTAAAACAAGTCAATTCTCTCTTCCACATGATAGGCCTTCAAATGCTTAAACAAAGTTATCATTCTTCCCTAAATCTTCTCTTCTCTAGAATAAACATCTCTAGCACATCCTGCGACTGATTATATAGACTTCAAGTCTTTCACCAGTCTGGTTACTTTCCTCTGGAGACTCTCCAGCTTATCAATGTCCTTTGCAAATTCTGGTGCCCAGAACCAAACATAAAACTCCAGATGAGGTCTGACAAGGGCACAGTATGGTGCTATTTTCCTCTTCCTATTCCTAGAAACTGAGTTAAGTAGGTAGAGAATTCACACAGGGAAGTCAATTAGATTATTGCAATAGTCCAAATGAGAAATGGTGAGTCTTTAAATTAAGCTAGTGCCTGTATGGGCAAAGAAAAGAACACATATAAGAGATGTTTGGAAAGTAGAAAGAACACATTTGGCAATAGATTTTGATGTGTAAGGTGGATGAGAGTGAGGAGTTGAGGATGCTAATAAAATTGCGAGTCTAGGTCAGTTGAAGGATGGTGGTGACTGACAGCAATAAGGGAATTTGGAAGAGGAAAGAATTTGAATGAGAGACAAAAAAGCATTAGTGAGTTTTGTCTTTGGCATGTTGAATTTAAAATGCCTTCAAGACATCCAGTTCTAGATTTCAGGAGACACTATGGCTGGATACGTGGATCTGACGATCATCTGGCAGAGAGATGAAAACTGAACTTGTAGAAGCTGATGAAATCACCAGTTGTAAAGAAGTAGAGGAGAATAGGACTGAGGATAAAACTTTAAGGGACACACATGATTAGCAGATGAATATCCAGCAAAAGAACCTGAGAAGGAATGATCAGGTAAGTTGAAGAGAAGCAGGGGAAAGTAATGCTGTTAAAAAATGACAACTAAAGAGAGAGTATTTAGGAAAAGAGCATGACAGTTGGTTTCAAAGGCTACGGAGACATCAAGAAGCACAATGTATAGAAAAAAGACCAACTAAGAAAGTAGATTTTCATAGAAAAATTTATGATGAAACCAGAAGCTAGACTGTAGAGAGTTCAGAAAAGAGAGGGGGATAAAGTGAAAGCATTGGTTATAAATTACTTTCTCTGGGAGTTTTTAGACTTGAGAGGGAGGAGAGATACAGGATTATAGCTGAAAAGGATGATGGATCATGTGGGGATTTGTTTTGTTTGTTTGTTTTTAAAAATGAGAGTATCCTAGAGGTGTTTGGTAATCAGGAGAGGAGTTAGTAGAGATTGAAGACTAGTTGAGAGTGGGAACAATAGAGAGGGAGCTATCTGCTAGAAAATGCAGGATATAATGGCATCTAGGGTACATGTAAGGGGATCATCTTGGCAAGGAGAAGGGTCATTTCTTCAGGTGAGACAGAATTAAAGAAATAGTTGGAAAAGGCATCTGAGGGGTGGCTAGGTGGCGCAGTGAATAGAGAACCAGCCTTGGAGTCTGGAGGACCTCAGTTCAAATCCGGACTCAAACACTTAACACACACACACACACACACACACACACATGCACACACAAATCCTAGCTGTGTGACCTTGAGCAAGTCATTTAAACCTAACTGCCCTCCAAAAAGAAAAAAGAAAAGAAAACATCTAAAAAAAAAGAAAGAAAGAAAAGGCATCTGAGTAATGTGAGATGAAAGAGGAGGGAATAAGGAGCTGAATTGCCTCAATTCTTTTTGGCACAATATGAAGCAAATTTCTCAGTTGAGGAGGTTAGGAGAGGGAGAGTAATCGTATATTTTGAGGAGGGATAAAATGGTTTAGAAAATTCTCTACAGCGAGTAGCATTATGAATTAATTAAGTAAATATATAGTTATATAGGATTATATTACCACAATAGAGGCCCAGTTGGGATTATATAACATAAATTTGAAGTGGATTCAGTCAGGATAGTTTTGTGATTTATAGTTTTAACAGAAATACACATAAGCTAGAGAAAGACAGATGAGAAATATAAAAGGATATCAGGGTCCTATAAAGAGTAGTGTAGGGGCGGCTAGGTGGCGCAGTGAATAGAGCGCCGGCCCTGGAATCAGAAGGCCCTGAGTTCGGAGCCGGCCTCTGACACTTAATCCATACAAACAAAAAAAAACCTAGCCGTGTAACCTTGGGCAAGTTACTTAACCCCAATTGCCCTAAAGGGGCGGCTAGGTGGCGCAGTGAGTAAGAGCGCCGGCCTCGGAGTTTGGATGACCCGAGATCAGATCCGGCCTCAGAAAATGAGCACCCATGCATAAATAATGACTAGCCGTGTAACCTTGAGCAAGTTACTTAACCCCAATTGCTTTAAAAAAAAAAAAAAGAGTAGTGTAACATTTCCTAAATTTCAGAATTACCAGAGTGCATACCCAAATGAAAAAGACAACAAAAATGTTTTAGGTTTAGCTGATAACAAGTGTAAGAAAGAAGAGATAAAGCCCATATTGGGCATAAATATAAATGGGACAATGAAAAGGGAAAAAAATTAGAACTACTTGACTTATTTTGCCTCTGTTTTCTCCGCCAGGAAAAATAATACTTGGACTAAAAAGATTAGATAAAAAATGATTAACAAGGATGAGAAATAAAGTCTGTGCACCTAGTGTACCCTTAGTAAGGTCAAGTGATGGAGATGATCATAGGAACAATGGTTTTAGAACTTTAAGTGTCTAGTCCAATGCTTTCTTTATCCATGTGTTCATGGTAAAGTCAATCAGTGTTTCTAAACCTCAGTGAACTCATTTGTAAAAGGTGAGTAACAATACCTGGAGTGCTAACTTCACATATTTGTTGTGAGGTTTAAATAAGAAATCTATAGAGGAGACTGAGAACTTTAAAAATACTTCCTAACCATCCATTGTTACTAGGATTCTTGTTTTTACTTGCAACTGGTTAAAGTACTGAATGTAAAACTATTAGTGGCTCAATGACAGCCTCAGGGTTTGGGTTTCTAGTGAAATACACCAGGGATCTGTCTTTGCTCCTGTTTCAGTTAAGCTTTTACCAATAAAGACATAGTTGGCACTTCTCAGATATGTACATGGTAAATGCTGAAAGAAATAAATAAGTTACTTGATAAGAAATTAGGGATCTTTATAGGCTAGGATGTTGGGACAAATCAAATAAAACTAAGTTTAATAGGGATAAGTTCCTAGATTTAGTTTCAAAAGTCAATTTAATAAGTACAACTTGGGTGGAGGAATAGGTAGAAAACAATTCCTCTTTAAGAGATGTAATCCAAAATCAAAACTAGTCAATATTGAAACCAAGCCCCAAAACAGCTCTTTTTCAGACTTCAAGTAAAGAGGAATTGAGTCCAGAACACAGGATATAATGAGACTGCTATATGACATTCTCTGATCTGAAACATTCAGTTCTGGATGATACATTTGAGGAAGAACATTCAGTTGGAGTGTGTCCGAGGGATGGCAAAGAAAAGGTTATTGAAGACTAGCTCTTGTGAAAACAGCTTAAAGAAGCTTGCTATAATTTAGTCTGGAGAAGAAAAGACTTACAAGGGACATTATGGCTATCTTCAAGTATGTGAAGAATAGGGTGTTTTGGGAAGAGACAATTGTTAAATTTTTGGTGTGAGCATTTGTACCTCAGAAATTGGCACATGCCCTTCCAAGGCCATGACTTACATGTGACATGGCTATGTTGTTTCTAGATCCAGTTGTATCCTGTTGAGAGAGAATTAATGAAGACTTGACAGTATGAAGGGGCTAAGGCCAACTCAAAGGAAAGTAAGCTTGATTCAATAATTACTAATCCACAGACATTTTCTTGGTATCTTAAAGCATTTACCAAACATAAACTTCTAGACAAAGATGCTAGTAGTCTTGACTTTCTATAATAACCAAATGAAGAAACCGAGGCATCAGAGTTATGATGACTTGTTCAGAGCCAAGATATAAGGCAGGAGAGTAAAAATAAGGTAAGAAAGATAAGGTAAGCGAAGTAGGAAGACTACTACAGGCTGACTACTTTGACATGACAGATAAGTCAAACTAAGAACGGAGTTTTTAGTTGTAGGAAAGAGGTCAATACAGTCAATAAATAGCTAATAATAATAGTTCAAATTTACATAAAATATTTATATTATAAATGTACACATCTAGGTTAATTTATTATTTTGTTGACTACCTAGACTTGAGAAAGTGGTGGAGTAAATATTAATAATGCAGATTAAGCTTTAAAATGCTATGTATTTTGGAGAGCCAATTGCTAAACATTTGCCAGCAAACTCCTGGTATTGAGACACCACCCTATGGAGGATGGATTAGCTTTATCATTCTTGGCCTCAAGGGCAGAACTAGGAGCTTTAGGTGAAAGTTTCAAAGTGTTTTAGATTTTGGCTTAATGTCAATAAGAACTTCTGAATGATTAGAGTTGCCCAAAATAGGAATGACCTACCTCTACTCTCACTGGTTCCCTCCTCAGTGGAAGTCTTGAACCAAAGGCTAAATAAATAATTACTTGTTGGCAATGTTTTATGGAAGATTCCTCTTCAGAAAGCAGTTCTTCTGAGAGTCCTGCCAGTTCTGAAGTTCTGTAATTCTGAAAAATCTGTGAAAAATGACTGCTGATTGTGTGCTTGGAGCAAATAAAACCTCCCTTTTTGGAATCCAAGGAAGCAGATGCAAAGGTAGCACACAGCTGGGAGAAAGCTGGGCTTCACTTCAGGCACTTCTGTTGATGAGCTCACGACTTGAAGAGTGATTGATTATGCTAACTGCAGCCAGAAAGATGATGAAATAGGGCCGTAGTTAGATATCTGGATACCCCCAAAATGTCAGGGGTCTCAAAGATTGACTCTCCTTCCTATCCTAAGTTTCATCATCCTAAACACCTGACCCTGATAGAAATTCTGAATACAGGCACAAATTGAGGATCAGAAGAGAGCCAACCCAGATCTCTGTGTGCCTTTAAGGTTGTCAGTAACAATTAACCAGGCTAAAAATTCAACTCACTACTTAAAGGAAGGCAAATGTGAGAGCTTCTAGACATCTGTAGGTAGTTGCAGGTGCTCTGAGAATCTTGTCCATCTGTGTTGCCCAGATACCTTGTAGGAATTCAGCTTAACAGTAACACATACTACCTTTGCATAAGCATTGGGAATAGTGATCTGAAAAACAAAGGAACTGAATGGAAAACTTACAGAGAAAGTGCTTGCCACTCAGAACACCTTAACAGATTTCTTCCTAGTGGTGCTGCTCCTTTTCGGAATTTTCTCACTCCTCAATATTCCAACACACTTAGACTTCCTGAACTCAATTTAGATAAAGGTGTTAGGATTAGTGGGAGAGGAAATAGAAGGGAAAAATCCAGGATGTGAAAACCTGGGTGCAAAGCACTGAGTTCCTAGTTTAAGTCATCAGAAGAATTTCCAGATGAAAGTCTAAGATTAAGAAAATGTAAATAACAACATCAATGATGACAACAAAAATGAAGCTGAATTCTATGTAATTAGGACAAAATTAACTTCATTATGGAGAAGAGTAGAGAAAATGCATCACCTCTTTCCTTTCTTTTCAAAGGTGGGGGACTACAGGTATGGAATAGTATATATGCTATCCCACCCAACTGATGTGGTGGTTATTTTTGCTGAAATCTTTTTTTCTTCTTTTATTCTTTGCCACTGGCTCGGATAAGCAAGAGGAAGGAATATGTTCAGAAATGTACATGTGTGTAATACACATACATATTTATATATGTATGTCTATGTATACATATGTGTAAGTATATGCACATATATGTATGTATATGTCTTTATATATATATAGATACACACAATGGTAATTTCACTTTCCTCTTTCCAATAAAGTTCTAAGGAAGGTAAAACATAGAGTTAGAAAATTATAAATAACCACTTAAATTCAACAAATAAAAACACCATTGCACATCTATATAGCACTTGAAGGTTTACAAATGTATTAGCAAACATGTATTTATTGCCAACCTTGTGTAAACCTATGTGCTAAAGTATGGAGATACAAAGCAATCTCTACCCTTAAGGAGTTTACATTCTGTGGTAGAGATAGAAAATGTGTACAAATAAGAAAATATGAGGTATATACAAATTAATAAAAAATCAATTCAAGAGGAAGAGTGTGCTTTCAGCAGAGAAGATTAAAAAAGACCACATGTGCTAAGTGACACTTGAGCTATTTTTAAAGCAACTAGGATATATACAAGGTAAAAGCAAGGAGGGAAAATATCTGAGACATAGGGGACCATCTGGGAAAGGAACAAAGGTAAAAGAAAAATGGCATCCCTGATCTGGTGAACAGCTTATCCTGAGGTGCCTAAAACAGAGGCTCTCTCGTTCTGGTCTTTTATTTTTTTTCCCTTTCAAAAATAATTTGGACATAATAATCACATTTTTATAACATGCATATATTTGCAAGGCTAGCTAGGTGGCACAGTGGATAGAACACTGGACTTGGAATCAGGAAAATTCATCTTCCTGAGTTCAAGTTCAGCTTCAGACACTCATTAACTATGTGCCCTGGGGCAAGTTATTTAACCCTGTTTGCCTCACTTTCTTCATCTGTAAAATGAGCTGGAGAAGGAAATGGCAAACCACCCCAGTATCTTTGCCAAGAATACACCAAAATGGGGTCACAGAGAGTCAGACACAACTGAATAACAGCAACAACATAAATGTTTTCAAGCTGCTTTCTTCAGGTCGAAAAAAGGCAACACGCATTTATTAAGTTCTGGGAATATTAATGTAAGCATAAAGACAACCCAGCCTTTAAAAAGCTTACTTGAAAAGGTGGGGGAGGGCAGATGGAAGGGAACCACTTAGTGAATTCTGTGTGTTAGAAACATAGTAGGGAGGGAACAAAGGTTGGCTGGCCTGGTCTACTTCCTAACCCATGGAAGTATTCAGGAGGAACTACCCAATAGAAGATAGGGGTCAGAAGTTAGGAGGGATGTTCCAGGGTGAGAAGACAGCTGAGTAATCATGGAAGAAGTCTTTGCAACAACCCTGTAAGGCAGGCACAGCAAGTATAAAATTTTGGTGAGTTGTGACTTATGGTTTCTTTGGTGTAACTAACTTCTATCAAAGCAAAGTCGCACTTTCTTTGGAACTTGTGGTCTTAGAGAATTGCCTTGGGCACTGACAAATCAGGTTACTTGTCAAGGGACTCATGCACTGATAAGTTAAGTGACTTGCCAAAGGGTCTCATCCCCAGTGTCAGAGGTAGGACAAGAACCCAAGTCTTTCTATCTTTAAGGCTAGAATTCTAGTGAGAATTCTAAGCTAACTTTCACTGTAAGTATTATTGTTCCAATGTTACAAAAGAGAAAACTCAAACTGAGGTTAATTGACTTGCACATGATTTTATATAAGTATGAGTGAGAGTAAGCTAAGGATTCCTGACTTCAAGCCCAGCCAGCCCTCTGCCTACTGTCCTCTCTTCCATCCGTCAATCCCCTTTTATCCAACCAAGCTATCAATAAACATTTATTAAATGCCTATTATGTGTCAAGCATCTCATTTCCTCACTATCCTCTGAGACCAAAATTCCTTTCAATAAAGCCAGTTTCCTTATTCTTTCCTTTTCATGCAATTCTAATTTCCACTTCCTTACTTTTGACTTAAGCCTTATTACCTCATGTGCAAAATGATCCCCTTTCCTCTCTATCAATTCACATTCTGCATTTCTCCATTAACTATGTCAATCCTCCACATCTTCCATGATGCCTTCTTTAGTTATCATAGTCTTTCCCTTCTCTGAATTCCTATTGCACTTAATATTTGATACCATGAAATCTAGCATTTGTCAATGTATTATTTTTTCCTCTAGGTTCCTCATTTACCTCTTGACACATCTCAGGACACAAGAGTTGATTAGTTACCTTAGGATAAGGATGATTCTTTGAGTTTCTTCCTGTTTGGCCCAGTACTGGGTATATGGGAAGGCAGAAAGCCCTGTCATAGAAGATTAATCTGTAATCTTTATTAGAAAAGAGCTGCAGGGTGGCTAGGTGGCGCAGTGAGTAGAGCGCCGGCCCTGTAGTCAGAAGGACCTGAGTTCAGATCTGGCCTCAGACACTTAACGCACACAAACAAAATCCTAGCTGTGTGACCTTGGGCAAGTTACTTAACCCCAATTGCCCTCCAAAAAGCAAAAAAAAAAAAAAGAAAGAAAAGAGCAGAGATCTTCCTTTCTGCACTGTGAGCATAAAAATATGCTCTCTTAGCCAAAGCAAGGTAATTTCTTGCCTGCAATAACCAGGCACGTACACAAACATGCTTGACATGTAAGAAATAAGAATGCAGAGGTATTTTGAAATCATTAACAGTACCCTTCATTAATGCAACATTAATGGAAATGGCAAATAGTTCTCACAAGAAACCACTCAGGATGTTAGCCTATTTATAGCAAAAAGTGTTTGCTTTCATCATAGCACTGACCATTCTTCAAAATAAGTTCTCATCACAAACTTTAGAGACGTTTCCGTTAAGAGTAAGATGAATTGTGAATGCACAAAATCCAAGTCTTAAAATACAACCAGGTGGAGTGTTGAGGAGGAAACAGCACTAAACTATGCCAAGAAACATTACCCAGCTGTGTTTTAGAATTGCAAGTGATCTCAAGACATAGTTATGCATTTTGGGGCTAAATAATGCCCAAATTATGTTTTCCTAGATCTTTGCTCCTTAATTTTTAAGCCATGTACTAAAAATTGAATATATATAATTTTAATTATATGTATTTCATCCACAGAATGTTGCTTTGCAAGACTTTTGATGTTCATGAATTCTTTTGATATATCCATAGAATTTTCTTCAAAAATAAAATCCTTAGCCCATAAAAGTTGACTGTCAAAGGTTAAAATTATATTCTAAATGTTACATCAAGGCATAACACTGATAAAACATTGCATTTACAGGACCCTTTTATTTCTCGTAATGTAAAGTGCTCAATTTACTAGTTTTTTCTTTTTTTAATTTATGTTCTCTACATCCTTAGACTTCAGGAATCCCAGGTGGTCTTAAAGCACTTCTTAGAGAGAGCTCTTAAAGTTCTTGAACTTTTGGATTAGAAGGAACCTAAAAGATCATGAAATTCAGCCCATACTTAAATTAATAAATCTTAGTTATAATATCCTTGACAGGGGGGATCTTCTAGTCTAGTCAGTGGTGTCAAACTCAAATAGAATATTGACTTGGAAAACCACAAATTGACATTATCTATATTACACTGTGTTTTTATTTACTTTGTTACACATTTTCCAATTCCTCTCCTAGGGTCTCAAGTTTGAAAACTCTGCTTAGCCTTTTTTTAAGCATCTCTAGACCCGTGCCTCCAAATAGGAAACCTATTTTATTAATGAATCAGCTGGTCAAGAAATATTCAATGATTTGCCCATTATCATACAGATCATAACTGAGGCAAAAGGGCCCAAAGCCTTGGTTCTTTACCCTCCTGCCACTTGATGTGATAATCTCTAGATGGAATGATGCAGTCCTTTCTGGGTTATAATCGCTTTACCTTCCTTGCTAAGTCTATCTTTAGAGGGAATAACCACTACTAACTGGGATAAGCAAAATGAGTTTAGGAACCACCTCATGTAGTTGGGATCCCTGAGCTGAAGTTTGAAAGAAGCTGGAGATTTTAAGAGATGGAGGTAAGGAAGGAATGCATACAAAGGCATAAAGGTAAGAGATGAATGTCAAAGGAGAGCAACAAGGAGTAGGCTAGTGTGACTGGAATGAAGAATGTGTTCTGTCTGAGGCCATATTTGAACTTAGGTCCCCCTGACTCCAGGGCTGGTGCTCTATTTACTGCCTAGCCACCCCTACCTTGATCCTTTTTGTCCCCAAAATAGGTATATATGGTTTGATTATGTTTCCTGGGCTTTCTCGGTGTCATACATATGTATAGGAGGGTGTATGTGTACATAAATATATATGTGAGTGTGGGCAAATATATGTTCATGTATACATAGAGGGCACAGGATGAGTTAAATATGAAGGGATGATATCTAAAAATAAAATTAAGAAGTGAGAGAGGAATTTATTGAGAGAAGGACAAAGGAGGAGATAGATTAGGGTAAATTTTCTCTATATGAGATAAAGAGACAGAAGAAAACTTACAATGGAGGGGAAAAACAGGAAGATGAAAGGGAATGGAAGGACCTTATTCTTATTGAATTTGGCTTAAGGAGGGAATAACATACACACTTAATTCAGTATCTTACCCTACAGGAAAATAGGGGCGGTAGGGAATAGAAGTGGGGATGATAGAAAGGAGGGCAGATTGGGGGAGAGGGTAGTTAGAAGCAAACATTTTGAAAAGGGATAGGGTCAAAGGAGAAAATGGAGTAAGTGGGGGGCAGGATTGGATGGAGGGAAATACAGTTGGTCTTTCATAATATGACAACTACAGAAATGATTTAGGTAACTGCACACGTACAAACTATATTAAATTGCTTGTCTTCCCAGTGGAAACAGGTGAGGATGGAGGAAGGGAAAATATCTGGAACTCAGAGTTTTAAAAACAAATGTTTAAAAAAATCATTCTTTATATGCAACTTGGAAATAAGATGTACAGCCACTGGAGTATAGACATCCGTCTTGCATGACTAGAAAGTTAGGGAGTGATAGGGGAGGATATAGTGGAGAACGGATTGGGGGAAGGGGTAATCAGTGGGCTTGCTATTTTGGGGTGGGGGTAGGGGAAAGACAGGGAGAAAAAAATCATAACTCAAGATCTTGTGGAAATGAATGTTGAGAACTAAAAATAAATAAAATTAATTTTTTTAAAAAAAGATTCTAGCACATAAAATATCTTTGAGAAGGGTCATTCCCTCTTCACACCTGAAATTAATTGTCTATTAAATATTTATAGAATTCACTTGCAAATCCATGAAGCTTATTCAGGGGGTATTCTTTTTTTTCTAAGATAGTCATTTAAATATTCTATTTCCTCTTCCATTAATTTGGGTAATTTATATTTTCATATTATATTATATTTTTGTAAATATTCTTCCATTCATCTATTATTAGGATATAATTGACCAAAATACCTCCTAATAATTGCTTGAGTTTCATCTTCATTGGCTATGTATTTGCATTAATTTAATTTTCTTCTTTCTCTTTTTTAATCAAATTAACCAGTGGCTCATCTACCCCCTCTTCCCCCCACTCCTCCACCTCCCCACCCCTGCCATAAAACCATTATTTGTT
Source organism: Gymnobelideus leadbeateri (assembly GCA_011680675.1). Taxonomy (NCBI): domain Eukaryota; kingdom Metazoa; phylum Chordata; class Mammalia; order Diprotodontia; family Petauridae; genus Gymnobelideus; species Gymnobelideus leadbeateri. Next base: position 174,679 of record WOXC01004414.1, on the reverse strand, counting down.
CAATGTTTTGATTTTTGTTTTTTACTTTCAATTTTATTCATTGCTACTTTCATTTTCACAATCTCTATTTTAGTGATTGGAGCCTTTTAATTTGTTCTTTTTCTAGGTTTTATTGCTATTGTTTTTTTCCATACATAATTCACTGATCTGTCCTTTCTCTCTTTTATTAAGGTAAGCATTTAGAGATAATATTTTTCCCAAAGTATGACTTTGACCACAACCCACAAATTTTAGTATGTTGTATCACTGTCATTATCTTTAATGAAATTATTGATTGGAGTGAGGGAGGGAGCTGAGATAGCAGAGTAAAGGCAAAGACTCACCTCAGCTCTCCCAAACTGACCAGCAAGCAAATTTGAAAGTAACACCTCAAAGCAAATTTTGGAGCAGCTGAACCAACAAAGGGATGGGGTGAAACAATTTTCCCACCCAAGATACCTTGGAAGGTCAGCAAGAAAGGTCTGTCTCAATGAGGTAAAACTGAAGCACAATCCACCACAGACCACACCAGCATAGGCTACAGCCTAGGAATCAGGCAGAAGACTTTTGGGGCAACTGCTTTAGCAGGGGAGAGTAATCAGCTGTGGCAGCTTCTGGAACTCTCAGCCTACAGACAATAAGGAGATTAAATCGCTGCTCAGAAAGAGAATATGGGGAACCCTTTGCTGGCACTTGGTGCAAGATACTGTTGCATTGCCCATATTAGGTTCCAGGTCACAGTACCAGGGCAAGGAAGAGGAGCACTAGCACACCAGAGTATGTGGCCACCAGGGTAGAGGGATCTGGGTCATAGTTTCAGGTCAAAAAACAACTATATGTGCTCACTCACAGGCCAGGAGATGAGTAACCACATCCCTCCTTAGATCATACTACATTAAAAGAACTGAAAACTTATAGACCCCCAAAACTAGCTCTGAAAAAAAGCAGAACAAAATATCTGAATCTTGGGACAGTGCCCTCTTCACCCTGGAAGCAGAACCCAATCTTGACAAAAAGTTACAAGTCAAGAAATTGGCTATAAAATGAGCAATGTCTCACTGAATAGAAAATAGAAAAAAAGTGTGAAATATCATTTAAAAAAGAGAGAGATGGCCTAGAAAATAGATCCAGGAGAGATAATTTAAGAATTATTGCATAACTTGAAAGCCATGATCTGAAGAGGAAAAAGGAGTCTAGACATCAAGAAATTATCAGGAAAAACTGCCCTGATATCCTAGAACCAATGGGTAAAATAGAAATGGAAAGAATCCACCAATCACCTCATGAAAGAGATGCCAAAATGAAAATTCCTAGAAATATTATAGCTAAATTCCAGAGCTCTCAGGTCAAAAAAGAAAATATTGCAAGCAGCCAGAAGGAAACAATTCAAATATTGTGAAGCCAGAGTCAAGATAACACAAGATTTAACAGCTTCAATATTAAAGGCCTGGAGGGCTTGTAATACTATGTTCTCTAAAACAAAGGAACTAGGATTACAACCAAGAATCACCTATCTCTCAAAACTGAGTATAATCCTTCAAGAGAGAAAAAATGGATATTTAATGAAACAAAGGACTTTGAAGTATTCCTAATTTAAAAAAATACCAGAGTTGAATTTTTAAAAAAATATTCAAAACAAGATTCAAGAGAAACATAAAAAGGTAAATAGGAAAGAGAAATTATATAGAATTCAATAAAGTTAATTGGTTTATATTCCTACATGGGAAGACAATTCCTAAGAACTTGCTTAGTTAAAAGTAGTATACTTGTGAATTGACTATGACAGGATGACATCTAAATAAATAAAATTAAATTAAGGGTTGAGGAAAAGGGATGACTATGATTGGATGATATTGATAAAAATAAAACTAAGATGTGAGAAAGAGGCACACACTGGGAGAAGGGGAAAGGGAGGGAAAGAATGAGGTAAATTATCTCATATAAAATAGATACAAAATTACTTTTAGAGTAGAGGGGGAAATGTGAGGTGGACAACGCTTGATCCTTTCTCTAATCAGAATTGGATCAAAGAAGGAATAATATATACATTTAGTAGAGTATAGAAATCTATCTTATCCTAGGGGGATGTAGGAAGGAAAGGAGATAAGAGATGGGGGAGGGACTGATAGAAGACAAGGAAGATTTGGGGAGGTAGCAGTCAGAAGAAAAACACTTTTGAGAAGGGACAAGGTAAAAGAAGAGAGGGGGGAGTGAGGGGGAAGGGAGGGAGAGACAGAAACAGAGAGACAGAGAGAGACTGAGAGAGAGAAGGATAAATGGGGGAAATGGATTGGAGGGAAACACACAGTAATCATAATTATGGGGGAAGTTTTTACAGCACGTTTCTCTGATAAAAGCTGCATTTCTCAAATATATGGAGAACTGAGAGAACTCGTAAGAATACAAGTCATTCCCCAATTGGTTGTTGTCCTTCATACTTGAAGAGGACCAAAATGACAGAAGTAAGTTGGGGGTCAAAATACAGTGTCCAACATGGTTGATAGACCAAAACAAGCTTGGAAGATTCTACCAAAGTTCAGACACAGATAGTCCATATGAACCTTTGGAGTGGAGATGTCTACAGATTTGCACATCTCACATTTCTTTTGAACTACCACAATTTTACTTTGCTCATAGAGCACAGTGCCTTCTTTGATGCAGGCATGCCATGTTTGGTGGTCCTATGCCAGTATCTCCCATGTCTCACAATCAATACCAAAGTTCTTCAGAGAGACTTTGAGAGTGTCCTTTTGTCACTTTTGACTTCCATGTGAGCATTTACCTTGCGGGAGTTGTCTATAAAATAGTCATTTAGGCAAATGTATCTTTGGCATTCAAGCATCATGGCTAGCCCATTGGAGTTGTGCTCTCTGCATTAGGGTTTGAAAGCTTGGCAATTCAGTTCAAGAAAGGACATCAGTATCTGGTACTTTATCTTTCCAGGTGATCTTCAGAATCTTTCTAGCACAATTTAAATGTCTAGGATTCACACATGTACAGCAATGAGGCCAGCACAATTGATTCTGTAGACCTTCATTTTGGTAGGCAATCTAATACCTCTTCTCTCCTACATTTTTCTTCAGAACTTTCCAAACACTGAGCTAGCTCTAGCAATGTGTGAACCAACTTCATTATCTGTGTTTACATCCCTGGGAAGTATACTGCCAAGGTAGGTGAACTTATTCACAGTGTTCAAAATTTCTCCATTTGTTATAAATAACTGTTCCATGTATGGGTGGTGTGATGCTGGCTGGGGGAGAATCAGTATTTCCTTGGTGTTAATTGTTAGGCCAAAATTAGCACAAGCAGCAGAGAATCAATCCATACTTTGTTGAATCTCAGCTTCAGAGTTTGCTTTGAGTGCACAACTAGCTGCAAACAAAAAATCATGAACCAACTCTCCATCCTCTTTAGTCTTGGCTATAGCCTCTTCAAGTTAAACAATTTACCATCAGTTCTATAGCTGACTTGATGATATTTTCATTGTTGTTGAAGGTTTTTGACAACATTGTTGGAAACATCATGCTAAAAAGCATGAGAGCAAGCACACAGCCCTGCTTTACTTCATTGGTAGCTGGGAAAGTGGGAGACCATCATCTTTTATACAGAACCCTGGCAAGCATGCCCTCATGAAACTGACATGCAATACTGATGAGCTCCTCTGAACAACCAAATTTAGTCATAATTTTCCTCAAGCCCTTGTGACTAATAGTATGAAAGTGCTCGGGAAGATTGACAAACATTGTATACAGACCTTTATTCTACTTCTGGAATTTCTCCTAGAGTGTTGGATAGCATAAAGAATGTTTGTTGGTCCTTTCTGAAGTCCCACCTTGCTGGTGAAGGAAAAACCTATTAAGAAGGATTCTGCCAAGAAATCTTGATGACAATGACTCACACACACACACACACACACACACACACACACACACACATCACCATGATTATCACAGTACAACCTATTTCTTTTTCCTTTATAGAGATGGATAATGGAGGCATCTTTGAACTCTTGAGGGATAACTGCCTTTTGCCATATAACCCAGAAGATTTCAGTCATTTCTTCTATGAAGAGTAGACCCCCTGCCTTTGTAAATATTAGCTGGAATATAATCAGTACAGCAGATAGAGTACCCACCAAGTCTGGAGTCAGGAAGACTAATATTCCTGAGTTCAAATCCAGCCTCAGACACTTATAGCTGTGTGACCTTGGGCAAGTCACATAACCCTGTTTGCTTCATTTTCCTCATCTGACAAATGAGCTGGAGAAGGAAATAGCAAACCACCCTAGTATCATTCACCAATTTTAAAATGGTCAAAGGACATGAACAAGTGGTTTTCAGATGAAGAAATCAAAGCCATCAAGAGTCATTTGAATAAAATGCTCTAAATCACTATTAATTAGAGATAAGCAAATCGAAACAACTCTGTGGTTCCACCTCACACCTGTCAAATTGGCTAATATGACAGAAAAGGGAAATGACAAATGTTGGAGGGAATGTGGGAAAATTGGGAAACTAAAATGCTGTTGGTAGAGTTATAAAGTGATTCAACCATTCTGGAAAGCAATTTGGAACAATACCAAAAAGGATATAAAACTGTTCATACCTTTTGACCAAAAAATACCACTACTAGGTCTATTTCACAAGAGGAAAAAGGAAAATGACTTATATGTGCAAAAATATTCATAGCACCACTTTTTGTGGTGGCAAAGAATTGGAAATTAAGTGGACATCCATCAATTGGGGAATGGTTGAACAAGCTATGGCATATGATTTTTACAGAATCATATTGTGCTATGAGAAATGATGAGCAGAATGCTTTCAGAAAAACCTGGAAAGACTTAGTTGAACTGATATAAAGTGAAGTGAGCAAAACCAGGACAAAAGCGTGCATTGATGTCAACAACATTGTAAAAATAACACTGTGATTATCAATATCATATTATTACCAGATGTGAATGATTTAGTTATTCCCAGCAATAGAATGATCCAAGGAAATTCTGAAAGATTTAGGATGAAAAATTGCAATTGACCTTTGGAGAAATAACTGGTGGCATCTGAATGCAAAGTTAAGCAAACTTATTTTATTTTATTTTATTTTTGTTTTGCGTATGTTTTCTTTCACAACACAACTAATATGGAAATATATTTTGCCTGATTTCACATGTATAATCTATTTTAAGTCATTTGCCTTTTCAATAAGGGAGGAAGGCAAGGAGGGAGAGAATTTAAATTTTAAAATTTACTTTTACAAGTAGTTGGGGAAAATAAAATATTTTTAAAAGAGATTATCGATTCTATCAATTTTACTTTGATTCCCTCTTTCTTTGCTATTAGATCATTTAGTTTCCAATTTTTAATCTATATATCCAAGGCCTTCCTTGAATGTAATTTTGTTGCATTATGGTCTAAAAGATGTGTATTTAATATGTCAGCATTTGTTTGTGAGTCTTTATGTCCTAATTCATGGCCAATTTTAAAAAGGATTCTATTCCATTAAAAAAAGGTATATTTCTTTCTATCTGCATTCAATTTTCCAAATAGGGTCTTTTATATCTCACTTTTCTAAATTCTGTTCATCTTAACGTTTTTCTTATTTTATGATTAGATTTATCTTGTTCCTCAAAGGGGTAAATTGATATCCCCCACTAGCATAGTTTTACTATTTCCTCCTACAACTCATTTAAATTTTCCTCTAAGAATCTGGAAGCTATGCTATTTGGCACATATTAATATTATTTCATTACCTACGGTATCTTTTAACAAATATAGTTTTACTCTGTTTATAGTTTATCTCTGTTAATTAGGTCTTTTTTGCTTTTGCTTTGTCTGAGATCATGATTGCTACTTCTGCCTTTTTTTTAATTTAATGAAGTATAATAGATTCTGCTTCAATCCCTTATTATTTGGGGGGGAGGGGAGGAAGGCAAGGCAATTGGGATTAAGTGACTTGCCCAAGGTCACACAGCTAGTTAAGTGTCAAATTTCTAAGGCTGGATTTGAACTCAGGTGTCTCCAGGACCTGTTCTCTATTCATTGTGTTATCTAGATGCCCCTCTATTCACTTATTTTAACCCTTATTTAACCCTGTGCCTTTCTGTTTCAAATGTGTTTTCTGTAAACTACATATTGTTGGATTTTGAGTGTCTGACTCATTATACTATTCAAATCTCTTTTATGGTTCAATTCATCCCGTTCACTTTTATTTTTTATTTTTTTTGGAGTTGGGAGGCAATTGGGGTTAAGTGACTTACCCAGGGTCACACAGCTAGTGTTAAGTATCTGAGATTGTATTTGAACTCAAGTCCTTCTGACAACAGGACCAGTGCTCTGTCCACTGTGCCTCCTAGCTGTCCCCATATCATTCACTTTCACAGGTATGATTACTATGTATTTCCCTTCATCCTATTCTCTTCTGCTTAGCCTTTTTTTTTTACCATGTCCCTCCTCAAAAGTCTTTTTTTTTTTTTTGCTTCTGACTACTGTCTCCCTTAGTCTTCCCTCCTTTTAATGACCCCTTTCTTTCTCTTATCGCATTCACCTTCTACTTCCCTGTTGGGTAAAAGATTTCCATACCCAACTAAAGTGTGTGTAAATATTCTTCCCTATTTGAACTTTTTCTTTAAGAGAAGTTTCCATTTTCCAGCTCCATTTTCCCCTCCCTTTATTCTATTTTCTTCTCCCCGGTAAAAACTCTTCCATGTGTGTCTCTCTTATGTAATATAACTTCCCCCCCCATTCTTTCTCTACCTTCTACTTTCTCCCAGCACATTAGCCTTCCATTTTTTTTTAGATTATTCCAACATAATAGACTCATATCCATGGCCCTTTGTCTAAGACTTCTTCTAACCTTAAATGATGATGAAGTTCATGTAGGTTTCATGTATCATTTTCCCAGTTGGGAATTTAAACAATTTAATGCTATTAAGTTTCTCATGATTTCTCACTGATATTTAACTTTGTGTGCCTCTCTCATTTCTTCTTTTGGAATATTAGATTTTCTATTTGGCTCTGGTATTTTCATCAAGAATTTCTGGACGAACTCTATTTCATTAAATGTGCTTCCTCCCCGCCCATTAGATTACATTTATTTCTCCTGGGTAGGTTATTCTTGCTTGTAATTGCAGCTCCTTTGTCTTCTGGAATATTATATTACAAGCCCTCCTCTTCTTTATGGTAGTAGCTGCTAATTCTTGTGTGATCTTAATTGTGGCTCCATGATATTTGAATGGTTGCTTTCTGTCTTATTTCAATACTTTCTCCTTGACCTGGGAGCTCTAAAGTTTGACTGTAATATTCCTGGGAGTTTTCATTTTTGCAATTTCTTTAAGAGGTGATCAGTGGATTCTTTCCATTTCCATTTTTACAGTTTTCCTTTATAATTTGTTGACATATGATGTCTTGGCTATTTTTGAAAATCATAGTAGCTTTCAGGTAGCCCAATAATTCTGAAGTTTTCTCTCTTTTTTAATATTTTTTTTCTTTTTGGAGGGGGGAGGGCAAAGAAATTGGGGGTAAGTGACTTGCCCAAGGTCACATGGCTAGTAAGTGTTAAGTGTCTGATGTCAGATTTGAACTCAGGTCCTCCTGACTCCAGGGCCGGTGCTCTATTCACTGCACCTAGCTGCCCCAAATTTTCTCTCTTTGGTATGTTTTCTATTTCTATTTAAATGTTGGGCCCTGCTTACTTCTAAGGTGGGGAGTTTGTCACTGTCCTGAGCTTCAGGCTTTTTTCTCCTACTGTTTTCAGAGTTAGTTCTTGAGTCCTGTAAGTTTCCAGTGCTTCCAAGGTGGTATGATCTGAAGCAAGATGTTGTCACTACCCTCTTGGTCTATACTCCAAGCCCTGCTCCTTTGTGAACATAAGCACTCCTCTCCACCCTAAAAATATGAACCAGAACTCAAGCCCCTGCTCTCTTGATACTTCAACCATTTCTCTCCACCCTAGAACTATGATTTGGAACTAGGTTGATGCCTGATCCTGTGCCCAGTTCTAGTATATGGGTCCTCTAGAATCTCTTTCTTGCTGAGTGTTCAATCTCCTTACTGCCTCTGAGCAGTGAAAGCTTCTGGCATTGCTACTGCTGCTACGGTAGCCCACCAGGCTCCCAAATGGTAGTTCTGTACTATGCTCCCAGCCAAGCCCTCTATCCTAGTGCCACAGACCTCTCCTTCTGTCTTTCAAAGTTGTCCTGTGCTATAAAAACGTTTCACCCCAACATTTTGCTGCTTATGTTCCTTTATATTTGATATGTTATTTTAAAGTTTTTTAGAGGGGAAGGTTGGAAGAGTTCAACTAGAGTCGCCTTTACTCCACCAACTTGGCTCTGCCCCTGGTGAAGAGTCTTTACAAATTTAGCAAGGGCAGTCCTTGGATGACAGACAAATATACTTCATTTCTGGCTTTTCCAGACTTAACAGCTTTTTTACTTTTCATATAACCTATTAGAGCTTGCATTCCCCTCACATAGCTTTTGAAAAGACAGGGTCACTTCAAGTCCTCTAACAAACGTCATAGGTGACATTTATCAATTCTATAAAATCAAATGGCTGTAGAATAAAGAAATACTTCTGTAAAATGAGGAGGTTGAACTAGATCAGGTGTTCTTAGTTATTTCTGTGTTATGGACTCCTCAAACTATGGAACCCTTCCAGAATATTATTTAAAGTGGAAAATGAAATAAATAGGACTACAAAGGAAACAAATCATATTGAAATATAATCATCATTTTTTTTTTAAGTTTCTTCACCCCAGACTGTGAACTCTTAGACTCAAAAATGGCTGAGGGGTCTCTTGGCTCTAACACTGTTGCTATAGAATTCCTTCCCACATACAGTCAATATCACACACCTATTACTTTCTGAAGACATAGTCATGTAACAGAACCAGAGGCACCATAATAATTTGCTACGCAGATCAATGTAGATCATATACAAAAAATGTCTTTTTATTCTTTCAGTTAACACCCTATTTTCATGATCTTTGCTTATGCAACTATAAATGTCAATTCTCATTTGGAAATATCCATTTCCTTTGGAAATTTTGCTAGAATATCTGACCCTCTAAGGCATTATGGGGAGGTCTGTATATCAATCACTGACTTTCTGTGAAAGTATTTCTTTTTTCCTCCCTGAAATTTATTTGACATTAATGCTTATACCCAGTGAGTCCTTGATCAGGCATTATGGCATAGCATAAAATGGAAAGACTTCTCAGTTTTTATTATGCCCTTCACAATCCTAAAACCTCAATTAAGTCCCTCTCTCGCTTTTCTCTTTGCCAGGTCACATATCCCTCTGTTCTGTAATTTTTCATTTTCTGTATGAGTCCTGTCAGTGCTATAGCCCTCTTCATTGCCCTCTCTTGAATGCTTCTGTTTTTGTCTGAAAGTTTCAACTTCTAATGCTTGAATGGCAACATTTTTCAAAAAGTTTCCATATGGCTGTAAAAGTGTTATAAGATATTACATCTTGCTTCTATCATTTGTTCATTCAATGGATATTTGTGGCACCTGATCCTTCCTTTGACATGCAGAGATAAGCTAACCCATGTCTGCTATACTCTGAATTTTTCAGAAACAACAGGGCTTTTCCTATCCTATGTTCCATTTTATAACCAGTATAATTCAAGTGTTGCATTAGCTATGAAGCATGGAACATAACAGAGTCAGGAGAACTGAAGTAGAGCCCAAGTTTTCTTAAACTGTGTGTCTATGAGCTTTAAAAATATATTTTGATGGATTTATTTAAATAGAATTGGTTTCCTATGTAATGCTATGTATTTTATTTTAGGCATTTAAAAAACATTATTCTCAGGGAAGTTAGGTGGCACAGTGAATAGAGTACTGGCTCTGGAGTCAGGAAGACCTGAGCGCTAATTTTTCTTATTAGTGTTGGTGATTAGCTCTATGACTTTAGGCAAGCCACTTGCCCTCTTTGGGCCACAATTTCTTCATTTCTAAAATGAGGGGGTCGAATGAACTCAGCAGCCCCTGAGAGCCCTTCTAGCTCCAAATCTTTGACCCTCTGATTCTGTGACCCTAAGAACAAAGATGATGTATTGGTCACATGTGAAATCAAGGAATAATTAGCCTATGTGACCCTCTGGTATCCTTGCAAATATCAAGAGGACTCAAAGGAGCCCCCTCCCCCTAAAAAAAGTTAGGTGAACCTCCTGTGGTTATGAATTAGAAGACAAAAACAAAAGCTAAAGATAGGCAGGCACCGAAAGATTCTGATCTGTATCATGGGAGAAAGTAAACACATTTATGAAATGATAAATCCATTGGAACAGATAAGTATTTGAGTATTCCAATAAGCAAGAGTCTTGCTGATATTTTTCAACATTTTTTAACATATATAGTGATCATCCTTCCTCACAGATGTCTTGTGTGGAAATGATCCAAAGTGAGAACTTTGTTGTATTACTTTGCTTAGAGGCACAGACACCTCCAGAGAAAAAGCCTCAGGAAAGAGGGACATGGATTTATCATTGAATTGTAGGCACAGCTTTATGTTTTTGTTTTTGGTGTTTTTTTAACAAAAGAAAGGAAGAGGAAGAGGAAAAGGTAAAGAAAAAGAAGGAGGAGGAGGAAATGAAGGAGGAGGAGAAAAAGAGTAGGAGAAGGAGAAGAAGAAGAAGAAGAAGAAGACTACTTTTTTCCTTGAGGAGAGCAAGAAAATCCACCCAAAAAGAAAAAAAATTCTGAAATATAAAAAGTCCAATCCTACTCCTACTCTCAAGAAGAAGTTCATAGATACAGAAAAAAATAACAAAGTGTTTGAACTGGAAGTTCTCAGCTAGAAGATAGTTGGGGGAATATGATTTATGGCATTCAGCATCACCTTTGTCAAGTCAGGTATGTAAATCAGTGGTGTCAAACTCAAATTGAAACGGATAATACTTAGCCATATATAAGGAAAAGATAGGTAGAACAATGCCTTAGAAAATTGAATATAAACATTGTTTATATTATATTGCATTTTTGCTTATTGTGTTAAACATTTCCCAATTGCATTTTAATCTTTTTCAGCAAGATTCTGGGTGGCATGCTACTTATGGGCAGCATATTTGACACCTGTGATATGCTTCCTCTCTCATAGAACCTTATTTTTAGAGTTGGAAGATACCCTGAACATCATTTCGTCCAACCCCTTCATTTTAAAGGTGGAGGAAAAGTGATGTCCAGAGAGGTTGACTTCCTTATCATTACCCAAGTACTCACTGGCAGAACCTGAATTTGAAACTAGATCCTCTGACTTCAAACCCAGAACATTTTTCCACTGCATCTTGTTCTCTTATCCACACTGATCTTAGGGGATTAAAACATGGCATACACTCTCCCTTTTTGGACTCAGTAGTTTCATGGTTAGCTAATAATGATAGTTATTCTTTGGTGGGGTGCTCTCTCTTCTAACAACCCTGTGCCTCCGAGAGGCTTTTGTCTGCACTAGGTATTTAAATTTTTCATTGGGACTGGGGATAGATGGTGTAATCAGCGATGTGCTGAAACCAACTCTAAGAGTCAATTGTTAAACTTTCAGGGTGAACACCTCAGAACTTGACACATGCCACAAATCAAGGCTAATTGTTGTTTTGTTGATTGTCTAGTCTCAGGAAAGTGATGGGTGTGGAGGGGAAGTGTTAAAAATCAGAATAAACTTAAAAGTGTGTCAGACATACATTTTTCCTCAGATAAACATTTACAAGCATACCTTTAGATGTATTTCCATTCATTCTTACATGCACATTTGTACAAATAGATTTTCAAAATTTCATACTACACTCAAATGCTCACATAGAAATTTTTCTCAATAGATTGGTACATTTATATATATTTAAATAATAGCCAATGTTCATTTTATTTAGTGTGTTTGATAAATATACGTTTTGTCTGCAAGTAAAAATACCTCTCTGTATATGATTAATCAGTACTGTGATTTACCAAAATACCATATTGTCAGTGTTCTAAGATCCCAGGGCTTAGAAATAAGGAGTGTTTGGTAAACAATCTCTTTAACACCTTTAGTCCAACATTCAGATAAATACTCCGGAAAGATGAAAACAATCTACACAGATTTACAGAACCATTTTTATGTGAGGTGCTATTCTAAATATATGAGGTACAAAGCTGTACTAGACACTCTCTACAATTCTAGGATATTAGTCAAGGATATGACCTGTATAAAATCCATAAATCAATAAGCACTTCTTAAGTACAAACTATATGTCAGGAACAATACTAAGAACTGGGGATATAAATACAAGGATTTAAATCATTGGTTCCCAAAGTGGGAGATACCACCCACTGGGGGAGGGAGGCCTGCTGGATAAATCCAAGGCAGGGGGCAGCCATAGCTTTAGGTGCATTCGGGGGTATTGAAGAAAAATAAGGGGGCTGTGGAAGCATAAGGAAAGAAGAGAAGAAAATTTTGAAAACACTTCATAAATGTTTCATCTGTTGTATAACAGAGTTCAAGTCTTAGTGATTACATTATTTTCCAAATAAAATAACAAAAGGCAACTTATAACTATCAGTGGTCAACAGGTCTTAACAAGCAAGTGTTGGCAGGCAAGCATGTCACACATTGTCAAGATGTCCAGAATGCATCAACAGGAATATGTACATGTAATGACTTGTTTACAATACAGTACTATAGAGTTACCTGATGCAATATTGTATCATTTACATTTCAATGCAGGAAAAAAGAAACAAATTTACAATGAATTATTAAATTTAAGATGAGTCATTTTTTAAAAATATATTTTATATTTTTTTGAAATGACACAACTTAAAAAAATATTAAAGTGTTAAAGAAAATAGATTTCCAGGGGAACACTGAGTAATTTGTTTTAAAGGGTACAGTAGGCCAAATAAGTTTGGGAACCTCTAATTTAAATAATTCCTAATCACAATGAGTTTATTTTTATTAGAAAGATAACAAGTACATTACACAATACAACACAAATATAAAGTACATAAATGTAAACATAAATATATTTGTACATAAATATATGTACATATATTTGTATAAAGTAGTTAAATATAAGGTGCAGTGGGGGAAGGGGGAGAGAATTAAGAAAGATTTCATGTAGAAAATAGTGCCTGAATTGCACTTTAAGGGAAGAGAGGGGTTGTACAAAGCAGGACTAAAGAGAAAGTGCATTCTAGGCATGAGGGATTGTCAAAGTTAAACCACAGAGATAGAAGATGGAATGACATGAATGAGGAACAGAGACATTTGGCTGTATTCCAGTGTGTGAAAGAGGAAGTAATACCAAGTAAAGCTAGAAAGGTAGATAGAGGCCAGCCTGTGTAGCGCTTTAAAAACTAAACAGAAGATTTGGTCCTAGAGATTGTAGGAAGCCACTGGAGTTGACTGGGTAATAGAATTAATGGTCAGATCTACATTTAAGGAAAGTCATTTTGGCAACAGTGTGAAGGATGGCTTGAAGTGGCAAGAGACTTGAGGCATGAAGAAAAGTTAGAAAGTTATTGAAAAAATCTAGGAGAGATGTTATGAGGATTTGAACTAAGGTCTTATCTGTGTGAATGGAGAGGAAGGGGAAATAAAATATTGTGAAGGTAGAAACAGTAAAATAGGGCAACTAAAGGGATATGTGGGATGATGGAGAATGAGTAGTCAAAAGTAAAGCTGATTATTACCCTGAGACACTGGAAAGCTTTGATAGAAATAGAGAAAGCTAGAAGTGGGGAGCATTTAGTGGGAAAGAGAATGAATTTAGTTTCAAATATGTTTTTATTTTAAGATGTTTTGGGGACATCCAGTTTGAAATTTCCAGTTGGCAATTAATGATCCAGGACTGAAGCTTAGGGAAGACACTAGGGCTGGATATTTAGATCTAGGTGTCATCTGCATAGAGACAATTGAAGCTGATGAAGTGACACAAAGGTTATAGAAGAGACCTACAGAAAGATCCTTGAGGAATACCCATGGAAAAAGGGTGTAGTGGGGTGTAGATGATGAGACTAAGAGGAGTTATCAGACAGATTAGGAGGCAGTAGTGTCACAAAAATGCAAAGAGGAGTGAATATCCAATCAACAATAACAAATGCAGCAGATCAGTCAAAGAGAATTTGGCCTGAGAAAAGACCATCAGGTTACACATGGTGGCTCATTCCTGGGGGTATGCTATTCTAACCTACAATAGGGATAAAGCTGATCAGTGATCTATACTAAATATGGCATCAATACAGTAAGTATCCAGAAGCAGAGGGGCTCAAGCCTGGCTAAAATGGCTGGAAAAGTAGAACAGATTAAAACTTCCATGCTAATCAATATTGGGATCAGACCTAAGTGACCACTCTACTTCTTGTTGTTGTTTTATGAGAGATAATAAAATGTTAACAGATGTTCAGAGGAGGAAAAAGATCATTTCTGGTAGTGACAGGCATGGGCAAGACAATCAAGATACAGATGATCTTGAACCTTATGATCAAACCTATAAATTGTAATTATAATGTAGTCCTAGTAAAACACAATACCCAATTCACATAACAGAAACATATTAGTCCTAGAAGGGATTTCATAGATCATTTAGAAAGTCTGAGGAAAGAGTACTAGATTTAGACTCAGACGGATCTGAGTTCGAATCCCACCATGGACACTTATTATCTATGTGATCACAGGCAAGTCATTTTACCTCTTAGCATCTTGGTTTCTTCATCTGTCAGACAGAGATAACAATACGTGCACTTCCTATTTCATAGGTGTTGTGAAGAAAGAATTTGCCAACTATAATATACTGTGTTTATGAATAGTTATAGTTACTGAGTTAAAATTAGAAGACTTGGATAGAGGGAGGGCTCTTCATGGTAGCTATATTCAGTTATTTGAAGGCCTATCACAGGGAATGGATTAGATGTGTCCTACTTGACCTCAGAAGGAAAAAAACAAACTAGAAATAAAGAAGTAAATTTAGGACATGAGGGAAACTTCTTAACAATTAGAGCTCTCCAAAATTAGATCAGGCTATCTCAGGAGGTGGTGGGTTTAACCTACTTGTTAAAGAAAGGATTCTTGTTCAATAAGTTTTGGGCTACATAACCTCTGAGGTTCATTTACACTCCGAATCTCTCCGGTTATAAGTTTTTATTGTTACAGATGAAGAAACTGAAAACCAGAGAAGTGAAATAATGTGACCAAGGTCTTATTTTAGTTAACAGCCTAACTCTTATAAGAATGGGGGTTTAAAATCTTCCCTGTCCCTTGGCTAGGCTCAAGTGACTCAGAAAACCTTCCTTGATTTGAAAATATACTTTGCCCCCTAATAGGCTGGATGTGGTCACATGGAGCCTATGGCAGGAGGCTTGTTTTTCAAGAATGCCCACACCTTGGTGCTGTGTGATTGGGCAGTGGGTCAAGTTGTTCATTCTCTAAACCAGGAGAAGGCTATATAATCCCTGATGTGAGGTTTTGTTTTGGGGCTCACTTTGAGAAGAGTTGAGTGATTTTACCACATGAGACTCTGGGCAGCCATTTAGCCCCCGGCTTTGAAAACCCAGATGTTGGTGCTTCCCTCTCTGGTAACTGACTAGGTATGGATGTAATGGTTGGACAGTTGGAAGCCTGCCTGCTGATTTGTTTCTCTGTATTTCTTGTCTGCTTGTAACCTCTGTGTTCTCTGAAGTTCAGGGCACTGACCTTTTCCCCCTGAACTAGGTAAATCACATATGTTTGATTAAAGCAAGATTATTAACCCATTTTGTGTTGCTTTTCTTTAGAAAAGCAAATCTAAGAACCTGTGTTGGCGGCCATCCTGGGGGTGCTAGGGTGTTTGCTGCTACAATAACCAAGACTAGAACAAAGATCTTCTGACTTTTAGTCAACGGCACCAGTTTGTTGCTTTGTTTTGTTTGTTTCTTAGTTCATGAATTGAAGAGACAAGAATTACAGTAAAAGTTCATCTGTCTGGAAAGAACCAGGTAGTAAAAAGTGTCATGACAGAAACAAGCATTTCTCCTAGCACCAGTGAGAATGGCAATACCCCTAAAATAATATCGACTGTATATTAAAATTATTTTAAATAGAATGCCTATAAAACCCCTATGAAAAATAAAATATTTTTTGAATCTATTTGTATATGAAGGTGATAAATCAAAATTAACTAGCACTTTATATTCAACCAAAACCAGAGGGAGCCTGAAAGCTATAATCCTTATAATAAGTAATAGCAAACAATCTGGAACTCCATAAAAGAAGTTACAATAGAAACAATAATTTAAACACAGAAAAGTCATCCACAGCATGGAATATTATGTTAAGGTCACAGTGGTTTCTATGGCCTTTGCCCACCCACATAAATCCCCTACTCTTTTGATATTAGTAATAAAAACTTGTACCAGGGTCTTATTCTTTTTACTTAAAAAAATAACCTAATTATGATCATAGATTTAAAACTGGAAAGAACCTTCAAGGGCCGTCAGTACAATAGTCTCATTTTACACGTTAGGACACCCACGCCCAGAGACATTAAGTGACTTGCCCAAAGAAACAGGTAATAACCTGAGACCCTACAGTGCATCACATAACCCAAGTCTTTAATTTTGTGGTATCAAGCCAAGATAAATATTCTCATCTGTACCAGAGCTAAGAAAAAATGTTCAGGAGGACAGATCAACCTGAGATAGGAGTGTCTAATTATGTATTTCCTAAAATATTCAGATAATTTGCAGGGCAAATGACTTATAACCAAGAAACAAGAAATGATATATCAGTGACTGAACTATATATGCCAGGGTATTCTGTGGTACAGAGTCCACTTTCTCTGTGTTCATATTTTGTATGCCCACAGTTATCTATATGTTGTCTTTACCATTGGGCAACTAGGTTGTACAGTGGATAGAGTGCTGAGTTCATTTACTAGCTGTGTGACCTTTAGCATTGTACTTAACCCTGTTTGCCTCAGTATCCTCATTTGTAAAATGAGCTGGAGAAGGAAATTGAGAATCACTCTACTATCTTTGCCAAGAAAAGCCTAAATGGGGTAATGAAGAGTCAAAAGTGACTGAAATGAATGAACAATGACTCTACCATTAAAATGAACAGTGTGTGTGTTTGTGTGTGTGTGTGTGTGTATGTGTTTTCCCTTTCTTTGTATCCCTGCTGCTTAGCACAGTGTCTGGTATTTTGTAAGCACTTAATAAATCCTTGCTGACTGAAGTTCAGAAGGGACACAAACAAGCAGGGCAGGATTAGTACTGTCATGTTAACTATAATAAATAATTGTTGACTGACAGACTTACTGCAGTTTGTACATCACAATGATTTAGGGAGTATTAGTTCAGAATAGATCAATAAGAAAATGGAAAAGAGACACAAATATTATTTATTAAGTACTTACTATGAATTAAATGTTGGATATACAAGTACAAGCAAGCAAAAAAGTCCCTACTCTCAAGAAACTTACATTGTAATGGGAGAAGGCAGCCCATAATGGAGAGATGGAAATGTGGAGATGACCAGGAAGTGGCATGGAGGTCTTGTTCCAGGCAATTTAAGGAAAAGCTTACCTAGGGAACCCAAGGGCAAAATCCAAGTCTGAGGTGGGAAGAGAAGAATAATTGCAAGAATATAGGCAATATGGTGAAGACATGACTGGGAAGTGGTATGGAGGCCTAGTTCCTGACAGGATAAGGTGAAAACTCATTTATTAGACCTGGAACACTCTGTGGCACCTACATGCCTAGTCAACAAACCCTACTCACAAATGTTTTATCATCGAACTGGGGAGGTGGGAGATATAGATATATACACATATACATATGTGTATATATATACACACACACATACACACACACACAAGGATATATAAAGATTTTTTTAAAGTATAAGATCAGCTATGTGAGCTGTCTGTATAGACAGCTATAATCTGGGAAGACTGCATTAGGAATACACTTAAGTTGAACTTTGAGTGATCCAGTTTTCATTAAAATATGGAATCATAAAAGAAACCAAGAGTTAGAAGAGACCTGAGAATTCACCTTGTCATTAGATTAGAACCTTCAATTAGAAGCAAAAATACCTTCTACATCATTGATCATAGCACCTTTTAAGTTAGAACTGACTTTAGAAGTCATTTGGTCAAACACCCTTCCATCAAAAGTAATGCCCAAAGTAATTAAGGGAAGGGTTACAAAGGGCACACAGGTAAGCAATATGGTGTATTAGAAAGAGAATGGGTTTGGAATCAGATGACCTAGGTTTGCATCTTGGCTCTACATCATCATCATCATCATCGTTAGTTTTGATATAGCATTTTAAATTTTGCAAAGCACTTTATATGTTTTATCTTATTGGATCCTTACAATGACCCTGTCAGGTAGGTATTATTATTGTTATACTCATTTCACTAAGGAAGAAACTAAAGCTAAGGGATGTTGTAACATATCAAGGGTCACACAGCTAATGAGTCTAAGATTTAGACTTCTTGGTTCCAAGTCCACCACCCTATCTACTTTGCCATCTAGCTGCGATGTGACTATGGACAAGTCACTTAACCAATCTAAGGCTCACTTTCTTCATCTACACAATGAAAGGAGTTCTACTAGGTGAGCTCATAAGTTCTTTTCAACACTGTATCTATGATGCTATAATCCTGTGAATGGCAGAGCTAGTATTCCAGCCCAGACCATCTGAGTCCAAATCCAAGCTTCTCTCTAATGCAGCAAGGTGATTCCCTAACAAGTAGAGGCAGCTGAAAAAGCTATTATAAACTTGGCTGTAGTGAGAGGCATAATTTCCAGGACTAGGAAAATGATAATATGTCTGTACTTTGCCTGGTCAGGCTATATTTGGGGTAATGTATTCAGTTCTAAGTCCTAGAGTTTAAAAAGAACATTGATAAACGATGTAAGATCCAAGGAAGGCCACGAGGATGGTGAAGGGCCTTGAGTCCATGTCATATGAGGGACTTTTGAAGGAACTTGGATTTAACCTGGAGAAGGAAAGAACCAGGGGAAACAGAATAGTTGGCTTCAAGTATTTGAAAGGATATTATTTGAAGGATGGTTTGTCCCTATAGGGGAGAACCAGGAACGACAAATAGAAGTTGCAAGGAGGCAAATTTAGACTTGCTTTCAGGAAATCTAACAATTAGATCCATGCAAAAGGCAATGGGCTCCCTCAGCTTATGGTGGGTCCCCCATCCCACCTTCATCTTAGATTTCAAACAGTAACTATGCCACTCCCTTGTTATGTACATTATGGGTTCAACTAAAGAGCAACAGAAGTCCCTTCCAACTCCAAAATTCTGTAATCTGTAAACCTGGGACCCCACTTTTGTAGATATGCATCTTTCTATAAAAACTGGCTTTTCTAATGACAAATCATATCATTTAGATAATGCTTTAAGGTTTGCCAAGAGCTTTACCTGTGTTATTTCAGTTGACCCTCACAACAATCCTATGACGTAGGACTATTCTTGCCCCTATTTTACAGACAGGAAATTGAACCTGAGAAAGATTAAGTGTCATGACCAGGACTACACAGCTAGTAAATGTCCACCAAACCACCCCACCCCTAGCAGAGGTGGAATGCCTTAACAATTAGCTAATTAATTAACTTTGACAATTTCTTCCTATTGGAAATGTCTTTTCCACTGTATTTCATATATCTTAAAAATCATTCAGTCCAATTCAATCCAATTTTGAAATTAATGTAGTGTTCCTTCCACTAATGACACACTGCCTGTTTGACCACAGTGACTCCTCTGCAAAATAAGGAGACTATGAGACACTTTTTCATATATCCATACCATTCCTTTCTTCCTTGGACCCCACATACTACTTTCTGCTTTTCCTTTGGGGCAGTTTTGTAGTTTGTAATGTACTTATTTGTACATTACCCTGCCAGTTTGTAAGCTCCATAAAGGCAAGGGATTATATTTTATTCCTCCTTTTATCTCCATCACCACCCCCTAGAACAGTGCTCTGCCTATAAGAGGGACTTAACAAATGGGTGTTGAATAGAATTATGAAATTGAAGCAGGTGTAGTCATGTTCATTCCCCATACAAGGTCATCTTCTAACTAAATAATTACTAGGCAAACTTTCTCTATCATAAGGAGTGATTTTTTTCTCTTACAAAAGAAAGGAAAGCAAATCATGGTTATGAATGGTTATGATCATGAACATCTTTCCTTTCTTGGCAAAGATTTACTTAATAGAAGTATGTACTTGATGTGCATTTAAAAATGAGTGGACAATAATTAAAGATGGAGGTCAGTAAAATGTCAATGAAATTACATTTTATATTCACATCAGTGTGCCCAAATAGATGACAAGAATGATGTTATTACCCTAACAGTGAAAGACATTAATAAATACTTGTGTCCTATACTGTGGAAAATGTTTTTATGAAGTCTGGGTCTCTTATTGAATATATACAATCTATTATAGCACTCAAAAACCAATTGAAAGTCAATATAAAAACATCTATTGCTTCTCTAATCTTGTCCTCTTCACATTAGTGACATTAATTTATTTGTAACACTTTGGATTATTGAAAACAAAAATAAATAGAGCAGTAATACAATACAGCTTAAACAATATTCAAAGATCTTTTTGTCTGTTCGCCAGGGTTTTGTAGGAATCCTCCCTAAGAGTTTTAAATTTGTATAAAAAGGCCAGAGCAAAGTGAAAGTGTTACTCTACATGGTATCAAATTCTATTTGTTACCACTATTGTAGAGCTCAATCTGGTTTAAAGGGCAATAGAATTGTTCTGGTAGTTCCCCAAAACATTCCCCCACACACACCTCTTGAAAAAGAAATAGAATTTGTTATGGTGATGATCTGTCTTGAACCATAAAGTGCTACCAAAGCTTCTCAAAGACCATTGATATTATTTCTAAAATCTTTATCTCATTCACATCCTGATTTTTGGGCTCCCAAACCATGGTTCCATTGTTATCTTACTCTGGAGCTTGCCTTGGTTTGTGGAGTCTCCTTGCTCAGGTACATCAAATTGTCCCTTCAGACTTTTCACCCTGAAACGTTCCTTTACCAGTCCAGCCTCCTGGTCTCATTGGTGAGTTCCTCTTGGGGCCCTATTTTTTTGGTAGTTCCCAGTCTGTCGAGCTTCTATTACTTCTTGGCTATCATTTTGCCTTATAAACTTCAAAATAATGGCCCCTTGTTGCCACCCAAGGGGTACCCTCTAACACCTTCATCCTCCCTGCACTCCATGCATTTTTAACTTCATTTTGTGAGTTGCCTTCCCCCATTAGAATGTAAGCCCCTTGAGGGCATGTCTTTTTTTTTATCCCTGGCAAGTAGCACTGTGCCAAGCACATAGTGAGCACTTAATAAAAGTTTCCCCCACTTTCTGTTCCTAAAAATCTCCTTTACTTGGTTATTATATATTTTGGTTTATGCATTTTCACTTCTTATCTATATCTACTTTAAGTTTGTTTTCATAAATTTCTTTTTGGAGGGCAACTGGGGTTAAGTAACTTGCCCAAGGTCACACGACTAGGTTTTTGTTTGTGTTAAGTGTCTGAGACCAGATCCGAACTCAGGTCCTGCTGACTCCAGGGCCGGCGCTCTACTCTCTGCGCCACCTAGCCACCCCTGTTTTCATAAATTTCAATGAGCTTTTCTTTCATTGTCATGTTCAAAGAACTGCATTAGGTGATAGACAAGATATAAAGTTCATATGAACCATGGTTTCTATTTTCATAAAGCTTCCAGCAAGTGGATAAAAGTAGAGTAAAAATGATAATTGAGTAGCAAAAAGTATCAAAAGGCACCTAGGTGGGGAAGTGCATAGAGCATCGGGCAGGAAGTCAGGAAGACCTGAGTTCAAATTTGACCTTAGACACTTACTAGCTGTATGACATTAAACAAATCATTTAATCCTATTTACTTCAGTTTCCTCATCTGTAAAATTTGAGGCTCTGATAATACAGTGTCAAATAATAACACTTTAGAAAAAATAGATAATGAAAAATAATTCTAGTGTCTTTGCCAAGAAAATCTCAAATAGGGTCACAAAAGAGTCTAAAACAACTGGGTAACAACAAAAGCAGCTGGGTAATGTCCCAGAAATTCCTAATAGGAAAATCATCTCCATCTTGTGACTTTCTCCTGTAGTGGTCTTCATCCTGGAATGGAGAATGTGTATGATACAGATTCAATAAAAATAAGAATTAGTAGGTAGAAATAAGTAGTTTAGGAGCAAGGAAGGCATTCTAAAGAAATCACTAGTGAAACATTAAAGTGTTGGGTCATAGGTAACAAGTGGGTATGAAGACAAAGTCAGAGTGAAGGAAGTAACCTAAACAAATGGGTTTATGATGAAGTGAAAGATTAGGTTTGGCCTGAATGAAAAAGTAGGAGAGGTAAAGAATATCATATCATATGGTTTGGCTGGAACACAGATCATGAATAGAAGAGTAATGGGTAGTAAACCTAGAAAGGTGGATTCCAGCTAGATCATGAAGAGCCTTGAGAGCCAAACAACAGACACTAACTACTGAGCAAATGTTGCTTGCCAATAGCAGCTGGCCCAGATTGCTGAAGCAAATACCTAAATGAAAATGGTATGCTCTGGTATATGACTGTCTGCTTTCAGAGGGCAACATATAGCTATGATAGAACCCAGTAAACCACTAATGCAACAGGAGTCCACTGGAGAAGTTATTTGGTCAAACAACTAAGCTCTTACTTTCTAGCTCATAACTGATTATTCATGTACCTGCATACCCAGAAAGATCAAGCAAAACTGAATTTTATGGCTCCCCAATTAACTACAAGTGTCACCTGCTGGGCAACTCCATATTTTATCAAGAACATCCCTTTCTTGTATTATGAGGAAAGTCCTTCAATTACTCTAGGAGGTCTTTAATTGCAAGTAGAATCAGATCCACCAACTATACTGGTGATAGAAAATTATAAGCAAATATGTCAGTACCTTCAGAATCCTAACTCAAACTCTCCCTCATGTAATAAGAACATGGAATTTTTGCCGTGATAGCAGGATGGTCAGCAGCAGTTAAAACTTTGTTCTTTCCCCTCCTGTTGTCCAGGTCCTTTTTTTAGACTCTCTGACTCTCATAAAATGTTTCCCCATCTTAACCATGGGCACATAGATTCATGAGAGGTGGAGTCTTCATTCTACTCCAAAGACCATTCATGCTTTTGACAAAATATCTTGGGAAATGCAGCCTTTTCCCAAATTAGCCATCTCACTGGGGAAAAATATATTTATTGTAATTCTTTAAAATGACACCAGGAACTAAAATATAAACTGTGATATAGAACTATAGCTCTAAGCTCACACAAATCCAGGTTAACCTTGGAGGCTTATCAATATTTAATATTCTAGGTGACTTCCACCTGGACCCAGATAAATCTAGGAATATCTGAATTTAGCTAATTTCTAACTCTCAGTAATCTATCTTCAGTTCACTTGCAAACATCACCACAATAAGGCATGGAATATAAAATAGCTTATTGTATACAGTAAAAAATACAGAAAGTATTCCTATCTGACCTATAGATAATCAAGAATACATTTCACTCTGGTGAGCCCCATTTTCCTGAAGATTTGGTCTGGTCCAATAATACTAGAATCAAGTTTCACCCTAGGGTCAGGCCCACTCCTAGAGGAGAAATAACTTATATTGGCTAGGGAATTAAGCCACCTATATACCTTAGGAGTTCTACCTTCTCCAGGAACCTACTAATATAGCTATTTCAGGCCAGTTGGGATCTATATCTCAGATATGGGATTAAGGCTGCTCTAAAGCCAAGCATGAGTAACTCTCCTGAGGACTGCTACTGTGAATAGCTTTAAGGTTCTGATCACACAGTATAATAAACTCTCTATTTATTCAGCAATAAACTAAAGCAAAGCATTCATAGAAACCAAAGTTCAACATTCACAATATAACATAACAACTTACTACTACAGTGGCCACAGATTTCTAAACAAAAAACATCATTCAGTAAGTCATAATCTGAATCAATCAGTATAAAGTACCCATCTAAAGTCTTCTTTCATCTTGATTGGAGACTAGCTTCCAATCATCCTTAACTCAATCATCCTTAAGGGGTACAAAGAACAAAGTTCTCCCACCCCTAGGTCACAGTAAATCATGCTCTTATCAGTCAGCACTAAGTACCCAAGGAAAGGTCCTTTCATCTTGACTCAAGGCTGACTCCCGAACTCCATGATTCCTCTTCCACACTCCCAACTCTTGCCTGAATTCACCCAACTGTCTGGATTCATAGGTAAGCAGTTCCCAGCTCCTAGTCCATCTACACACTTAGCATGACAACATTCATACACATGGCCAGAACTATCATCAATTCACTGTCTGCCTTCGAAATCAAAACAGACCCACAAACAGGGTCTCTGTCTGAGAAATCAACATCATAAATCATCAGTAAAGTCCCAGGACCTATGAAAACATCAATAAAACCCTTCTTCAGTACTTCTATAAACAGACAAAAAGAAAGTCTTCTTTCAGGGCTTCTGAACCTACACTAAGGTCCCAGGATTCTGTAATAGCAGCAGCATCCTCTATCAGCAGACAGGTCTGACAAAGTAACATCAACACAGACAGACAAAGTACAGGACCACAGCCATCCTTCTTCCCAGTTCTTCTGGGTCCCAGCTTGTGCTCCTGCTTTTATATGGCAAGTCCCTCCCACTGTGGGCTTCACAGGTTCTGTTTCCAACAAAGACTTGATATACTCACAGGCAAGACTCAAAGACACTTGGAAGAGCTGAGACAAGGAGTTAAGTAATGAAAAAGGAGCTAAATATTCCTTTGCTTGCCATTACAGCTGCCTACCCAATAGGGAAAGGATTTAGGGGACATTACAGAATGCCCCTCCCCCAGACTTGCATAGTTGAACAATTCACTGTCCTGGTTAAGAGCACGGCCTGGATTTGCTCCTCTACACTGGGGCTCTTCTCTTCAGTTTGGTCCAGGTACATAAATGACAAGAATGAACATTTTATGATGCTTATTTCTCTGTTTCCCCAAGAATCTCAATGGTTGGTCCAGGAACTCCTCTAATTAGGTGAGATCCTACATAGCTAAGTCTTAGTGTTACAGCCATCATTGCTACCTCCACAGCACCGTTAAAATTATTTTAAAATGAGGTTACCTGGACCAACATGCCTCCAGGCTAGTCAACAGTATCAGATTCTTTTTTTAGTATAGCCTTACCCAGCTGATTCACAGAAGGACCCACTGAGCAGCTGGTTGGTTGTTGTCCTTTGTTCTCAAACGGGACAAAAATGGCATCACTGTGCTAGGGTAAAGTTTCAATGTGGTCAGCTATGACTGAACAGACCAATAAGAGCTCAGAATGGTCTACCAAAGGTTGGACACAAATAGTCCATGTGAACATTTGGGGTGGATACTCTAAATTTGCACATCCTGTGTTTCCTTTGAGCTGTTTCAGTTCTTCTTTGCTCATAAAGTGCAGCACCTTCCCTGATGTGGGCACAATTTACTGTGGTCCTGTGCCAGTGTCTCCCATGTCACATAATCAATTCCAGAGTTCTTAAGAGAGACCCTGAGAGTTTCCTTGTATGGCTTCTTATGAGGACCAAGTGAACAGTTGCCCTTTGTGAGTTCTCCATAAATTAGTCTTTCTGGCAAGCATATGTTTTGCATTTGAAAAACATGGCTGGCCCATCAGAGTTGTGCTCTCTGAAGCAGAGTCTGAATGCTTGGGAACAATAAGCCTTCTTGAATAGCACTTTTCAACCAGAGTTCTCCTTAGCCTTCACTCCCGCCTAAGTTACACTTACTGAATTCCATTTACCTCTACTCCATTTTGGCTCACACAAGGTGTCTCCATGTCCTCATGACAAGTCTGTTTTGAGGCTAGGAAAAACATTTATACCCTTTCATTTGACTTTTCAAAGTTCAAAACCCACTACCATTGACTAGGAAGGGAAAAGAATAAACATTTACATAGTACTTACTGTGTGTCAGGCACCTTTTATAAATATTATCTCATTTGATCTTCACAATAACCATACAAAGTCAATATTATTATTATTATCTCTACTTCACAGTTAATAAAACTATGGCAAACATATGAAATGATTTGCCCAGGTCCACACATCTAAGTGTCTAAAAACAGATTTGAACTCAGGTCACAGGTCTCCCTGACTCTAGAATCAGTGTTCTCTTCACCGCACCATCAGCTGCCTCTGACTTGCAATAGATAATGCAAATTACCCTGAGGTTGAAAACCTAGAGAAATCCCCAAAACACTAGAGGAGTGAGGCAAAATTGCCACCATTGTCAGCAAAGTTAATGGAAAAGGACTATGTTTCCATAGTCTTTTCATAGTTTCAAAAAAAAATCATCCATACAAATTATATTAAGCACAAATATACAAGCTGTTTTCCCCTCTCCATCCACATGAAAATTTTCAGTTCTTCCCTGTAAATTATATTGGGTATATCTATATATTTTACAGCTCTAGGTTTCACATTATAAAATGTCATTGAGTTGCCCATAGCACATTACTCCAAATTTTACAAAATTCAAGAGACCTCTGGGTTACAATAGACCTTACTTTACTTATGGGTTACATATATATATACACACATTTATATATATTCTAGCCACACATCAAAGTTCTCGTCTCTATATAAGCAGGTATATTCCCCTGATGAAAACAATAATTGCAACTGTGGGCCTTTTTCTGTGTATTTTAATTATTTAGCACCCTATCCCACAGTTCTAGCTGATGTTTCTGATGGTAATGGATGTATGGACAAAGAGGAAACTCTTTCTTCGCCTTTATTTTAGAGAGAGAGAGAGAGAGAGAGAGCAATCCCTTTACATTTTCCAGACTGAATGTTGTCTTTTTCTTATCCTCTTTTCTGGGGATTCCACTGGGGACCTGGGAAGACTCTTGGGTTTCAGGAAGTTTACAATGGACATAAAATCTTCAATCCTTGCCTACTACGCACATGTTCACTACATAGTCTGAAGAACAAAATTAATATATTGTATAAGCATTAGAAGAGTACACGGTGGGCCATTGTCAATTGTCTTGACTCTTGCCAAGAGTCTATGACTCTGCTATGACTCTGGAGGAGGAAGTGAAGCTGATGTCTTTGCACAGCTCTGCCTCACTTAAATTTAATTCATGAACAAATTAAGACATAACCCTTCTGATGTCATTGGTCATCTTCAAGAACAAAGGATGGACAACAACAAACTTAGGATGTGACATTACCTATTATGAAGACACCCAATTTAATTACTTAACTTCTGCTGAATGCTAAAAACAACTTACTTTACTCTTCTACAGACAATATGCCATTTCAGACTAACTACAGATCTCACCTCTGATCCTTACACATTGATATGACATTCCCAGTTGTGGATGTCTCTCTGGGAAGGTTAGATGCTGCCAGGCAGATATGTGGGTCATCTTCTGGGTCACCAAGATGACATACAAGCAAGGGACTGATGGGCATCTATGATCAGTGATGAAGGTTCGAAATATTACCTAAAGATTCTGCATGAATCACCCCTTCAGTAAGATAGTCAATCAAGAAATGCTCCTATTCCCAGGGAAGAAGGTAAGCAGCCTTGAGATCTATTAGCTGGAATTATCAATCTTCCTAAAGGTTCATTCCTTCTCCCCCTTTGTTGCCTCCACTGGCACATATACCTAGAGTTTACCGGCACTCTCCACACCTGCACCATACTCCAGTGATGATCATGAGGGAACAGGAATTCATCAGTAAGACAATTCTTAAATCTTTGGAGTACTGAAGTTTCCTTCAGTTCAGGTTTGGGATGAGGGGAGAGCAGGGAGGAAGACACCTTGTTGGTGTAGTGGATAGAGGGCTGAGTCAGGAGTCAGGAAAAATCATCTTCCTGAGTTCAAATCTGGCTTCAGACACTTACTAGCCATATGACTCTGGACAAGTCACTAACCCTGCTTACCTCAGTTTCCTAATCTATAAAATGAAACAGAGAAGGAAATGGCAAACCACTCTAGTATCTTTGCACAAAAAAAAAAAAAAACCCAAATGGGGTCACAAAGAGTCAGTCACAACTGGAACGACTTA
Source organism: Gymnobelideus leadbeateri (assembly GCA_011680675.1). NCBI lineage: Eukaryota > Metazoa > Chordata > Mammalia > Diprotodontia > Petauridae > Gymnobelideus > Gymnobelideus leadbeateri. The sequence continues at coordinate 146,616 of WOXC01004414.1, read as the reverse complement.
GCAGCAAAATCGGCTTCAGGAAAGGACTAAGAATCTCACCCCAACCTGTTTCCTTTGAGGTTACCAGAAAGAATATACCAAGGCTCCCCTAGCACCAAAATTCCGGAACTCAAGAGAGATGCCCTAGCGTAAAGGAAATTGTCAGAGATGTGTCAGGACACTGCAGACAAGGAAAAGAGGAGGGCGGGGCCAAATCATGGGGTAAAAATAATAGCTAACACTAATATTATACCCTAAGGTTTGCAAAATACTTTTCCTATGTTATCTCATTTTATCCTGACAATAACCCTATGAAGTTAATGTTATTGTTATCCCCATTTTACAGGTGAGCAAACTGAAGCTGAAAGAGATTTAAGTGATTTGCCTAGGCTCACATACCTAACTGTCTGAAGAGATTAACACTGAGATCTTCCAGACTGCAAGAAGAGCATTCTCTCCACTGTGCCTTTTAACCTATATAAACAGATCATACAGCTGAGCAGATACTGAATCTATCTCTGACTCCATAAACCTCAATCTGGTCCCCTAAGTCTAGACAACATTCTTGGAAGCAAAATGTGTGACTTTAAACTTCCGTCTTCACTCATAGGTTTTCTCTTGCTCTGCTTTTGTCTTGTGATCTTATTCCATCAGGGTAGAGACCTAGGTGCCTACACTGAGTCCGTCTCAGTGCAGAGCTAAAGTATTAAGTATCTGCTCATCTCCAACACCATAAGGAATTTGTCATTAATAAACTGCTTTGCTGCAGGCTGCCCTCCCCTTCCCCAGCATGAGATGGGACAAAAGCATACAGGGGAAGTGAACCAGGGTTGAAGTTGTAAGACAACTTGGTGGTGCAGTAGATAGAGCACTGGCCCTGGAATCAGAAGGACCTGAGTTCAAATCTGGCCTCAGGCTCTAACTAGCTGTGTGACCCTAGGTAAGTCACTTAACCCCTATTGCCTCCAAAGAAATAATAATATAATTAGCTTAGTGCAGGTAATTGTCTAAAGGAATGGCCCAATGTTAGAAAAGCAATATGCACGTGCTCTGAGAAAGAAAAGCTGACAGGCTCAAAGGATTTCCTTCTCTAAAGGACCTTGGAAATCATCTAGTGCCATCGAATTATTTTACAGAAAAGGAAATTAAGGTCCAGAAAGGACAAATTACTTGCCCAAAATGATATAAGCAGCAAAACTTCACTCCAGCCCAGGTGGGCCCTTTGCCCCTTATTACCTATATGAATGAAGTACTCTGGCAAATGAATCTCCATGAATATTTGATTCTAAACCCAAGATCCTCTAGCACAAATATTGATAAGTGTGATAGGAGCTGGAATTTAGGCCATTGCAGGGAAATCAGACAGGGAGTCATTCATCTTGAATCATGAAGGAAAGATGGGAAGCCTGATTGTCACATAGTGTTTTATCAGCCCATCAAACCTGAGAGACTCAGGACAATCAGTTTCTCACTGTGCATAAAAACATGACATGTAACTGACTTTATTTCAATATGTATCTAATCCAAAAAGAAAGAAATCAGAATATTATATTCCTTTTGTATATGTCTCACAGCATACAAATCTCAATTCCAGGCTGTACTACTCATAATATGAATGTGTAATATATTACACATGTTTATATGGAAGGAGATTTCCATTGCAGAATGTAGCCATAAAACAAGTCACTCGACAGAAAGAGCAAATGCACCTTTGAGCCAGTGCTTCAGCACAGCTAACTGAAGCATCCATTCCAGTTTTACCCTGCACAAATGCGTGTCCATTTGGGACCTTGAAAAAAATTTAGCACAGCAACAGCTAGATTGGTGTGAGGGGACTCTTATCAATATGAATGGCTCTTGCATCTGGTTTTTAGTCTTCTACTCTCTACTCCAAACCCTGACACTGACTCAGTTCAGCAACAAGCATTTAAGTTCCTACCAGGTGATAGGCACTGTGCTAGGCAAAGGAGAAACATATACAAAAAACTGACACAGCCTCTACTCCTCTAGAAGCTTACAACATCCTTTTCTTGACATAATAAAATCAGAGTATCCTTGTTCAAATCCTGTTTTTCCTAGTTGCCATCCCTGTGATTTTGGGCAAATCACAATCTCTTTGGGCCTCAGTTTCCTCATCTGCAATATAAGGGATTGGACATGACTTCGATAAGGACCCTAACTCTGAATCCATGATCCCATAAACCTATGAAAATAAATATAATACAATGAAAACTGAGAAAAGATACCACTAACGATTAAAATGGGGGTAGGTGGCAAAGGAGGTTGGATCAGGCAAAACTGCAGGGAAGAACTAGCAACTGACTTGAGCCTGGAAGGAAGACAAGATTATTTTTTATCCCCTCTTTTTTTTCTAATTGTTTATTTCTCTTCATCTACTGATTCTTTTCCTACTGCCTGTAAACAAGAATAGTCCTAAAATCCCCTCAAATTATTTTCCTATATCTCTTCCTTCCACAACCCCTTCTTCCCTCCCAAAAAAATGCTATTATACTTTCTTGTTTCTACTTCTTCACGTTCCACTCACTTCTGAGCCCCTTGCATTCTGGCTTCCAATTCAGCATCTGAACTGAAACTTTCTGCTAGAAACACTGCCATCCTTGCACTCAACCAAGTTAACAGACTGAATCATCTTCCATCTTTCAATATTTCTTAACCCCCATATCTAATCAATTTCCAGGTCTTAAAAACTCCAATTCCACAACATCCTCTCATCATGCTCTCCCTTCCTCACCCTAATTCTGTCCCTCATCACCTCTCCCATGAACTATTACAAAAGTTTCTATATTGAGACCCATGCCTCTGGCCTCTCACAATTTTCTATTCCATCCTAAACACAGCTGCTAAACTGATATTTTAAAGTTTGTGCCTGGCCAAATCATTTTCCTACTTAATAAATTTTAAAAGTTCATTATTGCCTCTAGGACAAAATACAAATTCTTCCCATTACTATTTAAAATCCTCCATAATCTGGTTCCCAATTATCTTTCTAGAGTGAAGGAAGATACAAGAGGTAGCATGAGCCAAGGAAATCAAATCACCATCAACATGACTGCCAACCACCCTCAGACACTTTATAGAGACAGCCAAGGATCCTGAATCCAAAAGTATTGGGAGCAACATTTCTCTTGAGACCACTAAGCCTGTGAAATTATTTTTTTTTGCTTTTTTTTGGAGGGCAGTGACTTGCCCAAGGTCACATGGCTAGTTTCTTTGTGTTAAGTGTCTGAGGCCAGATCCAAACCCAGGTCCTCCTGACTCCAGAGCCGGTGCTCTATTCACTGTGCCACCTAGCCATCCCCTTGTGCAGTTGTTATTGAGGGGTCAAATCATTGTGGACATTGGGTGCACTTTTCTCATTAACATAAGCAACAACTATTGATCTTCTGCCACCAAAAGGCAAATGGACACAAGTGCCCTGGTCTGTGCCACTACAACCACCTTGACCACCATCTCCCCTCCAACAACAATGAAGATATCCCAAATCCTAAGCCCAAAAACGTTGGGAAAATCAAAACTTCCACTGTAGTGTCTGAAATTATTTATTCCTATAAGTGTTACAACTATAGCTACTAAAGATTCACAAAAGAAAGCTCTTGCCATCAAAGTCCTTGATACTATCAGATGGTTCAATATCATAAACTGATATGATTTTATCAGTGGAAATGGTATTACAGAAGAAACATTACTATCTGTTTTCAACTTCATCCTTATGACCATGAGATCTTTCCTCCTGACTTGCAGCTGCAACCTTCCATAATTATTGCCTTCCCCATTTGAATGTGAGCTTCTTAAGAGAATGGGAACTATCCTGCTTTTCTATTTGTATCTCCTGTGCTTTACACAGTGGTTTGCACATAGAAAGCACTTAATAAATGCCTTTTTCATTCATCCCCACAATATTGGTTTTCACCAAAATGACTTATTTTGTTTCTATTACATAACATGTCATTTCCATGTCCATGCTTTGAAAAGGTTGCCCCCATAACTGGAATGCTTTCCTTTCTTATTTCTATCTCTTAGAATGCCTAAATCCCCTCAAAGCTCAACTCAAGTGTCAAATCCTACAAGATACTTTTCCTGATCAACCAATAATCAATAAGTATTCATTCAGGGGCGGCTAGGTGGCTCAGAGAATAGAGCGCCGGCCCTGGAATCAGAAGGACCTGAGTTCGGAGCCGGCCTCCGACACCTAATCCGCACAAAACAAAAACCTAGCCGTGTAACCTTGGGCAAGTTACTTAACCCCAATTGCCCTAAAGGGGCGGCTAGGTGGCGCAGTGAGTAAGAGCGCTGGCCTCGGAGTTTGGATGACCCGAGATCAGATCCGGCCTCAGAAAATGAGCACCCACACATAAATAATGACTAGCCGTGTAACCTTGAGCAAGTTACTTAACCCCAATTGCTTTTAAAAAAAAAAAAATAAGTATTCATTCAGTGACCAGTCTGTGTAAGGTACTATACTAGCACTAGGGATATACAAATACAATTAATGAACAATCCCTATTTTCAGGTAACTTACATTTTGGTTGTTAATGCTCATTCCCATTTCCAAATTGATTTTTTTAAGTTCCTATGATTACATCAAGAATTTGAAGGGATCTCGTAAGCCATAAGAAGTAACTCTCTCATTTTATAAATGAGGAAACCAAGGCTTGAAGTTTAAAAAATTTGCCCAGGTTACACAGGTAGTTATTGTCACCACCAGGATTTGAACCTAAATCTTCTAACTCCAGAGCCAGTGTTTCTTCCACTCTACCAGGCTCTGCCTCCCCATTTGATAAAATTCACTACTCCACCACAAACATTCCCATTCAACTCCACTCTGGAAAAGAGATCTCAGAAAGCAGGTGGAGAAGAGAGATGTAAAGGGTATTGTGAGTGGGTGTGAGAAGCAGAATTTTGTTGTTTTGAGGTTGCTCCATTTTTCCTACCTAATTTAGAACTGATGTGTGACTTATAAAGCAAAAGCAGCTCTGAATGGTCAAGACCCTCAGTTGTGGTATAGGACTTGGAATGCAAACATCTTAAGTGCTGATGAAAATGCGATATAACCCATAGCAAAAAAAAAGTTGACTTATACCTAACCACCACTAGAAATGGGAATAGCTTAAGGATAGCACCCCCTCGGGACTACCCATCCAAATATGTACTAGTAGATTAGGTTCCCTGGAAATAGCTATCCCAGATTCAACTACTACATAGTTCTGAACACCTAAAACTATCCCTTACAAAACCTCCATCAATATGTTTATCTATTCATTGTAAGCCACTTAACTAATGATATCTTAATGTGAAATCTTGTCCAATGACTGACAAGGTTATAAGTTGCTAGACTTCACAGAACAAATTCCCTTAATAAAAGGATTTGTTCTTAAAAACTTGAACTCAATGAAAAGGCTACACCCAAGGACCTAGAAGGCCACATGTGGCCTTAAGGCTGCAGGTTCCACACTCCTGTACTAGAGAGATGAAGCCACATTCAAAGTAATACTCTTGAAACTTGAAGATATGAAGAAGTACAGCTAAATTTAAAATGGCATACATGTTCTGCTAAAGAGGTAAAATAAATTAAATAGTTAAAAGAGGTGGTTTTACAATATTTCTAGAGGTAGCGAGACACATCATTTCATAAAATAATGCCTATCTCACTATCTCACCTTAAATGGCTGATAACTAAATAAAACAAACAGCACCATGACATAAACCATAGCTCACTTACCCAACATCTACAAGTATAAAGGTTGTGGACAAACTCCGTAGGAAAAACTCCTGCAAAATAAATTAACATGTATGTTCATGGATACTTGCCAAAGTTAGTGTAAAGGTAGGCACAGAGAACGAGAGCCTTCCATGTTGAAAAAATGTGATTTAAACAAGAAATTAAGACAATTATTTTTTATTCAGTCATTTCAGTCATGTCCAATTTTTATTACCCCATTTGAGGTTTTCTTGGCAAAAATATTGCCATGATTTGCCATTTTTTCCTCCAACTCATTTTATAGATAAGAAACGGATGCAAACATAGTGAAATGACTTAACCAGGGTCACATAGCTATTACATGTCTGAGGTCAGATTTTAACTCAGAAAAATAAGCCTTACTGGCTTCAAGCCCACACTCTATCTACTCTACCATTAATATTTTATTTAGAAAGGAGTAAGGAGGTAGAGGATATAGTAAGCTCAATAAGGGAATCACAGAAAGTGAAATTGTGTCCATCCTGAGAAAAAGGAAATGATTAGTAACTGTAAAATCAGAAGCAACTATTTCTTGACAATCATATAATCAACAGATTAAAGGGCAGAGACATTATCATACCAAATGCAAAATATAAGCTCTATATAACATGTACCCTTCTAGAAGCTCTGACATAAGCTGCTTAAACAGACTACCAAGCCTGAGAAAAATAAGATATACACACATAAAATGACATGGCTTCCATCCCCATTTCTTAGGACATTTCAACTGATTCAAAGCTATAGCCACAACAAGGAGACCAGTAAAGCCCAGAAACTGGTATAGATGGCAAACAGTTAATCATCTCATCAAGCAAGAAGATATTGCATCCAAGAACAACATAGATTTAAAGTGTGGACTTATTAACAAAATGATATGAAGGATAATATAATTTTGACAACAATATACCACCCACACAAAACAACAAAAGGCAAATGAGAGAAAAATAAGCTTTAGACTCTCAAAGTTATTTTTATAAGGCCATGGGACTCTTTTTTCCATTCACTATTGATTCCTTCCTCTGTGCTGTCTTTTTGTATTTATTCATGATTTCATAGATATTCACTTTTTTCCACCATTGTAGGTTAGGCTACCTTTATGGACAATCACCATTATTTCCTAATGGTATCTGGTTCACATTCAGGAAGAGCTGACCAACTGGGACAGAATAAGTAGTAGGTTTTCTTTGTAGTGCTGTTAGAGATTGATCACCTTAGAGCCCTCTGTGACTATGTCTCTTGCAAGAGACATGGCAATATATAGAGGTGGTGTTCTGGATTTTATAAAACATAATTAAAACTGGCATTTCCTTCCCCCTTTTGTTTCAGTTGTAAAACCCAGCAGCTCATATCCCTTTGAATGATTACCATAATAAAAAGGCCACAAAATGCTTTTCCTATTAAATGTTAGGCAATGTTTCCTCTGTAACATAATTTCTAATACTCATATTTGTCACTTCCCTAAGTAGAGGATGGAATAACTATATTTAGTCAGATAAAGTAACTTGGGAAAGAGCAATGTTGAATTGTTTCTGCTTTTTCAACCAAGACCCTTTGGTGAATGCTGCCTTTTCTTAGGACTCTTTATACTCTCCCTTTACTAAGTATAATTCCAGATTGGAATTACTTTGACTCAAAGAATCGACACTATAATGCCCATGCATTGCTAGTGCTTTCAATTGGTGATAATTCAGGCAGGCTGTGGATTTACAGCAGTTTAGAATAGCTTATTTTTATTTCACAAACATCATATTTAGTGCTGGAAATTGCCTATTTCTACAGAGTAAAATATTACATTTTGGTAACATATCTTGGCTCCTGTGAGTTTATATATAGAGCAGTGTAAATCTACCTGGCAGCATGATTTTGTTAGAGAACCAAGGCAGATCTAATGCATCTTGATAATCTACCTTACTAGGGTCAGTTATGGACTCTGGTTAAATGTTAGGGTTACTGTTTCTATCAAGATTCTCAAATATAAATTAAATGGAAATTTTCCCATTCTACCCAGGAAAATAATGCTGGTGTAAGGGTAATTACAGCCTGCTACAATTTCCAGTAATAGTACCTTGCTACAAAAGGTCATAGTAGACAGAACACTAACAAATCAACAAACAAACATGTGTTAAGTATATACTCTGGGATTCAAAGACCAATAGTCCCTGACCTCCAGATGTTTATATTCTATCAGGTAGGCAATGTGTGTGTGTGTGTGTGTGTGTGTGTGTATATACAAGCATATAAGGAATAAATACAAATTAGTTTGGAGAAAGAGGTCATTAGCATCTGTGGGGATCACTAAAAACTACATATAGTAAGTGATGCTTGAGCTACACATTGAAAGAAATTAGGAATTCCATGAGATAGGGGAATAAGGGAATGCATTTCAGGCATTGGGACAACTAACATTACAAAGACAGAAGATAAGAATATAAGAAATAACAAGGGTAGAAACAGTACTTCCAAGGTACCCTCCCCCCAGACCACTTCCAAACCATGTAAAAGAGGACTCTGAACAACTTCTGGAGCCCCGGCACCCACAGAACAACACAGAGAAGCTAACCTCCTGCTGAGGACAGCCCAGCAGCCCTGCAGGAAGCAGCCAGCACAGTGCTCTGGGAGCTGACAGTGTAGCATGGAGAGCCAAGCCCAGGTCCTCATGAGCCAAGGTTTTAGCCCCAGGGCAGCTGGGCCAGCAGCCAGCTGGAGGGACCCCAGAACACCAGCAGCTGTGGAGATTCCAGAATTATCAACATAGACATGCCTACGACAAAGTGAGAGGTTAGTGCCCTATGGACTTTGGGACCAGTATTTGGGGAACGAGTTGGCTTCTTCCCCTGGGGGCTAGAAGCCACTGAGGAGACACACCATTTTGTAGTTTTCAGGGGCGTCTCTAGCTCCTGGCCTGCGAACTGTAGGGAGATCCAGCAATTAGTCTTGAGGGTTACCCCTCTTGCCTTAACCTGCTTGGATCTAGATTGTGATCTGGGGGGGGGGGGAAATCTGGGGTGAGTATCCAACTTGCTAGAGTGTGGGGAGGCTTTACAGAGGCCACCCAGCTCCGGAAGTTTTGAAGACCCCAACTTTGGGACAGAGGCTCCCCTGTCTGGTAGCAGAGTCCTACTGTGGCAACAAACTGTAAGGGTTATGGGATTTAAAGATCTTCCATGCCCCATTGGACTTGCTGACATAGCAGGAAGGGGAGGGGCAAGAGGAAGCCGAAGAAGAGTTAGAGTTCCATTGGGGATTGTTGGTGGACACAGCAACAGCAGTAACTGCCGAGGTAGAGGTGGAGGCCCAAATCTCTTTTTAAGCCAGCCAGAATTTCTGCTAAGGACTCTTGTTGGGGGCTGCCGGGAACTGGAACTGCGGGGGCCCGGAGCTGTTGTGAGCACGCTTCCTGGACGCTGAGCAGTTGCTGAGAGTCGGGAGAGAAGGACCTTTGCCTGAAGTAGCCTGTTCTGTTTTGAAGGCTTAAGAATGTGGTTGTTTCCTATGTTAACTACTTGTGCCAATTTCATAACTACCCTGATGGCTTTGACTTTCTGGTTTTGGGACTCGGTTATTTGGTATTTTAATAAATTCTCTGGAGCCCCAGCACCCACAGAACGACACAGAGAAGCTAACATCCCGCTGAGGACAGCCCAGCAGCCCTGCAGGAAGGACCAGCTCAGTGGTCTGGGACCTGGCAGTGTGCAGCTCGCAAAGCGCAGGAGCCGAGCCGAGCCCAGGTCCGCATGAGCCGAGGTTTTAGCCCCAGGGCGGCAGGGCCAGCAGCCAGCTGGAGGAACCCCAGAACACCAGGAGCTGTGTCGACTCCAGAATTAACAACATAGACTTGCCTAGGACAAAGTAAGAGGTTAGTGTCCCATGGACTTTGGGACTGGTATTAGGGAATGCATCGGCTCCCTCCCCTGGGGGCTAGAAGCCACTGAGGACAAACTCCATTTTGTAGTTTTCAGAGGCACCTCCCGCTCCCAGCCTGCAAATTTGTAGGGAGATCCAGCGATCAGTCTTGGGGGGTAATCGCTCTTGCTTTAACCTCCCTGGATCTGGATTGTGATCTAGGGTGGAAGTCGTGGGTGGGTTTATAGCTTGCCAGAAATGGAAGTTTCCCCCCCACACGTTCGGGACGAAAATTCCTCTATCTGGCCTTAAAGCCATAGTGTGGCAACAAGCCCAAAAGTCAAGTAATTAAGTAGCAACATGCCAAGGCAAAGGAAACAGAAAAATGCAACCCTAGACTCCTATTTTGGGGGCATAGAGCAGGAAAAAGGACTGTGAGGTCAGAAGTCCTGCTCCAAAAGCCCCAGGGGAAAACATGAGTGGGTTGCAGGCCATAGAGGACCTTAAGAAGGACTTTAAAAATCAAATAAGAAGTGGAGGAAAAATTGGAAAGAGAAATGAGAAGGATGCAGGAAAAGTATGAAATGAGGGTCAACAGCCTGACTGAGGAAAACAACACCTTAAAAAATAGACTAACTCAAATGTCAAAGGAGGCCCAAAAGGGCAATGAGGAGAAGAATGCCTTAAAAAGTCGAATTTGCCAGATGGAAAAATTATCTCAGAAGTTCACTGAGGAGATTCATTCCTTCAGAGTTAGACTGGAGCAAATGGAAGCTAGTGACTTTATGAGAAATCAAGATGCTGTTAAGCAGATCCAAACAAACGAAAGATTAGAAGGCAATGTGAAATATCTCATGGGAAAAACCACTGACCTGAAGAATAGATCCAGGAGAGACAATTTAAAAATTATTGGACTACCTGAAAGCCATGATCAAGGAAAGAACCTAGAAATCACCCTTCAAGAAATTCTCAAGGAAAACTGCCCTGATGTTTTTAGATCCAGAGGGCAAAATAGAGGTTGAAAGAATCCACAGATCACCTCCTGAAAAAGATCCCAAAAAGAAAACTCACAGGAATATTATAGCCAGGTTCCAGAATCCCCAGATCAAGGAGAAAATACTACAAGCATCCAGGAAGAAACAATTTCAATATTGTGGAAACACAATCAGAATAGCCCAGGACCTGGCGGCTTCTACACTGAGGGATCGAATGGCATGGAATATGATATTCCAGAGGGCAAAAGAACTGGGAATGAACCCAAGGGTCACCTACCCAGCAAAACTGAGTATTTTGTTTCAGGGGAAAATATGGTCATTTAGTGGAATAGAGGACTTTCAAGCATTCTTGAGGGAAAAACCAGAATTGAATAGAAAATTTGACACCCAGACACAAGAAGGATGAGATGCCTGAGAAGGTAATCAGGGAAAAGAAATCAAAAGGAACTTATCAAAGTTGAACTATTTACATTCCTATATAGAAAAGTAATAACTGTGACTGATGATATCTTTCTCACTATGAAAATAATGGAAGAAGGGGGTGTGGTCATATGAATACATATGTGAATGTGTGTGTATGGTTACAGTTATATATGGATAGAGGGCATAGGTTGAATTTGTTGGGAAGGGAGAATACTCAAGGGATGAAATTATGAGGTGAGAGAGGAAAGTGGCAAGAGGAGATGGGGAGAGACAGGGTAGGGTAAACTATCCCATGTAGAAGAAGTAAGGGGAAGTGGTTGCAAAAGAGGGGGAGAATAAGGAAGGCTAAAAAGGCAAAACCACATTCACATTGAATTTGGTTCAGGGAGAAAATGACATACAAACTAAATGGGATATCTCAACCTGCAGCAGGATAGGGGGAAGGGGGATGGGAGGAGGGATGATGGATGGGAGGGCATCCTTGGGGTGAGGGGAGGTTGGAAGTATCCACTATAGAAGAGGGACAGGATCATGTAGGGAATGGACCAGGTGGGGGGTGGGATGAGTGGCAGGGAATTATAAGCAGCCTTGTACAATATATCTACCATGATAATGTTTTGCATAGCTAGACATGTACAACACATACTGAATTACTTATCTCCCAAGAAGGAATGGGTGACAAGGGAGGAAGGAAATGGATCTGAAATTTGAGGTCGTAACATTAAATGTTTCAAATATATATAAATACTATTATTAATACTCTTTTGCTTGTAATAGGGAGATAAGATGTGCAGGTATTGGGATGCAAATACTCACCTTCCTCTAATGGAAAATTCGATGGGGGTATGGGAGAAGGTATGGGAGAGAGCAGATTGGAGGAAGCGACATCTTGTGGGATTACTGTTCTGGGAGGTTGGGTAGGGGAATAATGGGGGGAAAATAATTGTAACTCAAAATCTGGTGGAAATGAATGATGTAAAACAGAAGTTAATAAAGCATTTGTTTTAAAAAAAATAAAATTTAAAAAATAAATAAATAAATAAAAATTCTCTGGCTTTATCCCCCATATAGAGAGACTGATATATTTTGTGATTAATAACCACATAAGCCTATTTATAATTGACATAGGCATAGTGAATATTGCATTGTTAATATATTTGGCGACGAGGATGGTATCACAAAATATCAGGCCTCTATTTGGAAGCAGGGGGGCTTTAGAGGGAGAAATGGCTATCCCAGGATGGGAGGATTTGCCTTATTACTCTCTAGCCAGAGAATGGGTCAAAAGTACAGGGCCCTGTGAAAACTGGGAACCAAGACTAAAAGAGGGAGAACCTGGAGATTTGGAAAGATGTTTGCAAGGAATACCCATAGAACCAGGCAAAGAGTTGGCAGGAGTGTGCAGGAGAGGCTGGGTCCTGCTAACAAGTTATCGTCTCATGTGTAAAAGTAGGGATAAGCTGCTGGAGGAAACAGCTCAGATGTCTAGGGAGTTGGCTGGTTTGCTTGAGGATTCTTCTGTGTCACAGCATTCAGAAGAGCAAACCGGAGGGACTCAGGTGGTCCAGGAAAAAGCTACTGTTCATGTAGCTAAAAGGAAGCAAAAACCTAACAGAAGAAATGTGCATGCAGCTTTTGTACAGGCTGGGCAGAGTTGCCTAGACAGCTGCCAGGAGAATGTGTGTGTGGAGAATGCAATAAGGTTAGATGAGGAGTCTTCTAACATAGAAGTTCTCCCCATACAAAGAAGAAGACAGGAGAAGTGCCAGGGCCAAACAGAGTCCAAGGAGATAATTGAGGATTTCACTCAACAGGAGATTGCTGACATATTGAGTAGATTCACCCAAAGAATGGGAGAGTCTTTAGTGTCTTGGATAGTAAGAATCACTGATGAAGGCGCTGGAGGAATAACACTGGACAGTGAGGATTGCTTAAAATTCATAAGTATCAGTCAGAATCCTTTTGTCCACCAAGCTTTTAGGGACTACCATGTGGGAGGAGGCCTCAAAAGAACTACTCTGTTAGCTTTAGTTGCACAGGGATGCAGAAAGCAATATCCTACTGTCTCTATGTGGCCTAGTGGAGACAGACCCTGGTACTCACTTAGAGATTGTATGAGGAAGCTAAAGGAAGAGGTAATGAAAACTACCATCATGGTTGGAGATGCAAATGCATATCATGAAATCCCCCTAGGAGTTCCTCATAGAAATATCATAGTGAAGACTGCTCCTCCTGCTTATAAGCACTTAATTCTGACTTTATTAATTGGAGAAATAGGGCACCCTCTTTCAGAGGTGCTGGATAAGATTTCACAATTAAGTGACCTAGGGGAATGGGGACAAGATAAATTGCCTAGAGAGAGAAGAGTAAATAGCCAGAGGATTCAGAGACAAAATAGACCAACTAGAAGGGGACAGTTTTTTGCTCTGTTGAGAGCAGGGGTGGACTTTAGAAGAATAGATGGTATTCCAACTGAAGAGCTGCATAAGCTGTACCAAGAAAAGGTACTTAACATTAGAATGAATAGGGGAGCAAGAACTACCCCTGCAGGTACTCCTGAATCAGAATCTTTGTATCCAAATTTGCCCCACCTTCAGGGTGAATAGGAAATAGGCCAGGCCCCAGCCCAGATTAAAGAAATATACAGAGGAGATTGTAGACCCCGTGTTGGTTTAACAATATATTGGAAGAATGGATCAACTACTGTGACTAGGGCGTTGCTAGATACTGGGGCTGAGGCCACACTTATCTATGGAAACCCTGATAAGTTTAAACATGGAATCCCTATTACCATCACAGGTCTAGGAGGGGCTGAAATATCAGCCAGACAAGTTAAAATAACAATGAAAATTGGGCAGTTACCTAAGAAAGAATATACTGTGGTTGTTGTACCTATTCCTGAATACATAATTGGAATAGATATATTGAGAGGCATGACTCTGAATTTACCTGAAGGAAGATACCAATTTGCTGTAAGGAAGATAGGAATTAATACAGTTTTAGTGGGAAAAATAAAAATGGACCCAATCACTTTACCTGAACCTTCTGAAGTAATTACGTTAAAACAGTATCGTGTGCCAGGTGGGCAAGATGAAATTACCACTATTATAAAGGAATATGTTGAAGCAGGAGTGTTAGTCCCTACAACCACAAGATGGAATAATCCTGTCTGGCCAGTAAGAAAATCAGATGGGACATGGAGAATGACAGTGGACTATAGACAGTTGAATAAGGTGACTCCTCCTTTGTATGCTGCTGTTCCAGATACCATCACCTTAATAGAAAGGATCCAGAAATATGATGGGACTTGGTATGCAGTTATTGACTTAGCAAATGCCTTCTTCACCATCCCAATAGACCCTAAACAATGGGACCAGTTTGCTTTCACTTGGCAGGGTAGACAATATACTTTCACCCGCTTGCCACAGGGGTACCTACATAGCCCCACTATTTGTCACAGGATTGTGGCTGAACAGTTAGATGAATTAATGCTACCTGGTATACAGCTTACCCACTACATTGATGATATCATGATACAGGGAAAAGATGCAAAAGAAGTGGAGAGAAGTTTGACCCTTCTAATTAAGCATATGAAAAGTAAAGGGTGGGAAATTAACCCTGCAAAGGTTCAAGGACCAGCTCAAAATGTAAAATTTTTGGGTGTACAATGGAACAAGGGACTACGAGAGATTCTTCCACAAGCCCGACAAAAGATTCAGGACTTTCCTACCCCTACCAATAAGAAGGAAGCCCAAAAGTTCATAGGAATGTTTGGGTACTGGAGGCACCACATTCCATATTTGGGACAGATTTTGAAACCTTTGTATAGAGTCACTCGAAAGAAATATGAATTTGATTGGGGACTTGAGCAGAGTAAAGCTTTTGAAGAAGCCAAGGCTGCCATACAATTGGCCCTAGATTTGTGGCCCATCCAAAATGGTCCAGTGGAATTACAAGTGACAGTACAAGATGATTATGCAAACTGGAGCTTATGGCAAAAACATCAAAGCAGAAATGTACCCTTGGGATTTTGGTGTAGGAAGCTCCCTTCATCTGGAGTCCAGTATACACCTTTTGAAAAGCAGTTGTTAGGGGCGGCTAGGTGGCACAGTGAGTAGAGAGTCAGCCCTGGAGTCAGAAGGACCTGAGTTCCGATCTGGCCTCAGACACTTAATGCACACACAAACAAAAACCTAGCCGTGTGACCTTGGGCAAGTTACTTAACCCCAATTGCCCTCCAAAAAAAGAAAAAAGGAAGAAAAGCAGTTGTTAGCTGCATATTGGGCTTTGGTGGAGACTGAACAATTGACTCTGGGCCATGAAGTGATATTAAGACCTGGAATCCCGATTATGACCTGGGTAATGAGTACCCCAGCTTCTCACAGAATTGGACATGCCCAAGAGGCTAGTATAATCAAATGGAAGTGGTATATTCAAAAATAGAGCAAAAACTGGCAAAAGTGGAGTCTCTGCTCTACATGAATCTGTAGCAAATGTAGGAATTGAGAGGAGTGACACACCCCCTGAGCCAAAGCAACAGTTGGTACAATCCTCTGTAAAATGGAATGAAGGATATGATGGACTAACTGAAGAACAAAAGAGACATGCACGGTTTACTGATGGGACAGCAAAATATTTGGGCCAAAAGAGACATTGGAAAGCAGTGGCCTATAACCCAGGTACTAGAAGGACTTTGGAAAGTACTGGGATAGGTGGAAGTAGTCAGTATGCTGAACTTATGGCAGTACATCAAGCCATCAAAATAGAACAAGGAGGACAGTGTCATATATTCACTAATTCATGGGCAGTAGCTAATGGGTTAGCTACATGGATGCCCATGTGGAAAAATCAAAATTGGGAGATTCAGGGCAAACTAGTCTGGGGCAAAGAATTATGGGAAGATATCTGGAATATGTCTTTGGTCACTGACTTGTCAGTTTTTCACGTAGATGCTCATGTGGCCCTCACCACGCCAGAACGTGAGTATAATGCTCATGCTGATCGACTGGCAAAGATTGCTACTCAACATATTGTCCCTACCTTGACAACAAATGATGATCCAGTATTAGCAAAATGGGTCCACCAAACGGCTGGGCACTTGGGGGTTCAGGCCACACACCAGTGGGCACAAGATCGAGGTATTAGTATCTCTCATTCGCTGTTAAAACAGATAGCAGCAGAATGTCATATATGTCAATTGGAAAAGGAGCGAACTGTCCCTCAGGTAGTAACTGGAGAGATAGCAAGAGGAAAAGTCCCAGCCCAAATCTGGCAAATAGATTATATTGGTCCACTACCACAAGATAAAGGATGCAGGTTTATATGTACTTGTGTTGACACCTATTCGGGTGTACTAGTGGCTTGTCCTTATAAGAATGCTACCCAGAAAAACACTTGTAAAACTCTAGATCTCATAAGTCTATATTATGGAACCCCAATGCAGATTCAAAGTGACAATGGGTCACATTTCAAAGGTAATGAAATGAAGAGATATTGTATATTAAACAATATAGAATGGATATATCATATTCCTTATTATCCAGAAGCATCTGGATTAATTGAAAGAATGAATGGATTACTGAAAGAACAGTTAAGGAAGTTAAGTTCCAATAATTCGTATCAACATTGGAAGGATAATTTGTTCATGGCTTTACGTAATTTGAATAATAGGCCATTGGGAGGAAGTACACCTCTAGCCAGAATGATGACACCAAATCTGCAAATTAGAAAACAACAAACACATAAGATCCCAAATATTGAGTATTGGACCTTGAGGCCAGATGTCCCAGCACCATAACCAGGAATACCTGGTTCAGTGGGATGTGATTTACATTGTTTAGAGGACTTTTGGTTAGATAGAAAAGAAATAAGAAAAATCTCCACTGGGATATGCATAAGAATCCCTCAAAATCACTTTGGACAGATTTTACCCAAATCAGGATTAGCAGCCCAAGGAATACATGTATTGGCTGGAGTAATATATTCTAATTATCAAGGAGAAATTGTTGTGACATTCCATAATTTAGGTGAAGGGCCCATACAGATTCGTAAAAATGATAGGATAGTCCAAGTGATTATCGTTCCTTGTAAAACAATACCACTTGTAAAAACTGACCCTCCTTCCAAAATAACTGTCAGAGGAACTGAGGGATTTGGTTCTACTGATAGAATAAAATTGGGAGCTAAAGTATGGGTAAAAAGGAAGCCAGATGATATTCCAAGGGCTGCAGAGATTATAGCACATGGGAGGGATAACACTGTAACTATTGTTTATTCCGGAGAAGATGATTACAAAATTGTACCCTTAACTCTTATTGTAACCCTAACCCTTAACTCATATATTCTACCGTGAGTGAGGCTACAGTAGTCTGGTTATTTTCTCTTTGCTTTTTCTTAGCTTTTTGTCTGTTTACCTTGTTTGCTAGATTTGTTTCCACAGGCTTGGTACCCTCCACCTATAGATGCCCGATAGCTTAAGCTGGATGTCACCCCCTGTCTGCAACTGTGATGTGTCACCCTTGGACTTGGCATCAAGCACATTAAGAACTGACCTCTCAAATGGGAACCCTTGGGACAGGGACAGCTCTACATCCGATTTCAGCAGCAAGTAGCCATGGAAGAAGAGATCTTCGCCCCTTACCCCAAGATTTCGGGGCCCCATTTGTTCGGGGGGAATGATGGGGAACTTGTGCTCAAACCCCACCCTGAAATATTGTTTTCTGTTTTCTGTGTTTATTGTGTGCTATCTTTGTTATATTGTTGTAAAATTCTGTTGACACCAGTTATTCCTAATATACTTTTGCCAAGTAAGGGACATGAAAGATCTTGGGGCCGAATGTAAGGGTTATGGGATTTAAAGATCTTCCATGCCCCATTGGACTTGCTGACATAGCAGGAAGGGATGGGGCAAGAGGAAGCGGAAGAAGAGTTAGAGTTCCATTGGGGACTGTTGGTGGACACAGCAACAGCAGTAACTGCCGAGGTAGAGGTGGAGGCCCAAATCTCTTTTTAAGCCAGCCAGAATTTCTGCTAAGGACTCTTGTTGGGGGCTGCCGGGAACTGGAACTGCGGGGGGCCAGAGCAGTTGCTGAGAGTCGGGAGAGAAGGACCTTTGCCTGAAGTAGCCTGTTCTGTTTTGAAGGCTTAAGAATGTGGTTGTTTACTATGTTAACTACTTGTGCCAATTTCATAACTACCCTGATGGCTTTGACTTTCTGGTTTTGGGACTCGGTTATTTGGTATTTTAATAAATTCTCTGGCTTTATCCCCCATATAGAGACTGATATATTTTGTGATTAATAACCACATAAGCCTATTTATAATTGCCATAGGCATAGTGAATATTGCATTGTTAATACACAAACCTAAAAATCAAGTAATTAAGTGGCAATGTGCCGAGGCAAAGGAAACAAAATAAACAGAAAAATGCAACTTTAGACTCCTATTTTGGGGGCAAAGAGGATCAAAGCCTGGAACAGGAGGAGGACTGTGAGGTCAGAAATCCTGCTCCAAAAGCCCCAAACGAAAATATGAGCGGGTTACAGGCCATAGAGAACCTTAAGAAGGATTTTAAAAATCAAATAAGAGAAGTGGAGGAAAAATTGGGAAGAGAAATGAGAAGGATACAGGAAAAGTATGAAATGAAGGTCAACAGCTTGACTGAGGAAAATAACACCTTAAAAAATAGACTAACGCAAATGGCAAATGAGGCCCAAAAAGGGCAATGAGGAGAAGAATGCCTTAAAAAGCCAAATTTGCCAGATGGAAAAAGAATCTCAAAAGCTCACCGAGGAGATTCATTCCTTCAGAGTTAGACTGGAGCAAATGGAAGCTAGTGACTTTATGAGAAATCGAGATGCTGTTAAACAGATCCAAACAAATGAAAGAATAGAAGGCAATGTGAAATATCTCATGGGAAAAACCACTGACCTGGAAAATAGATCCAGGAGAGACAATTTAAAAATTATTGGACTACCTGAAAGCCATGATCAAAGAAAGAACCTAGTAATCACCCTTATTAGCCCTCTTTGAGTTTTAATTTCCTTATCTCTAAAATGATCTCAAAGGTGCCTTTTAGGTTGAAATCAATTTATCCACATTTTTTTTAAGTGTCTACTAAGTACATCACTGTTCTAGGCAGTGAAAATAAAAAGACAAAAATGAAATACGTCCTGTCCTTTTATATCCTACTGGTTTATGTTATTCCTGTGTAGGGACATGTTCAGCAGGCAACAATCTTACAGTCAGTGATGATGGAAAAAACGAGGCTAGTCTCTGTTCTTGTTACATTAACCCAGGAAAGGTAGTTAAGGTAGTTGTGTGGGTTATGCACTTGCCTTTTTTTTACTGTCTCATATGTTGTTGTGGTTACACTTGATACCTCCCAAATGACCAGGAGTTAGTCTCTTGATATTAGGTAATAAGGATTCTCTGCAGGATCATTTTCCTCTCAACTACTATTCACTCTTTGGGGAGCTGAGCCTGCTCTTCCTCTTTTGTCACATTGCAATGTTTTATACATGAATTTTTGTCTAAACTAGTGTTGCCACAACTGTTATATCTCTCCAGTTGACAAGGAGATCAGAAGTTGAAAGGCTGAAGCAGTTAATAGACTCTGTCAGCCTCCCCATTATGGTAACCATTTTGCATCTGTTATACTTCTCTTTTAAAATGTTGATAGTCTCTATTTCTACTTTTTCCCATGTTCCATTTTTCAGAGTTGACAGAAGGTTTAATAAAGTTTGAGCTGGTGCTATATTACTATAATGGTGTGTCACCTCCCCATCTTTATTCTTTGATTATAATTTATCAGTCTTGACTTTTGATGTAATTGATGACCATCTAATTGATCACCTGGCTACACACAGATAGCTCATACTGAATTAACTGTTAAATTGGTAAAGACTTTTTATCTATTCAAAAGCAGCTCATGTCTTTTGGAGTGATATTGTTTGTTGCTACCCACACCCAGCACTTCCCAAATCTCTTCTTAAAGAAGCATTCAAATTGTGCAAATGTAAAGTGTCTAAGTAGTCCGTTACAAGACTTTGGTCCCTTCATTCATTTTTACAGTATTTTCTACCATAATTTTTCCCATTGATACTTTTAATATGAACCAAAATACAAAGTAATTGTGAAATTACCTAGTCCTTACTTCTTTATGAACTCAAAAAAATTTCATTCATCTTTGAGAATCACTCCCATTTACTAAATAAAAGTGTGAATCATCAATAACTACAGAATGTCAATGTTAATTATAGCCTTTTTCTTCACATCTTTATTCTTTGCTTCTTTCAGCAATTCTCTAGTACTCAGAGTGAAAGATTTTAAGATACCCTGAGTGTTTTGCAGGGAGGTGGTAGAAAGGAAGAAATGGGGAGGAGGGAACAAAGGGAGGAAAAGGAAAAGAAAAGGAAAGGGGAACAGAAATAGAGAGAGGATCCTGAACTCCTCATGTTTGTCTAATAATATTATATGAATTTATTTTTGTTGCATTTTATTGCTCGCTCTCTCTCTCTCTCTCTCTCTCTCTCTCTCTCTCTCTCTCTCTCTCTGTTTGTTCACTCAGCCTGATAGAGTAGTGGGTATTTATGTGTCTATCTGTGTATATATATATACAGATGTGTACTTATGTGTGTATATGTTCATCTTCCTAGACCTGAGAGATTTAGCAAGTGAAAAAAATAACACAATAGTGCACCAGGTCTGAATCCCTCCCTGGGTACAATAAAAAAGCCTGTTCAGATTGGCTGAGAGAGTAGGCCATGTCTTCTGGGGCCTCTGTAAAAAGTGGTTATTTTATAAAAGCTGTTTAGAATCAGTGATTTAGGGTGACTGGTGTGCTGGATAAAAGCAGTTTTCACAAAGCCCCCAAAACAGTCACTTGGTTAGGTCAAGAGAACCTTGACCTAAATGTCAGTCTTCCTCTTACCTTTCCTGAATGAAATACATCATGAACTTCAGAGGAACTGTGGATTTGGATTTTCCATAAGTATCCTAGTGCTAGTAGCATCCTGAATCAGCTGCATCTACATTGAGGGCAAAGGTTAAATTAGGCATACCAAGAAGAGGCAATTTAGGACTCTACAAATATCCAGGAAGAGTCAAAACAGCAGAGTTCAGTGAGCTCCCCACTCCAAACCCCTCATCCTCCCCCCCCCCAAAAAAAAAAAACAACCCTCCTCCAAACAGATCTAGAAAATGCATAAGACTGAATCTGAATCTTGATTGGGAAATACAAGGAAAAAAACCACACAGCCATTTTTTTCAACTCAGGTAAATGTAGGGAGATAGGCAGAGAGGTAGTCTTCAGTAATTGGAGGATAAGACCTGATCAGGGGCAAAACTATCAGAGTACTCAAGATGAGGGAGAAGTTGTTCACCAAGGCAAGAGAAGGATGAAGATCTAGCTCAAATGGGTCTTAAACGTATACATGGTGCAGGAAGAGGTTCCCTCTGACAAATATGTTGCTAATACTCAGTTCTAATAGATCTAGGATGGACTGAGAAAGGAATTGCACCTAGGTAGTAGTGTCCCAGGCTCAAGAGTGGTTACAGTCCCTGGTCTGGATACCAAAAGAAGAACAAGTGCAGAACCAAGCATATAGCTCTTGTCCCAGTTCCAGCCTCAAGCCTCATTTAAAGGCTTCAGCAAAATAACCAGGGAAGGAATCCCAGACCAAAAAAGAGCCTGCAGTTCCAAAAGACCTTAGAAGTCATCTAGCACAACCCCTCCAACTTACAGATGAGGAAATAGAGATTGAGAGGGCTTAAACATCCTATCCAAGGATCAAAAAAAGCATAATCAGCATGCCTTAACATTACATTGAGAGATAGAGATGGAGAGATAGATGAATGATGCTAACTCTAAGAACAATAGAAATTCCAAAAAAGAAAGATCGGTATAGCTGGAGAAGTCAGTAATCCTGATGGATGAATCAAAGCTTCAAATAGGTCCTAAAAATCTCATAGAGTTCTCAGGAAGGCCTTCTTCCCCAGTAAGGAAAGTTTAATGAAAAACAAAGAATGTATTTAGGAGTCAATAATTAACAAAAAAAAGAGTGAAAAAGGAAGATTGAACATCTTTTTTTTCCTTAAAGAATTAAAAAATATTTCACCCTCATAATAAAAAATTTCATCAGGCTGTCATTCAAGATGCCATCAAATGATATCAAACAGATTTGTGATCTCATAAATGTGCATATCCCTTCCAAGAATGGACATTGCAAACCACCTCTATTTGTCTACACTATGCAATTCATCATCTGTCTTCCATAATCAAGCAACCAACAAGTATTTATTAAATACAAATTATTAGTTGCTGGAACTCAAAACAGGAGATACTGGAGCACATAATTATCCATGCTTCTTACAAAGTTCAAGAAATAAAACATTACAATACCTGAGTTAAACAGAGCAGTACCAGTGTCCAGATTATACTGTCTACACAAGATTATCTCAGATAGCTAGGGGTGGGGGGAAATCCAGGGGAACAGATTATATACGATAATGGAGATAAATGAGTTTAAGTTAATGTATAGGATTAAAAATATGATTATTTTAATATTAAAACATTAACATGAAAAGAACTGTCTAAATCTTATGGAAAATATGAAGAATTCATCAACCCACAAAGATGCAGAGCTTCAGAATTCCATAGCTAAAATGAAGAAAAGAATGATCTGGTAAATAAATCCAGATAAGTCATTATGCTTCCAGACAAAATTGCTCTTGCATAGAGTGACAGATATTAGAGTCCCTTATAATAAATATGGCTCAAGTGACCCCAGAGAATGTCAGTGTACATGGTTCTACTGCAATCCCAGCTTCTAAAACCTAAAAGAGCATATGACAGGAGCATAACTTTTTTTAACTTTATAAAGAAATGGAATTCAGACAATAACTCAATAGACATGTTAGTGTGCATGATGAAATAAAGCAAGATGTACTCAATATTCTAGAGATCATTTAAAATTCATATCTCTGTGACAGTTCAAGTATTGCTACCTCATGGGTGTTGCATCTCATGCATGCTGATTCTCAGAATCCAAGTGGATGTTCACCACTCAGCAAAGACCGCTGCATGCTTTGCAGAAAGGCATAAATCTTCCCTTTATATAGAAAAACAATAGAGTGGAGGAAAATGCACTAGAACAGGAAGCCCAAGAACTCCTATACTCCAATCTCTTGCTATCACAGTTTTCTCTTCTATTCTGTACATGATTACTTAACTTGATCCTTTCTTCTTCTATGAAACAATACTAGTTATTTTAATTCTACTATTATACTGAAGCAGTTTGTCATTTCTTTCTCCAGATCATTTTACAGATAAGAAAACTAAGGTAAACAGGGATAAGTGACTTGTCCAGGGTCACACTGCTGCTAAGTGTCTAAGGTTGAATTTGAATTCATGAAGATGAGTCTTCCTGACTCTAGGTCCAGCATTCTACTCACTACACTACCTAATTTCTCTAACTGGAGGCAGAAGAAAATTTATCATCAATTATAGATGTCCAAAAATGGAATGAGCAGCATGCAGCTTTATGGTGTAGGTATTGCAGTGTTTATCTGGGCTTCAATAGTACATGGTATTACATATCCAGATTAAAAGAGGCAATAGTTCTACTGTACTCTATTGATTAGACTAAAATTTGGAGTACTCTGTTCAATTTTGGGCACATTTTAGAAAAATATTGAAGAACTAGAGCTTATCCAGGTGAGATCAATAAGGTTAGAGAAAGAATTGAAAGTTATAATGAAAACATTTTTGAACAAAAGGTGGTTAAGCTTGGACAAAAAAAATGAAGATTTAATATAATCACAGAATCACAGGATATGATCACTATCATCAAATATTTAAGAAAGGGCAGAACAAAAACTAACAGCAGAAAGTTCCAAGGTGACAGATTTAAGTTCAATATGAATAGAACATTCTAATAATTAGGACTTTTCAACATGAACAGCCTCATGAGGTAGGGAGTTCACCATCATTGGCAGTATCCAAGTACAGCCTTGATGGCCCCTTGCCAGAGATCTGCAGAGTCCATGGATCCTCAGATTAGGGGTTCAACTAGATGATTCCTTACATTTTTTCAACTCTAAAATTCTGTTATTCTGTGATTATTTTGCATGAGAAGTGCGCTCTTAGCATCACTGTCATTGAAACAACACAGAGTGATACTAACATAAGTATCCAAAATGCAAAATGTTCTTTCTCCACATAAATATTAGATAAATGAGAATTAGAGGTAATATTGTTGTGCTCCAGTGGTTTACTTTCATTATGAGATTTTTTTTTGTAATTAAGATATTCTTTTTTTAATTTACCCATGGTTTCTAGAACTGTAGATTCAAGATGACTTAGAAATTATTTATAATTTATTCTATTTAATTTAAGAAACAAATGTCTTGTAATTAAACTCAAATATTCACATGAGCCCAAGATCTCACTGATGTGAAATTTCCCTTCAATGATGCAAATTACCAAAAATCCATATCTTCCCCATCCTATCCAAATTTTCCCATAAGTCTGCCATGATGGAGTCCATCCAACGCACCAGAAGCCTTCCTCACTTTCTCCTAATGTGATGAGAAGAGCAGTGGAATACTTGGTCATCCACAGCTTCTTCATCACTACTGCTACAGGATTAGCCCAACTTCTTCAATCACATTTTTTCCAGGATGATATCCTTTATTCCAGTTCTCTCTGTGGAGTTCCTTATTTATGTATTGCAGCTTATTCTTACCTACTATGGATCTTTCTACTGCTCTCTGAGCAATACAGATTTATAATTTTTTAGAGAATGCTGTGTTCTATGACATGTAGCCATGTGACATTGATAAAATATTGGTGTTGGTGGGTGATAAAAAGATGAATTTTTGTTTCTGGAAAAAGCTTAGGATCATTATAGGAATTTTTCAAAGGAAATTCAATTTACTCTCCTCCTGTCACATTGGTGTTACAACTTATGCATTTGCACTGTTTTAAACATCCATGTTGATGGTTAAGCATATAAATTTTCCATATAATTTCATAATAGATGTCCAATATCTGAATAGTAGATATTTTTCATCTCCTTAGTTTTGCCTGTGTAAATTGTTAGTGCAAACAAAGTCTATCAAATAGGATAATTTCTGTATTTGATATTTTCTTAGAGTTAATGGTTTCCTTTGCTATACTAATGTCTTACTCTGATAACTCATGGCAATCAAGATGCTCTAGGTTCTAAGGGAATGTTTTTCTATGAGAGAATAACCTGTAGCAAGCCCTACTAAATAGAAAAAGCTTTTTAAGTACAGGTTCATTGATAGACTACTATATAAGAATCAGCCTATATAACTTCAGATTATTATGATATCTCTAACTTTGTTCCCCTGGGCACTGTCAGGGTTGGCAAGAGGTACATTCTAGTTATCTGAATAGGAGTGAAGCATGTCTTCCTCCACCTATCAATACCCAAAAAAGGGTCATAGGACTGAGGAGGTGACTGCTTTAAAAAATGTAGATGCAAAATATTTACACTTATTTTCTGTTTCAACCAGGAATTAAACCTAGGCCTAACTTTACAGCTATTTTTTCATCCTTTGTTTTTTCTCCTCCCCCCTCTGTCTCTCTGTTTCTCCTCTCCTCCCCACTCTCTATCTTTGTTAGACTGCTCTCCCCCTTTCTATCTCTGTCTCTTAGTCTTGTCTATTTCTCACGCCTCTTCCTCCTCTTCTTGCCCTATGTTTCTCTGTGTTTCTGTCTCTCTGCCTTTGTCTCTCTCCCCCATCTGTCTGTATGTCTGTCTCTATGTATTTTTCTTCCCCCCTCCCTTCTTCTCTCTGTTTCTCTGTCATTGTCTCTGTCTCTCTGTCTCTGTGTCTCTGTGTCTCTGTCTCTGTCTCTGTCTCTGTCTCTCTCTCCCTCTCTCTCTGTCTCTCTGTCTCTCTGTCTGTCTGTCTCTCTCTGTCTCTCTCTGTCTCTCTGTCTCTCTCTGTCTCTCTCTGTCTCTCTCTGTCTCTCTCTCTCTCTCTCTCTCTCTCTCTCTCTCTCTCTCTCTCTCTCTCTCTCTTTCTCTCTCCCATACATTCAGGCCCTATATCAATCTATGTAATACCCTGACATAAATTATTATGCACCTTATATTTTCATAATTATAGTTAAGAATTTAATTTTAATTACCCAGAAGTCACTTTTCATAGGGTTGTATGTTTATTATTGTGCTAAAAATTTCAAGGATAAACTATATGCCTGATAGTAAATTCACTATTGATAATCCATATACTTTATAATCTTCATTCAGTACCTCTTTTTCTTGAACAAAATTGTATATCTTATTGTGAGATTCAACTTCACCAATTTCTGTGTTCAAGGCTTAAAATATTTCAGAATTTCTAGCTCCCAATAGATTTGTGGTTCAGGAGTCTTCTTTAAAAGAAAGGTTCGTCATTAGAAGGTTAACCAACACAAGGTGATATTTTTTAAATCGTGAAAGTCTTTGAACAATCTACAAAGACATGTTGGTGTTATATCCTGAATGAATGTCACAAGTCCTCACAGTGGTGAAAACAGGAGTCATTTGAAGTGCTGAAGATCCTCCTCTATCCTGACCTTTCCTTTATATAAAAGAAAATTGTTTTGTTTTTGTTTTTGTTTTTTGTTTTCCAAATGCTTTACTAACTTCTGGTTTACAACATTCATTTCCACCAGATTTTGAGTTACAATTTTTTCCCCACTTTTCCCCTACCCACGACCCCTGAATAGCAGTCCCACAGGATATCCCCTCATCCAATCTGCTCTCTCCCATATCTTCTCCCATACCTCCTTTGACTTTTCCATTAGGGCAAGGTGAATCTCTGTGCCCCAATGCCTGCATATCTTATCTCCCAGTTACATGCAAAATAGTATTAATAATAGTATTTATATATATTTGAAACTTTTAACTTTAAAACTTTGAATCCCAGATCCATTCCCTTTGTCCCTTGTCACCCACTCCCACTGGGATGATAAGCAATTCAGTATATGTTGTACATGTATAGCTATGCAAAACATTACCATAGTAGATATATATTGTAAAAGACTGACTATATTTCCCTCCCACCCATCCCACCCCCCACCTGGTCCATTCCCTACTTTGATCCTGTCCCTCTTCAAAAGTGGGTGCCTCCAACCTCCCCTCCCCCCAGCATGCCTTCCCTTCTATCCTCCCCCGTCTCATTCCCCTCCCCCCTACTCTTCTGCAGGGTGAGATATCCCATTTATTATGTATGTCATTCTCTCCCTCAGACAAATTCAATGAGAATATGGTTTTTCCTTTTTGACTTCCTGTTCTTCCCCTTCCCTGTGACTACTTCCCCTTGCCTCTTCTACATGAGATAGGTTACCCCCATCCCTGTCTCTCCCCATCTCTTCTTGCCACATTCTTCTCTCACCTCTTAACTTCACCCCTTAAGTATCCTCCCTTCCCACCAAATTCAACCTGTGCCCTCTATCCATGTATACCTGTAAACATATATACACACATTCACATATGTATTTATATGCCCATATACCCTTCTTCCGTTATTTTCATACTGAGAAAGTTTCATCAGTCACAGTTATTGCTTTTCCATATAGGATTGTAAATAGTTCAACTTTGATAAGTTCATAGTGATTTCTTTTCCATGTTTACCTTCTGAAGTATCTCTTGCTTCTTGTATCTGAATTTCAAATTTTCTATTCAACTCTGTTTTTTTTTCCCTCAACAATGCTTGAAAGTCCTCTATTCCACTGAATGACCATATTTTCCCATGAAACAGTTTTGCTGGGTAGGTGATTCTTGGTTTTAATCCCAGCTCCTTTGACCTCTGGAATATCATGTTTCAAGCCCTTCGATCCCTCAATGTAGAAGCTGACCGATCCTGAGTTATCCTGATTGTGTTTCCACAATATTGAAATTGTTTCTTCCTGGCTGCTTATAGTATTTTCTCCTTGATCTGGGAATTCTGCAACCTGGCTATAATATTACTAGGAGTTTTCTTTTTGGGATATTTTTCAGGAGGTGATCAGTGGATTCTTTCAACCTCTATTTCACCCTCTGGGTCTAAAACATCAGGGCAATTTTCCTTGAGAATTTCTTGAAGGATGATTTCTAGGTTCTTTCTTTGATCATGGCTTTCAGGTAGTCCAATAATTTTTAAATTATCTCTCCTGGATCTATTTTCCAGGTCAGTGGTTTTTCCCATGAGATATTTCACATTGCCTTCTATTCTTTCAACTGCTTGGATTTGTTTAACAGCATCTTGATTTCTTATAAAGTCACTAGCTTCCATTTGCTCCAGTCTAATTCTGAAGGAATGAATCTCCTCAATAAGCTTTTGAGATTCTTTTTCCATCTGGCAAAGTTAACTTTTTAAGGCATTCTTCTCCTCATTGCCTTTTTGAGCCCCTTTTGCCACTTGAGATAGTCTACTTTTTAAGATGTTATTTTCCTCAGTCAGGCTTTTGACTCTCATCTCATACTTTTCTTGCATTCTGATCATTTCTCTTCCCAATTTTTCTTCCACTTCTCTTATTTGGTTTTTAAAATCCTTCTTAAGGTCCTCTATGGCCTGTAACCCACTCATATTTTCATTTGGGGTTTTTGGTGCAGGAATTCTGACCTCCCAGTCCTCCTCCTGTTCCATGCTTTGATCCTCTTTACCCCCAAAATAGGAGTGTAATGTTGAATTTTTCTGTTTATTTTTTTCCTTTGCCTAGGCATGTTGCCACTTAATTACTTGACTTTTGGGCTTGTTGTCACAGTGGGCCTCTGCCACCAGACAGGGGAGCTTCTGTCCCAAATGGGGTCTTGTCAGTTGCCAGAGGTATTAGTTGGGTGCCCTCCCTAAAGCTCCCACACACTTTGGCAAGCTGGACACACACCCCAAGACCTCTACCCCAGACCACAATCCAGATCCAGGGAGGTTAAAGCAAGAGCAATTACCCCCCCCCCCCAGACTGATTGCTGGATCCCCCTACAGTTTGCAGGCCATGAGGTGAAGCTGCAACTGAAGCTGCAAAATGGCATCTGTGCTGCATCTCCTCAGCCACTTCTAGCCCCCAGGGGAAGAAGCTGATGCATTCCCAAATACTGGTCCCAAAGTCACTAGCTTCTCACTTTGTGTTGGAAATTCTGGAAAAGCCTCAGCTGCTGGTGTTCTGGGGTCCCTCCAGCTGGCTGCTGGACCAGCCGCCCTGGGGCTAAAACCTCTGACTCATGTGGTCTTGGGCTCAGCTCCCAGAGTGCTGAGCTGTCAGCTCCCAGACCACTACATTGGCCGCTCCCTGCAAGGCTGCTGGACTGTCCTCAGTGGGAGGTTAGCTTCTCTGTGTCGGTCTCTGGGTGCTGGATCTCCAGAGGTTGTTCAGGGTCCCCCTTTTACATAATTTTGAAGTTGTGTGGGCTGGAGTGCTGTGGAAGTACTGTTTCTATTCCGCCATCTTGCCTCCGCCCACCAAAAATTGTTTATTTGCACAATGATATTTGTATTTAGTCTAAATCCTGAAAGTATTTTTAACAGTTTAAGGATGGAATTTCATACTTACTTAGTGTTTTTGCAGAATTATATCACAACAGAATTACAGAAATAGACCCACCTCAAAAAAAAAAAATCTTTTGTCTCAGGTAAAACACCTGTGGTTTTTTTTCTTTTCTTTTTGGTCCTAGAATTCTCAAAAAATATCAATTAAAAATAACGAGGCAAACTTTTGAGTATTCTCCCTATTGGCACATAAGACAAGCAAACCTTCCTTTTAAATACTTAGAAAGAACATGTGACTGATAATCTGAATATGCAGCCTAAGTGTCTGTTTTTGGTTTAAGGTTTTGATTTTGAACCCTTTTGGTGTTTACAAAATACAGAGTGAAAGTAGACACCCAAAGCCCTGTCCAAGAATATTGGTAAGAGATAAAATAGCATATACTTTGAATAATTTGAGGAACTGACCTTATACAACAGAATGAAAGTTTTATATTATAATTCAGTTTCATGAACAATAGTTGTCCTTTGCTAGTTTTCACCACCAAAGAGAACAATTTAACTCAGCAGGTATTTATTAAACATCCTGTGCTAGACACTGTGCTAAGTATTGTGGATACAAAGAAAAACTGAAATGTCCCTTACCCTCAACAAGTTTATATTCTCCTAGAGAGAAAAACTATGCACACAAGTAAAGACAGGTAGGTAGATAGATAGATAGATATTTGTGTTTACTTATATATAAAGACATTTAATATATATATACACAAATATATATGTGTATATACATATATGTATGTATATATATATATATATATATATATATATATATGCATGTATGTATACTATGTGTCCTTAAGATGGTAATCCCAGGAGTTCTCTGCCTAAAGAGATTTTACAAGGAATTAGAAGTCAAGTGTGGCTGTACATAACCAAGCAATTAAAGCATGTTATGAATCTACAGACCAACTATATTCGGCAAATTGAGACGTCTTCTTTCAGCTTAATACCCTGTTATTTGCCTGTTTAGTGAGTTAGTGTAGCCTAAGCCCCAGAGTTTCTTTCTCACTATTTCCTGGTTCCAACCTTGCTTCCACTTCAGATACCTCCTCCCAACCCTGATTCAGGTCCTCAACTTGTCTGCCCAACACTTAATTTTGGCTTATTTTATGACCATTCTGGACTCTACTAATGGCAAGAACATATAAACTATAAACCAATCCCACCTTCTTTTTTTACACCTGTGAAAGGTACAATCAAAACTCAACCACTCAACCAGATCCCACTCAACCAGAGCTCCTAATGGGCTCCAACCCCAAACCAACCCAAGGACAAGGACAGGGACAAGAAGAAGACTACACTGACAAGCACATTGTTTTATTTTAGGGACAAGAAGAAGACTACACTGACAAGCACATTGTTTTATTTTAATACTATTGTTTACTAAATAAATAGTTGTATTACTGCACAATATTGTTGAAAGCTATAAGGAGTTGAACTTTGGAACAATATAAGAAAGAACTTCCTAATAATTAGAGCTGTGGAAAAATGGAATGAGTTGCTTTAATAGATATTGAGCTCCCCTTCACTAGAAGTATTTAAGCAGAAGGTATATGACCACCTATTTGGAATGCTGGAGAGAACAGTTATTGGACTAGGTGACAACTAAAATTCCTTATGGTAATTGTAGATTGGTCTCTTATCCTTAGAATCTTTCTCTTAGTTTGACATTCAAGGCCCTCCATAATCTGGCAGCATTGTTTTATTTTTCAATTTTCTCTCTCACCACCCAGACTCTTCCTTCTAGACAAACTGGTTTGCTGAATATACTGGAATATGTCTCAATCTTTGCTGCCTCTGAGTATCCTTCCCTGAAGTCTAGCTCAAGTCTTAACTCCTTTGTGAAGCAAACTTTCCTTGATCATACTCACCCAAAGAGAGTTTCCCATTTCTGAACTTCCATGGCACTTATCATATGTTGCCTTTAGTTGTTAGCTATGTTATGTAGCTTAAGAGTTATATTTTAGCTCAGTGACTGGCACATAGTAATCATTTAACATGCTTATTGACTGAATGATAGCCTATATGCTTTGTAGTTTCTGGTTGGCAAGAATTATGTCTAATTCCTCTTTATATTATTAGTCCACCTAACATTTGACCCTCTATATGGGTGCTCAGAAAGTGCTTATGGATTGACATCTCATACTTTTCAATAATTTGCAGTAGGAATATGACTTTTCAAGAGACTCCTGTAGTAGCATCTGTCCAGACCTTTGAGAAGCTAGCTAAACAACCATCATTTCAGAGGTCAG
The DNA here is from genome assembly GCA_011680675.1 of Gymnobelideus leadbeateri. Taxonomy (NCBI): domain Eukaryota; kingdom Metazoa; phylum Chordata; class Mammalia; order Diprotodontia; family Petauridae; genus Gymnobelideus; species Gymnobelideus leadbeateri. The sequence goes on along the minus strand of WOXC01004414.1, from coordinate 114,826 downwards.
TCAGTCAATAAGCATTTATTACTATGTGCAAGGCACTGTGCTAAGCATTGGGCATACAAAGAAGGGTAAAAAATGGTCCCTGCTCTCAAGGATCTCACAATCTAATGAGGGAGACAACATGTAACCAACTATGTACAAAAAAACTATACACAGGTTAGGTAGGAAATGATCAGCAGTGAGAAGGATCTGAATCATCATACCACAAAAGAGAAACATCTTAGCATTTCTTGGCTTGCACAGGCTGCTTTTGCCTTAATGGCCAATTACTGCCACTTTTTCTCTGGGATCTAGTGTAATGACTGAACATCAGTGATTAAGAACTATTAATTTCTCTTGTTCTTGCTAAGGCTGTCAGACAGAACCCAAGGGATAAAATAACACTTGTTTTAAAATGGTAGCAATTAAATTGGAGCTCACCATGAGTCCACTTTTCCTTCTGCATTTCTGCCTTTATGTTTATCTTCCCTTATTTCAGTGACCCAAAGCATCGTAAGTACAAGGTGGGGTAGGCATGGCTAGATTTCAGTCTGCACTATTGTTATCATTATTATTTTGGTCTAGTATTTCTATAGCACCTTACTTTCAAATACTTTAAAAGGCAAATACTTTCAAAGTATTTTCATTTGTTAAATTTGATCCTTACAACAGCCCTGCAATATGGATGTTATTATTATTTCCATTTTACAGATGAGAAAACTGAGACATTGAGAGGTTGAGACCTGCTCAGGGTTACACAGCTGATAAGTATCTGAGACAGAAATCGAATTCAGGTCTTCCTGACTCCAAGTCTTACATGCTATCCAATGCACCACATAGCTAGGGGGTAAGGGTTTCAGTAGTCTACAAACTCAGGACGAATCAATAATGTGACTTAAGACTGCATTAATCCAGATAGTATAAACCAAGAGTAAAAATATACTACTGTTATACTCTGATTGGATCACATCAAGAGCATTATCTTCAATTAGGGGTATTGCATTTTAGGAAGGGCCTAACTATATAGCATATGGAGAGGGTTGACCAGGATGACAAAGGGCCTCAAGCTGACTACAAATGGTTGTGGTCCTTTGTTCCCCAAGAGGACCAAAATGACATCACTATGCTAAAGTCAAATTTCAATGTGTGCAACTGTGGCTGATCAGACCAATACTAGCTTGGAATACATTACCACAGGTTGGACACAAAAAGTCTGAGTGAACATTTGAGGTGGATTCCCCAAATTTGCCCATCCTGTGTTTGCTTTGAGTTGTTTTAATTCTGCTTTACTCATAGGGCACAGTACCTTCTCTGATGTGGGCCCACCATGCTAAATGATTCTGTGCCAGTGTCTCCCATGTTATGCAATCAATTCCAAAGTCCTCGAGAGAGACCTTGAGAGTGTCTTTGTATCCATTCTTCTGATCACCATGTGAATGCTTGCCCTGTATGAATTTTCCATAAAGCAGTCTTTTTTGGCAAGCATACATTTTGTATTCAAACAACATGGCCAACCCATCAGAGTTGTGCTCTCTGAAGCACAGTTTGAATACTTGGCAGTTTAGTTCAAGCAAGGACCTCAGTGTCCAGTACCTTATGCTGCCAGGTGATCTTCAGAATCTCCCTAAGACAATTCAAATGGAAGTGATTCAATCTCCTGGCATGGCACTGGTAGACTGTCCAAGTTTCACAGGCATACAACGATGAGGTTAGCACAATGGCTCTGTAGACTTTCAGTTTGGTAGTCTAATATCTCTTCTCTCCCAAACTTTCCTTTGGAACCTCCCAAACACTGACTACAAATAAGAATCCATTGAAAGAACTGGGGGTGGTTAGCCTGGAGAAGAGAAAACTCAACAGACACATAAAAACTGTCTTTAGTATTTGAAGAGCTGTCATCTGTCAAAGTCTGAAATATTAGATTTATTCTACTTGGCCGCCCAAAATAGAATCAGGTACAAGTTGCCAAGAGGCAAATTTAGGATGGGTATAAGGAAAATTCTCCTAACAATGAGAGCTATCTGAAAGTGAAATGGGCTACCTCAGGGGGGGTAGGATTTGCCTCACTATACCTCAAACAAAGATCTACTTGTTGGATAGGTGGTAGAGGGAATTTTCATTCATGTATTGGTTAGGCTATATGATTACTGAGATACCTTCCAACTCAGAGACACTGTAAATTCACTAATTATCTTATTGAATGTACCAAATATAATAATATTAGGATCTGAAAATTAACAGAATAGGAGAGGAGGGCTAAAAGCTCAATAAAATCCCCCGGTTTCACGTTAGTGTATGTGATCATATTGTTCATTTTCATTAGTTATTCTGAGCTTCAGCTACCTCATCAGCATCCAATCAGAAAGGTGTATTTTCTGCAGTGAAAATAAGCATTAGTTGCTTCAGTGAACTATCGCTATTCAACCATGATGGAGTACATTCTGGGTCAATAGTATATCATCTCAGGCACCAGCTGATTGAATACTGGCAACCTTGAGGTAAAACAAGAAGAAATATATTATTAAAATACAAAAAAAGTCTGCAAGAATCCTGTGGTTAACTATATGTAAGTTTCTTTCACAGTTTCTTAAGGGAAAATCTCTCCATTATTTTTAAAGCACTAACCCTATAGGCACTTCTCACTCATCTCTCAAGATAAAATAACGCTACTGGGAAAAGAATCACCTTTTTCTGAAGGGATATTTGAAAATGAGAACACACACACAAAAAAACGGCTCATTAGGATTCAACACAACCTGGCATCCTGTTCTCATCACTTTGGTTCTCAGATTCTCTCTGATAATTTAACAAGATCAGTGATGCTAACAGTCTTTTCAGCTCAGCCAAAAAAACATTTTCAAAAGATAACTACATTGTCATTTGCCATATCAAGGAACTTTATATTTGAAAGCAGCTAAACCTAGAATAAGATACGAGCCTTGGGCAGAACCAGAACTTGGTGCTTCACTTGCTGCCAAAGACTTTTCACCAAGCACTCCTTTTCATCAACTTTAATAATGCTTTTTCTTTAAAACTATTACTAAGGCAAATATTCTTCTCCTGAAATTGTGGTTTCACGCTGCCCAGATTGGTTGGAATCAGAGGAATTGAATTACAAGTGAGTTGTAGCTGTACAATTTTTCTATACTAATATTGTCAAAGGACATACAATGACCCATTGAAGACAGTACAAAATACAACTACCTAGATTGTGTGCAATGTGATGCCATGGGGGAAATTTAAAACTCTAGAGAATAATATAAGGGATAAAAAGAACATGAGAATGTAGGGGGAAAGGTTCATAAAATAAAAGAATGTCATAGCTGAAAGAGAATTCAGATGTCATCTTGTCCTATTTGTACGCAGATGGCAATGCATTCTACAACAGCTATCTCCACTCAGTCCCCTTAATTTTATTCCCCTGGAGGTAAGCAGAACAAGTTTAATTCATGTTTGACAGTCCAGCCATAATGTCTCCCCTAAATCTTCTCTTTTCTAATCCCTGTATCCTTCATATGATCCTCCTATGGCATGGTTCCCCCATCCATTCACAATTATCCTTCTCTAGAAGTACTCAGTGCCTTCAACAAATGAGAGTTTCCAACTGAAGCAACATATTCCAAATGTGGTGTGACTGGGGCAGAATTTAATAGGACTATGACCTTTATTATTCTAGGTGCTACGATTCTATTAGTATAGAATGATCTTTCACTGCTATGTCATACTCTTAACTCATATTGATCTTGCAATCAAGTCGCAAACCATTATCTAACCCAAACTCCCCCATTCCATATTTTTAATCTAAAATTTTAATAATCATGTTTTCTGGGTCTTCAAGTTGCTGATAAAAAATATTGAATAGATAAAGTCAAATCAATCAATCAACAAATATTTATTAAATGCCTACTATATTCCAGGCACTGTGCTAGACACTAAGAAACCAAAATGTAGAAATAAAAAGTCCCTAACTTATAAGGGGTTTATATACCAAAAGGAGAAGACAACAAGGATAGAGATAGATAGATAGATAGATAGATAGATAGATAGATAGATAGATAGATAGATAGATAGGCAGACATGTATTTTTACAAAAAAAATAATAAATGCAACATAGACAAAATGGTTAAAGACATGGTAATTTAAAGGGAAGACATTAACAGTTGATGGGATCAGGAAAGTCTTTATGCAGAACATGATACCTGAGCTGCATCAAGTGAATCAGAGGAATTCTATGCAATAGCAGTTAAAATGTAGAGTGCATTCCAGGCACGGAGGATAACCAGTACAGAGGTAAAGACAGGGTATGGAGTACCATATATAACAAAGAGTAACCAATTTTGACTCGATGTCAGAGTCAGGGAGGAGATATAATGTCCAATGAAGCTGAAAAGATAGATTGTGGCCAAAGATAAATCCCTGGGGGCACTATATTACAGATCTTCATTCCAACATATATACAATAATGAGCACATCCATTGAACCAGTAACAAATTCTTCTTAATATCTATTTTCTAACTGGCATCTCTCCATCTTGTCTTCAGAGATATCAAGAACTGTGAATAATATCTGACTACCTGAAGGCCATAACTAAGAAAGAGTCTAGATATCACATTGCAAAATATCTTAAAATAAAATTGCCCAGAGCTTTTAGAGACAGAGGGCAAAGTGAAAATAGAAAGAATCCATCAGTCACTTCCTGAAAGAAACCACAAATGAAAACTGTCAGTAATATCATAGCCAAAACCTAGAGTCTCTAGGTCAAAGACAAAATACAACAAGCAACCTAAAAGAAATAATTCAAGAACTGATATGCTGCTGTAAGGGTCATATAGGATTTAGTAGCCACCACTTTTAAGGAATGGACAGTTTGGGATATGATATTCCAGAAGACAAGGGTTATGTTCTTATACTCAATAATAACCTACAAAACTAAATATAATCCTCCAGGGGATGGGGAGCAAGGGGAAAATGAATTTTTTAATAAAATAAGGGACTCCTAAGTATTTCTGATGAAAAGATGAGAGATGTATAAAAACATTAAAGTTAAAACATGGGAGTTAAGAGAAACATAAAAAGGTAAACATGGATATTAATGATTAAGTACTAAATAAGGAAAAATTGCTTATATTATAATATGGAGAGATAATAACCATGTATCCTCTTAGCCCTATCATCATCAAAGATCACAGAGGAAGTCTAATTAGGCAAGGCCTGAAAGGAGCTCTGTTATATCTTGAGGATCTTAAAAGAAGACTGGAGCAAGAGGGATAGAGGAATATACTGAGGAGAAGGGGGGTAGGTAAAGGAAGGTTAAGGAAAATTATCTTTCATAATTAAAGTATAAAAGTAGATATCTATACAAACAAGGAAGAGGATGGAAGGGGAGGACGTGAACATCATTCTTATCTGAACTAGTCAAAGGAAGGAAGAATAAATATACATGCAGTTGGGTATAGGAATATTGCTCAACAGAGAAATGAGGGAAAGGGGAAAAAAGAGAAGCGGAATATAAATTAAGGGAGGGATTAGTCCTAAGCAAAAAAAAATGTGATTAAGGACATACAAAAATATTTATATCTTTTTTTGAAGAGGTAAAGAATTTGATGAAATGACCATAAACTGGGGAATGAATGAACAAGTAATGGTATATAAATGTAATGGAATACTACCACTAACTAGTTGACTAAATGGCTAGCTAGCATTTATATAAAACCTAGTATGTGCCAAGTACCTTACAAACATTATCCCATTTGATCCTTACAAGAACCCTGGGGGAGGTGCTATTATTAACCCCATTTTACATTTGGGGAGACTGAGGCAGAGATTAAATGTCTTGCCCAGGATCATATAGCTAATTAGTATCTGAGGTAGGATTTGGACACAGGTCTTCCTAACTCCAGACCTAGTGTTTCCTATCAATAAATTGATCAATAAACATTTCTTAAGTGCTTATTATACCAGGCACTGCATTAAGGACTGGGGATACAAAAAGAGGTAAAAGACAGTTCCTGTTCTCAGAAAGCTGGCAATCAAATGGGAAGACATGTAAACAAATATACACAAAATAAGTTATGTGTGGGATAATAGGAAAAATTAGTTTCCTGAAGAAGGTGGGATTTTAGTTGAAATTTAAAGGAAGACAGAAATGTCAGTACACAGAGTAGAGGAGGGAGAGCATTCCAGGTATGGGGGACAGCCAAAGAAAATGTTCAGAGCTGAGAGACAGAGGGTCTTGTTCTTGAAACAGACAAGAGGCCAATGTTACCAGATCAAAGAATATGTGTTAAGGAGTAAAGTGTAATAAAATTGAAAAGGTAGGAGAGAACTATATTATGAAAGGCTTTGAATGTTTAACAGAACATTTTATTTTATTTTATCATAGGGCAAAGGGGGCTGAAAAAGAGGATGACAAGGTCAGACATGTGCTTTAGAAAAAAATCATTTTAATGGCTGAATGGAGGATGAATTGGAATGGGGAGAGACTTGAGGCAGGAAGATCCACCAGCAGGCTATTACAATAATCAGGATGTGAGTTGATGAGTGCCTATAATAGAGTAGTGTCAGTGTCAGAGGAGAGAAGGGGACATATATGAGAGATGCTACAAACATACTGAAAACAATAGACCTTGCAACATATTGCATATAGGGGAGGAAAGATAGTGAGGAATCCAGGATAACTTCAAGATGGCAGACGTAAGTGACTAAGAAGATGGTGTTCCTTTCTATAATAATAGAGAAAGTAGAAGGTAAGGAGGGTTTAGGAGAATATATAAGCTCTGTTTTGAACGTATTCAGTTTAAGATGTCCACTGGACATTCAATTTGAGTGTCTGAAAGGCAGTTGTAGATGTAAAATTGGAGATCAACAGAGTTTGGATCAGTATAGGCAGACATAGGAATCATTAGCATAGAGATGGAAATAAAATCCAAAAGAACATATAAGATCATCAAGTAAAATAGTAGAGATAGAGAAGAGAAGAGGTCCAGAGAACCTAAGGGACACCCATGTTTAGAGGATGTAATCTGGAAAAGGGCCCAGCAAAAGAGACAGTCAGATAGGTAGGAGAACCAAGAGTGAGTGGTGGCCCAACAACCTAAAGAGAAGAGAGTCTCAAGGAGGAGAAAGTGATCAACAGTGCCAAAGGCTGTAGAAAGATCAAGGAGAATAAGGATAGAGCAAAGGCAACTGAATTTAGGAACTAAGAGATTAGTTACTATAGACAGGGTAGTTTTGGCAGAACTATAAGATTAGAAGCCTTAAGAAGAGAGTAACAGAACAGAATGTGGAAACATCTGTTATATAATATAAGCCTTGTCAAGGAGTTTAGCTAAAAAGGACAAAAGAGATATAGGAAAATAATTAACAGGGATGGAAGGATCAAGTTACTGCTTGAACAAGTTGTGGTATATGAATGATAAGATACCATTATGCTATAAGAAATGAGGAAGAGGATAGTTTCAGAGAAACCTGGAAAGACTGATATGAACTGATAAAGAGGAAAATGAAAAGAACCAGAAGAATAATTTATTCAAGGATATCAATATGGTAAAGCAAAAGACTTTGAAAGAATTAGGAACTTTGATCAATATAACAACCAATTACTATTCCAAAAGACTAATAATAAACCACTCACCTCCTGATAGAGAGATGGATGACTTATATTGTAGAATGACAAATATGTTTTTGGACATGGCCAACGTGGAAATTTGGTTTGACATTACTTGTTTGTAACTGGGATTTATTGTTTTGTTTTGTTTTTTTCCTTTTGCTTATATCTCAAGTGAGAGAGTGGGAGAAAAGGCCAAGTTTTGCTGACCAAAAAAGATGTAATTTAAATTAAGAGGGGGAAAACAAATACAAAAAGAAGACAAACCTTAAAAATTAGAGTTACTACTGAGACATATTTCTGATATGTTGCTGACTCCTTTTTTCTTATATCTGTATTTAATATTCTGTACTCATATGACATTGTGGAATTCTCTTGGTACAGAAATGTATTTGGGATCTTGAGACGAGAACCACATGTCAGAACCACATCATCCGAATAATTCAAAATGGTTTAAGATTGCAGATTCCAAGTCCCTTGCTTCTCCATATTGAGTATGATTCTTTAGTCCACTACTAAGTACTGCTCTTTTAGAAGTATGAGTCACCCTTCCCCAAAAGGTTGTTGTTCTTCTAAGCAATGGTTTAGGAGTTCCTTCTTCACTGGTAGAAGGTTAAATTCTGGAGGTCTCAAAATCTGGTTTGGCTAGAAAACTTAGGAAACTCCTAAGGATGGTGATGTCCAGATTCTGGTTTGATTCTGGGATCATGTTGCCCTTACAGTAGAGTGGAATTTGAAAAGTTATTCCACTGCCTCCCCAATATTGGGTCAAGGATCTCTCATCTTAAGCCCTCTGAGGTAGGGAGCATTGCCAGTATGCCTTAGGCTAGGGATAGCTATTAATGGTTCCATATGGGTGAGAGAGAGAACCTTTTTCAGGGCTTTTCCTAGACATGTTGTGCCCTTTGGATCTCACAGACAAGGTCAAATGGGGGAAAGAGAATGAGTTTTATATAGACCAAGACAAAAGGTGATTCTTTCCACAACAGTCAATCTCACTTCAATGAAACAACCAGTTCATCCTTGAAGAGAGAGGGAAGCAGGGAACTGATGGATATCCACATCTTCCATAAGAAAATACATTGAAGGGGGCAAGATGGCAGAGCAGAAACAGGACATGTAAGAAATGACTCTAGACAAACTTTGGAGCTACAGAACCCAAAAAATGACACAGAAAAGCTGACCTCCCTCTGAGGACAGCCTGGTAGGCCAGCAAGAAGAGGCCAGCACAGCACTCTGGGAGCTGAGCCCAGCCCTGCATGAGCCAGAGGTTTTAGCCTCAGGGCCTGACGAGCAGCCAGATGGAGAGATTTCAGATCACCAGCAGCTGTGGTGGTTTCCAGACTTATCAACCTATACATGCCAAGGACAAAGTGAGAGGTCAGTGCAGTGTGAACTTTGGGATCTGGGAATTTGGAGTATGATCCAGCTTTGCCCCCTGGGGCAAGAAGCAATGGAGGCACCTAGCCATGAAGCCACCACCTCATTGCAGCTTCAGAGTTCCTAATCTGCAGATTGTAGGGGGACCAAGCTACCAGTCTGAGGGGTAATTGCTCTTGCATTAACCTGGTTGGATCTGGATTGTTGTCTATGGTGGAGGTCCTAGGGTACATGAACAGTCTGCCAGAGAATGTGGAGGCTTCAGAGAGGGCACCCTACTAATAGCTCCAGCACTTATTAAAACACCAGCATTTGGAATAAAGCCCCCATTTCTGGTGGCAGAGTTCTGCTGTGGCAAAAGGTTCAGAGGTCAGGTAATGGGCAAGCAAAGGAGGCAAAGCAAAAAGAGCAATCCAACTTTACATTCCTATTTTTGGTGACAAAAAGGGTCAAAGCATGAAACATGAGGAGGACAGTGTAGTCAGACCTCCTGCACTAAAACTTTCAGGAAAAATATGAGCTGGTTACAGGTCATAGAGGACCTTAAGAAGGATTTTGAAAACCAAATAAGAGAAGTACAGGAAAAATTGGAGTAGAAATGAAAACAATGCAAGAAAATTATGAAATGAGAGTCAAAAACCTGACTGAAGAAAATAACACCTTATAAATACACTAACTCAGATGTCAAAAGAGGCTCAAAAAGGCCATAAGGAGAAGAATGCATTAAAAAGCCCAATTTGCCAGATGGAAAAAGAATCTCAAAAGCTCACTGAAGAGAATTATTCCTTCAGAATTAGATTGGAGTAAATGGAAGCTAGTGACTTTATGCGAAATCAAGAAACTGTTAAGAAGATACAAACAAATGAAAAATAGAAGGCAATGTGAAATATCTCATGGGAAAAAAACACTGACCTGGAAAATAGATCCAGGAGAGATAATTTAAAAATTGTTGGACTACCTGAAAGACATGATCAAAGAAAGAACCTAGAAATCATCCTTCAAGAAATCTCAAGGAAAATTGCTCTGATGTTTTTGAACCAGAGGGAAAAATAGAGGTTGAAAAAATCCACTGATCACATCCTGAAAAAGATCCCAAAAAGAAAACTCCTAGGAATATTATAGCTAGGTTCCAGAGTTCCCATATCAAGGAGAAAATATTACAAGCAGCCAGGAAGAAACAATTTCAATATTGTGGAAACACAATCGGGATAACTCAAGATCTGGCAGCTTCTACATTGAGGGATTGAAGGGCTTGAAACATGATATTCCAGAAGTCAAAGGAGCCGGGATTAAAACCAAGAATCACCTACCCAGCAACCTGTTTCATGGGAAAATGTGGTCATTCAGTGGAATAGAGGACTTTCAAGCATTCTTTTTTTTTTTAAGTATTTATTTATTTATTAATTTATTAAACAAATGCTTTATTAACTTCTGTTTTAAATCATTCATTTCCGCCAGATTTTGAGTTACAATCATTTTCCCCCCATTATTCCCCTACCCAACCTCCCAGAATAGTAATCCCACAAGATATCGCTTCCTCCAATCTGCTCTCTCCCATACCTTCTCCCATACCCCCATCGACTTTTCCATTAGAGGAAGGTGAGTCTTTGCATCCCAATGCCTGCACATCTTGTCTCCCTATTACAAGCAAAAGAGTATTAATAATAGTATTTATATATATTTGAAACATTTAATGTTACGACCTCAAATTTCAGATCCATTTCCTTCCTCCCTTGTCACCCATTCCCTCTTGGGAGATAAGTAATTCAGTATATGTTGTACATGTCTAGCTATGCAAAACATTATCATAGTAGATATATTGTACAAGGCTGCTTATAATTCCCTCCCACTCATCCCACCCCCCACCTGGTCCATTCCCTACATGATCCTGTCCCTCTTCTATAGTGGGTACTTCCAACCTCCCCTCACCCCAAGGATGCCCTCCCATCCATCATCCCTCCTCCCATCCCCCTTCCCCCTATCCTGCTGCAGGTTGAGATATCCCATTTAGTTTGTATGTCATTTTCTCCGTGAACCAAATTCAATGTGAATGTGGTTTTGCCTTTTTAGCCTTCCTTATTCTCCCCCTCTTTTGCAACCACTTCCCCTTGCTTCTTCTGCATGGGATAGTTTACACTACCCTGTCTCTCCCCATCTCCTCTTGCCACTTTCCTCTCTCACCTCATAATTTCATCCCTTGAGTATTCTCCCTTCCCAACAAATTCAACCTATGCCCTCTATCCATATATAACTGTAACCATATACACACACATTCACATATGTATTCATATGACCACACCCCCTTCTTCCATTATTTTCATAGTGAGAAAGATATCATCAGTCACAGTTATTGCTTTTCCATATAGGAATGTAAATAGTTCAACTTTGATAAGTTCCTTTTGATTTCTTTTCCCTGATTACCTTCTCAGGCATCTCTTCCTTCTTGTGTCTGGATGTCAAATTTTCTATTCAATTCTGGTTTTTTCCTCAAGAATGCTTGAAAGTCCTCTATTCCACTGAATGACCATATTTTCCCCTGAAACAAAATACTCAGTTTTGCTGGGTAGGTGACCCTTGGGTTCATTCCCAGCTCTTTTGCCCTCTGGAATATCATATTCCATGCCCTTCGATCCCTCAGTGTAGAAGCTGCCAGGTCCTGGGCTATTCTGATTGTGTTTCCACAATATTGAAATTGTTTCTTCCTGGCTGCTTGGAGTATTTTCTCCTTGATCTGGGGATTCTGGAACCTGGCTATAATATTCCTGGGAGTTTTCTTTTTGGGATCTTTTTCAGGAGGCGATCGGTGGATTTTTTCAACCTCTATTTTGCCCTCTGGATCTAAAACATCAGGGCAATTTTCCTTGAGAATTTCTTGAAGGGTGATTTCTCAGTTCTTTCTTTGATCATGGCTTTCAGGTAGTCCAATAATTTTTAAATTGTCTCTCCTGGATCTATTTTCCAGGTCAGTGGTTTTTCCCATGAGATATTTCACATTGCCTTCTAATATTTCGTTTGTTTGGATCTGCTTAACAGCATCTTGATTTCTCATAAAGTCATTAGCTTCCATTTGCTCCAGTCTAACTCTGAAGGAATGAATCTCCTCAGTGAACTTTTGAGATTCTTTTTCCATCTGGCAAATTCGACTTTTTAAGGCATTCTTCTCCTCATTGCCCTTTTGGGCCTCCTTTGCCATTTGAGTTAGTCTATTTTTTAAGGTGTTGTTTTCCTCAGTCAGGCTGTTGACCCTCATTTCATACTTTTCCTGCATCCTTCTCATTTCTCTTTCCAATTTTTCCTCCACTTCTCTTATTTGATTTTTAAAGTCCTTCTTAAGGTCCTCTATGGCCTGCAACCCACTCATGTTTTCCCCTGGGGCTTTTGGAGCAGGACTTCTGACCTCACAGTCCTTTTCCCGCTCTATGCCCCCAAAATAGGAATCTAGGGTTGCATTTTTCTGTTTCCTTTGCCTTGGCATGTTGCCACTTAATTACTTGACTTTTGGGCTTGTTGCCACACTATGGCTTTAAGGCCAGATAGAGGAATTTTCGTCCTGAACGTGTGGGGGGCAACTTCTGTTTCTGGCAAGCTGTAAACCCACCCACGACTTCCACCCTAGATCACAATCCACATCCAGGGAGGTTAAAGCAAGAGCGATTACACCCCAAGACTGATCACTGGATCTCCCTACAAATTTGCAGGCTGGGAGAGGGAGCTGCCTCTGAAAACTACAAAATGGAGTTTGTCCTCAGCGGCTTCTAGCCCCCAGGGGAGGCAGCCGACTCATTCCCTAATACCAGTCCCAAAGTCCATAGGACACTAACCTCTTACTTTGTCCTAGGCAAGTCTATGTTGATAATTCTGGAGTCGCCACAGCTCCTGGTGTTCTGGGGTTCCTCCAGCCCACTGCTGGCCCTGCTGCCCTGGGGCTAAAACCTCGACTCATGCGGACCTGGGCTTGGCTCAGCTCCTGCACTTTGCGAGCTGCATGCTGCCAGGTCTCAGACCACTGTGCTGGTCCTTCCTGCACGACTGCTGGGCTATCCTCAGTGGGAGTTTAGCTTCTCTGTGTCGTTCTGTGGATGCTGGGGCTCCAGAAGTTGTTCAGAGTCCCCTTTTACATCGTTTGGGGGGAATCTGGGGGCAGAGTGGCTTGGATGAGCTGTTTCTACTCCGCCATCTTGGCTCTGCCCCGACTTTCAAGCATTCTTGATGAAAAAACCAGAGTTGAATAAAAAATTTGATATTCAGATACAAGATGCAAGAGAAGCATGAGAAAGTAAACAGGGAAAAGAAATCATAAGGAACTTATAAAAATTGAACTACTTTACTTATATTCCTACATGGAAAAAATGATAATTGTAACTTATGAAACTTTTCTCAGTATGAGAATGCTTGAAGGGAGTAGAAATATACACATATATGTGTGTATGTGTATATACGTATACATACATATATGTGTCTATATAGGATGGTATATGGGTGTATGAATACATGTATGTGTGTGTGTGTGTGTGTATATATATATGTATATATATATATATATATAGGGTATGCCGTGGGCTGCTCAGTGTCCAGCACTCAGCATGATCCGGAGATATGAATAAGAAATGAACAGACCATGTTCAAGGAAGAACGATGAACTCTATTTATTGATTCTCAGGATGAGGTTTTTATAGAAGAAAGAGACAAAGGAGGGGGACTCAAGTTTTCTAATCATTACCTTAGTCTGTTGTATCCTGGAAGTAGCACAGAATAGATAATTTGATAAGGATTCATTATCTAGGAGACTAAAGTCTTAGGGTAAGACCTTTGATCTAGGCTACCTGCTAATGCAGCCACAGTCATAAACAGATACAGTTGAGAGCAGACTTCAAAGCTGAAGCTCAATCCTCAAAAGACATCACGTTTAGAGCTGGCCACCCAAAGATACCTGAGTGCTGAATCAGATATGTCTTGGGGCAGAGTCTGTTGGACTTAGAACTCAAATACCATCCGTATAAGTGTACCCCATATCAAAAGAATTCTGGAGCTGACTGAGTGAAAAGTCACATCTCGAAGAGGTGTTTGTTGTTCAGGTCCACTGATATCAGGGTAATTATCTGAAGTCCTGGCTCAGGCCCCTCTGGCTCCCCACAAGGGTCTAAGGAGAAAATAGAATAATTTGGGGCCAGGATAGGATGGACAGCAATATAAATACTATGGAAATGTTTTGTGTAACTACATATGTACATATGTACAATCTATACTGAATTGCTTATCTTCCCAGTGGGGGTGGGTGAGGAGGGAAGAAGAGGAAAAATCTGGAACTCAAAGTTTCAAAAACGAATTTTAAAAAATAATTGTATTGTTTTATATATTTGAAACATTTAATCTTAAGACCTCGAATTTCAGATCCATTTCCTTCCTCTCTTGTCACCCATTCCCTCTGGGAAGATAAGTAATTCACTATATGCTGTACATGTCTAGCTATGAAAACATTACCATAGTAGATATATTGTACAAGGCTGCTTATACTTCCCTCCCACTCATCCCACCTCCCACCTGGTCTATTCCCTACTTGATCCTGTCCCTCTTCTATAGTGGGTACTTCCAACTTCCGCTCCCCCCAAGGATGACCTCCCATCCATCATCCCTCCTCTCATCCCCCTTCCGCCTATTCTACTGCAGGTTGAAATATCCCATTTAATATGTATGTCATTCTCTCCCAGAACCAAATTCAATGAGAATGTGGTTTGGCCTTTTTGCCTTCCTATTCTTCCCCTCCCTTGCAACCACTTCCCCTTGCTTCTTCTGCATGAGATAGTTTACCCTACCCTGTCTCTCCTGTAATGGAAATGCAGATTTGAAGATCTTCCCTGCCCCTAGGCCCTTTGATTGGCTTAAGTGACTCTGAGAACCTTCCTTGATTTGAGAATATACTCTGTCTCCTAATAGGCTGAATGTGGTCACATGGAGCCTGTGGTAGGAGGTTGGTTTTCAGGAATGACCACACCTTGATGCTGTGTGTTTGGGCAGTGAGTGGGTCAAGAGGGTGGTTATATTCTCTGAGCTAGGAGAAGAGTGTATAATCCCTGATTTGAGGCTTTGCTTTGGGGCTCACTTTGAGAAGTGTTGTGTGATTTGAACAGATGAAACTCTGGGAAGCTGTTGTTGAGAGCTCCCCGGCTTTGAAAACCAAGATGTTGAGGCTTCCCTTTCTGGTAACTGTGATTTTGATATTGATAATGGTTGGACAGTTTGGAAGCCTATCTGTGTGATCTGTCTGTATACTCTGAAGTTTGGGGTGCTGACCTATTTGCCCTGAACTAGATAAATGATATATGTTTGTTTGATTAAAGTAAGCTTGTTAACCCATTTTGAGTTGCTTTCCTTTTGAAAAGCAGATCTAAGAACCTGTGTTGGCAGCTACCCTGGGGATATTGGGGTGCTTGCTGCTACATCTCCCCATCTTCTCTTGCCACTTTCCTCTCTCACCTCATAATTTCACCCCTTAAGTATCCTCCCTTCCTAACAAATTCAACCTATGCCCTCTATCCATGTATAACTGTAAACATATATACACACATTCACATATGTATTCATATGACCATACACCCTTCTTCCATTATTTTCATACTGAGAAAGATTTCATTAGTCACAGTTATTGTTTTTCCATATAGGAATGTAAATAGCTCAACTTTTATAAGTTCCTTTTGATTTCTTTTCCCTGATTACCTTCTCAGGCATCTCTTGCTTCTTGCTTCTGGATGTCAAATTTTCTATTCAACTCTGATTTTTTCCTCAAGAATGCTTGGAAGTCCTCCATTCCACTGAATGACCATATTTTCCCCTGGAACAAAATACTTAGTTTTGCTGGGTAGGTACCTTTGGGTTCATTCCCAGCTCTTTTACCCTCTGGAATATCATATTCCATGCCCTTCAATCCCTCAATGTAGAAGCTGCCAGGTCCTGTGCTATTCTGATTGTGTTTCCATAATATTGAAATTGTTTCTTCCTGGTTGCTTATAGTATTTTCTCCTTGATCTGGGGATTCTGGAACCTGGCTATAATATTCTTGGGAGTTTTCTTTTTGGGATCTTTTTCAGGATGTGATCTGTGGATTCTTTCAACCTCTATTTTGCCCTCTGGATCTAAAACATCAGGGCAATTTTCCTTGAGAATTTCTTGAAGGGTGATTTCTAGGTTCTTTCCTTGATCATGGCTTTCAGGTAGTCCAATAATTTTTAAATTGTCTCTCCTGGATCTATTTTCCTGGTCAGTGGTTTTGCCCATGAGATATTTCACATTGCCTTTGAATCTTTCATTTGTTTGTATCTGCTTAACAGTATCTTGATTTTTCATAAAGTCATTAGATTCCATTTGCTCCTGTCTAACTCTGAAGGAATGAATCTCCTCAGTGAACTTTTGAGATTCTCTTTCCATCTGGCAAATTCGACTTTTTAAGGCATTCTTCTCCTCATTGCTCTTTTGGACCTCCTTTGCCATTTGAGTTAGTCTATTTTTTAAGGTGTTGTTTTCCTCAGTCAGGCTGTTGACCCTCATTTCATACTTTTCCTGCATCCTTCTCATTTCTTTTTCCAATTTTTCCTCCACTTCTCTTATTTGATTTTTAAAGTCCTTCTTAAGGTCCTCTATGGCCTGCAACCTGCTCATGTTTTCCCCTGGGGCTTTTGCAGCAAGACTTCTGATCTCACAGTCTTCCTCTTGCTCTATGCTTAGATTGTCTTTGCCCCCAAAGTAGGAGTCTAAGGTTGCATTTTTCTGTTTAATTTGTTTCCTTTGCCTTGGCATGTTGCCACTTAATTACTTGACTTTTGGGCTTGTTGCCACAGTATGGCCTGGTGCCAGATGGGAACTTTCATCCCGAATGTGTTGGGGGGGGGGGGCAACTTCCATTTCTGGCAAGCTGGAAACCCACCCACGACCTCCACCCCAGATCACAATCCAGATCCAGGGAGGTTAAAGCCAGAGCAAGTACCCCCCAAGACTGATCGCTGGATCTCCCTACAGTTCGCAGGCTAGGAGCTGGAGTTGCCTCTGAAAACTACAAAATGGTGTGTCTCCTCAGCAGCCTCTAGCCCCCAGGGGAGGAAGCCGACACGTTCCCCAAATACTGGTCCCAAAGTCCATAGGGCACTAACCTCTCACTTTGTCCTAGGCATGTCTGTGTTGATAATTCTGGAATCACCACAGCTGCTCGTGTTCTGGGGTCCCTCCAGCCAGCCACTGGCCCTGCTGCCCTGGGGCTAAAACCGTGACTCAGTCGGACCTGTGCTTGGCTCCCCACGCACTGCGCTGCTGGTGCTGCATTGGTCCTTTCTGCAGGGCTGCTGGGCTGTCCTCAGTGGGAGATTAGCTTCTCTGTGTCGTTCTGTGGGTGCTGGGGCTCCAGAAGTTGTTCAGAGTCCCCTTTTACCTAGTTTGGAGGTACTCTGGGGGCAGAGTGGCTTGGATGAGCTGTTTCTACTCCACCATTTTGGCTCCGCCCCCCCAAAATAATTGTTTTTTACAGGGAACTGAGAAATAAGTTATACAGGCACTGGCGTATAGAAATTCATCTTGCCCTACTAGAAAGTTATGTGGAGTGATGGGGGGATATAAGAAAGAACAGATTGGGTAAAGGGGTGTTCAATAGGATCACTATTCTGGGGTAGGGGAAAGATGGGGAGAAACATTTGAACTCAAAATCTTGTGGAAATGAATGTTGAAAATTAAAATAAATAAATAAATTGAGGGAAAAAAAAAGAAAATACATTGAAAAGTTTCAAAGAATTTCTTCCCTACAAGCTTATCAAGTTGATTAGGAAGGTTCCACTATATCTCCTATATCTAAATACAAGCCCACCTTGGACAAGTAAGTCATATCTTCCCATTTCTTCATTTACTGCAGCTAAACATTATTCTCATCAAATAAAGATCATGAGGAAGTTGGCCTGATTAAGATTCCAGGACCCTCCCACAAATGGCAATGCTTCCCTTTTCTTACTGTGGCTTATTTTTCTTTTCAAGGGTTCTTCTTTTAGTCCCACTCTAGTCCCAAACCATGGAGTATTTCCTTATCTCTGGAGATGATCAAAATAATTCAAATCCCAGTAATCTACATGGGCCAGTCCATTCTGCTACCTCTAGAAGCAGAACTACCCATTTTAAAAGTGACCAAAGACAAAAACCTAATTCCATTTTAATTCAACTGAGAAACATCAAGAGAAAACTTTCTGTCTGTTAGTTCTTAGTTCTGGTGAATTGCAATCAATCAATGAGACCAAATAGTATCTATGATTTTTTTTATTTAATTCTATTAACCTCCCTATAGGGCTATCAGATAGAAATGATAGTTTAAGTAGGAAATGAGTTGAAATTGCAATCCTTTAGTGCATGATTGTTTTTAACCATTGCTACTCAAAACTTAAGGAAGGCTACCTTGTATATGTACACATTTAGATCAACAAGGAACTAAAGGTGCTCATATTTTTAAAACAGACAATAAAGCCCTTCACTTTAAAGTCATTTAAAATTGAGGTGAAGGTGCTTGTGATCAAGAACCTGCACTAACTGGTAATTTTTTATAACCTTCATGAAATCTGTTGACTGTCTCACTCAGCTAATAACATTATTATTATCTATGTATTCAACAAGAAATATTTACTTACTGCCTACTGAGCCAGGCATTAGCGCTAAACAGGTAAAAATGGTAAACATGAAACAATGCCCTCCTCAAAGAGCTTATGTTGTATAGGTCTAGATCCCATTTTGTCCTTTTTTAATTTGAAATATGTATTCAGTATAATAAGCATGCATTAACTGAATGTTTGCATTTTATTTAAGTCCAGAAAGTGTTTTACAATATGTGAAAAAAAAAACAGTTAAGCCAAAGAAAAACTAACTTTAGTTAAAAAATAGTTAATTTTTTTAAAAAATAAAACTAAAAAATAAACACTTTAAAAATCTTAAACTAAAGCTAAATCAACTAATTAATTAAGAACTAACTAATTTCAGCCTCTATTTCTCTGAGTTGCATATGCTTTCTGTTTATGTATGGTCTCTTCAAAGCTATAGAGGTAATCAGGAAAACATACTGGGGAAATAACTCCCTCTTCTAAAAGAATTGGTTGGAAAAAATAGAAAGGAGTTTGTGAGAAAATTAGGCTTAAATCAGCAACTTACAACATAAATGACAATTAAATTCAAAATGGAAAGTTGATTTTGTCATAAAAAGTCACATCATAAAAAAAAAACTAGAGTAAAACATCATATCTACATATACATAAGGGGAGAATTTATATCCAAACAAACGACAGGTGGAAATTACTGAAGTCAAAATAGACAATTTTATTATATAAAATAAAAGGGTTTATAGCAATAAAATTAGTACAACTAGAATTAGAGATACAATCAAGTGATAAAAAAATTTGCAATATGTATCTCTGATAAAAATATGATTCTCAAGATATATAGGGAACTGACACACATATAATAAGATCAAGGGCCATTCCCTAGTAGGTAAGTGGTCAAAGAATATGGACAGTTCTCAAACATAGAAATAGATACAATAGTAGTCTCTCAGAAAAGTTATAAATTATTTTGGAAATCCTCCAAAATAAATAAATAAAAATACATCATAAAATACATAAGGTGTAATAGAAAGAGCGTTGGATTTAGAAATAGAAAACCTAGGTTCAAATCCTGACTCCATTATTAATAGCTTTGTGACCACAGATAAATCATTTAATCTCTCACAATCACTTTTTCCTCATCTATACAATCTGGAGTATAAATAGGCTCTGAGGCCTCTTCTAGCTCTGCCATTATCTTACATGCTGGCCCTATTCAGAATCTTCCCATTGTTTTCTTCAGGTTTCCATAGTTTGAATACCATAGTTCTCATACATATTTCTTTATATAAGAAAAGTTATTGAAATTGAAATAAATGAAAATATAAGAATTAGGGTCACTTTTTCTAGATATAAATTTAAAAATTGGCAAGTATGTGTATGTGTATATATGTGTTTATGTTTGTGTGTGAATGTATATGTAATAAATACATGTAAAGATACACGTATATATTTAAATACCTATACCAAAAAAAGCATAACTAACAAGTTTAGGCAGCTTATTCATGAGCTGTGCATGGAAAATCACAGAACTCAGCAGTTTGTTTAGTTTGAGAGATCTGTAATAGAAAATCAAAGAGATTTTCTCTTCCAAGTCACTGCTTCTAATACAGCTTGCATTCATGGCAAAAGTAAGTCTTGGCTCCATGTTTATTTTTTAAAACTTGATGTGAGTTTATGATTTCACTACTATTCCTAGGAGGGCAGGGAGGGGGAGCCAGAAATTGATCAAAGATGACAAAAATCAAAGTGCTTATTGGAGTTCACATCTCAGGATCCAGAAATGGAATAAGCAAAGACATTGTAAGGCCTCCCACAAGCCCTCTGGTTAAAAGGGCTAATATTGCTGCTGATTATTAATAAATGTTCCTTTAGGGATAGATGGGTGGTGCAGTGTGTAGAGTGTCGGCCCTGGAGTCAGAAAGACCTGAGTTCGGATCCAGCCTCAGACACTTAATGCACACACAAACAAAAACCTAGTCGTGTGACCTTGGGCAAGTTACTTAACCCCAATTGCCCTCCAAAAAGCAAAAAATAAATATAAATAAATAAATGTTCCTTTATTGACAAAGGTAATCCTAGATTTTAAGATAGGCATCTTTGGAAGTAATATTAAAATCCCTTTTCTAAACATCAGACATGTTTAGAAACATTGCTTTATTGTATTGAGGATATTTTTCTGTGGTGATTTAAGATTTTTAGAATATTTAATGCATATCAACTCATTTGATCATAACAATAGCACTATATGGTAGGTACTACCATCCCCATTTTACAGATGAGGAAACTGAGACTTAGAATGATTAAGTAACTTGCCTATGTTCATACAATAAATATTAAAGATGGGATTCAAATCCAGGACTTTCCTGACTCCAAGTCTAATATTCTTTTTTTGTGCCCTATTCTACCTCTCCAATTAGTGAGTAACTCTGTGGCTTAAAAGAACAAAAATGCCATTTGCAAAAAGACAATTTACAATCAGGAGGCTGTTGCTCAATCTTGCATTTCCTACTCTCTGTTAAGTAACTCCACCCACTAGCACCTCAAACCCAACAAGTCCAAAACCAAGCTCATTATCTTCCATCCTAAACATTCCTTCATCCCAACTCCTTTCTTTCTGTTTCTGGTACATCCATCTTTCCATTCACTCAGTCCTGAAGTTTGAAGTATTCCTTGACTTCTTCCTTATCTTCACCCCACCTACTCCACATCTAATCAGTTGAACAGTCCCTATTGACTCTTCCTCTACAATATCTCGCATCAGTTTACTTCTCCACATTCACACAGACACAGACACACACATAGTCATACACAAACACACACACATACACATACAAACACACACACAATAAAGGTATTCATCATCCTTTACCTACAACATAGTAGTTACCTTATAACAGGGTGTCACTTTCCCTAATTTCTTCTCTCTGCAATATATCCTCCTAAATCATTACAAAAGTAATCTTTTTACTAAGCAAATATAATCACATAACTTTTCTAATCAAAGACCTCCAGTAGCTTCCTAATGAATACTCAATAAAATAAAATCTCATCCTGGCATTCAAGGACTCCTCCATCTGGTACTAAACTACAATGTCCAGTCCCTAATGCAATGCCTTGATGCTATGAAGTACTGTTATATGATAGTTGCTTAACAAATACTCATTTAATTGAGATGACTTTAAATGAATCAAGTTGAATTTTTCCAATCTTGTTTTATACTACTAGCCTTTTGTACAAATTATATTCTAACCTAAATGAATTATTCATCATTCCTTGGTTATATCTCCCCCTAGTAGATCAAGCACTAAACCTGGAGTCAGGAAGACCTGAGTTAAAATTTAGTCTCACACACTTATTAGTTTTGTGCCCCTGATCAAGTCCCTTAATTTCAATCTGCCTCAGTTTCTTCATCTATAAAACGGGGGTAAAATAGCACCTACCTTCTAGGATTATTATGAGGATCAAATGAGATATATTTGTAAAGTGCTTTGCAAACCTTAAAGCAACATAAAAATGCTAGCTTGTTCTATCACCTCTTTAAATTTTCACAGGCCACCCTCAATGGATCTCAATCC
Source organism: Gymnobelideus leadbeateri (assembly GCA_011680675.1). Taxonomy (NCBI): domain Eukaryota; kingdom Metazoa; phylum Chordata; class Mammalia; order Diprotodontia; family Petauridae; genus Gymnobelideus; species Gymnobelideus leadbeateri. The sequence continues at coordinate 92,675 of WOXC01004414.1, read as the reverse complement.
ATGTCTCTACCTGTTGAAATTATTACCTTCTTTCAAGGTCCAAGTTATCCTTGTCCATTAGTCACCCCAATGAAAAGTAATTAGAAAATTAAGGAATCTCTCCCCTCATCCTATCATCATCTCTCTCTGACATCCCCCATGCCCTAATTAATTTTACCATGTATATTGCTTATATGTATACATATTGTCCCTCTACTAAATTGTAAACTCTTTGAGGGGTAAGACTATCTCATTTTATTAAAAAAAATATCTGTCTCCCTAGCAACTAGCAAAGCACAATACATATTAAGAAGGTACTTAGATACATTAAGTACTATTGGACAAAATGTCACCCAAATCAGCTCTGTCACCTTTCTTCATGCTTAACTCATAATAATTATCCCTTACATTTCAGTTGCCCCTAATAGTACATAAAATACTTTCATTCATTGCTTGAAGATTTAAATATTAATGACCCACTCCCTATAAGGAACTATGCTAGATGGTGAGGACACAAGGACCCTATAACTTAATCTAATCATATACATCATCTCATTTCATTTAATGAACATTTATTAAAAACATCATATGCAAAGCTTTGAATTAGGGGCTGGAGATACAAAGACAAAAATGATATAGACCTTTCCATGAAGGAGTTTTCATAGCAATGGCATGAAATAGGAAGGTTAAATATTATTGTCCCCATTTTACAAGTAAAATAAACAAACAAAAAGACCTGAGACTCAGAAAAGACTTTCCATAGATCACATGGCTAACAAGTGGTGGAAATAGAATTATAATCCAAGTTTTCTGATTCCATAGACCAGCAGTCTTTTTTTACTACACACCCTATTTCTCAAGTCCTCTGCATCATATACAAGCATCTGGCTAATAAAGTAATTAGAAATAACAAAAAAGAAACTGCAAATAGTGATGGAAGAGAGATTGCTTTTTTTTGTTTTACTCTGTATTTTGAAGGACAGGGGAAGAGATGCCAATCCAGTTGCCTAAAGAAGCATGCTAATGAAACTATAAGGTTTCCAATCCCATGTGAGCTATTTAAGTAGAAAAAAATTCTGTTCAGTAGCCAGAGCATACTATTTTCTTAATTCCAGTCAGCCATGTCTCAGAAATATACCCTCGATGTAATTAACAATGCGTTTTCCTCTTGGGCACTATATGGTATTTTGTTGTGTACTTCTCTAATGTATTTGTCATGAAATATTATATATTATAGTGTGTTGGGGGGAACACTATTGCCCAGATAAGTGACTGTTAAGTTGGCTGTGAGGTCTTATTTATATGTGTGTATGCACAATATTTTTGCATGAAATACATACATACATATATGTATACATATATAATCACATATACATATAGGAAAAGAAGAACAAGGGAGAGGACAAAGAGCAGGAGGAGGAAAAGGAGGGATGAGAAAGACACAGACAGATAAAGAGAGAAAGAGAGGGAGGGAGAGAGGGAGAGGGAGAGAGACAGAGACAGGGAGACAGAGACAGAGACAGAAAGAGAACAAGTATGCACTTGTGTAAGGGTTATGGGATTTAAAGATCTTCCATGCCCCATTGGACTTGCTGACATAGCAGGAAGGGGAGGGGCAAGAGGAAGCCGAAGAAGAGTTAGAGTTCCGTTGGGGACTGTTGGTGGCCACAGCAAAAGCAGTAACTGCCGAGGTGGAGGTGGAGGCCCAAATCTCTTTTTAAGCCAGCCAGAATTTCTGCTAAGGACTCTTGTTGGGGGCTGCCGGGAACTGGAACTGCGGGGGGCTGGAGCTGTTGTGAGCACGCTTCCTGGACGCTGAGCAGTTGCTGAGAGTCGGGAGAGAAGGACCTTTGCCTGAAGTAGCCTGTTCTGTTTTGAAGGCTTAAGAATGTGGTTGTTTACTATGTTAACTACTTGTGCCAATTTCATAACTACCCTGATGGCTTTGACTTTCTGGTTTTGGGACTCGGTTATTTGGTATTTTAATAAATTCTCTGGCTTTATCCCCCATATAGAGAGACTGATATATTTTGTGATTAATAACCACATAAGCCTATTTATAATTGCCATAGGCATAGTGAATATTGCATTGTTAATACAACTTGTAAAGGAGTTTTCAAGTAAAGAGATATTTGACTAAACCTCTAAACATACATTCATAGATTTGCATGGTAATTTAAATGTTTCAAAGATCATTAGCTGTTTTTATTTTTATTTGCTATCCAACATTCCTGAACTTTGTTAGAAGCCATAATCTCCAGGCATCCCAGTTCAAGAAAATATCCACCTACAAAATTATACCTGAGGTTACTGTATGAATTATGGTTTCGACAGTCCAGAAAGAGTAATCATGAACTCGGTCACTTGTTTCCTGGCTAGTCACTATGTAGATTGTGAGGCAAGGAATGCTGATTACCCATCAAAACAAGGATTTTTCTGAAAAAATGCAGAGGATCCAGGCCCCAAGCACAGCTGCTGCTATAGCCCCTGAGCCTCACACAAAATCTCGGATTTGTCTCAGAGAAATGACTGTAGACATGGGACAAGAGACATGGTAGAATTTGCCCCTCTCCTAGAAAGCCTTGTAAGTATTTTTTGGCAAGAGCTTTTCTTACAATAACTGCTTATCTGAAATATAATTGACTTACTAATTTATATGAATAAGGTTTCTTGAAAAAGGAGTGAATTGTGTCTAAGATCATTCTTTCACTTTCCAGGAGTTGCTACAGTTTATCACATAATACAAATAATGGAGAATAAGCATGGGGAATTCATCATCTCTATAATCTCAAGTTACCCCCCCATCTATTGGTTATCTGTACTTATTATATTTTATCCCTCTACTAAGCAGCAAAATTCCTGAAGGCAGGTGTCATTTCTTATCTAAATGTTGTGTCTCCTAGAGCATAAGTACAATACTTTGTAGATAAATTAGTTAACATACTTCTGTTAATGCCTACATTGCTGGGTATTGTTTTGGTCTGCTGGTCCTAGGGTACTGACTCTCACATAGACAGAAACTTTATCTTTACATTTTGACAGGATTTGACAACCAGAACCACCTTGAAGAATTTATAGATGCCCAGTAGCACAGAAGATACAATGCTTATGTATTTTTAAAGACAAAAAAAAGGAACCTATAAATGATTGGTTACATTCATTTCACTGCAAATATACAATGTTTTAACAGCAACTTTTCAATGTCTCCTCAAAAAATACATTACAGTGACGAATAACAACCCTTGACTGCAAAGCCATTTACCACAGTTAGAAAATCTTGTCTGTTGATATTTGTTTATGTATATTTATTATTAGTCAACTGTAAAATTGTTCTAAGAATACATGACAGTGATTAAATGTTTTGACAGAAATTAAATTAATGTGTATGATTGTAGGTGTGAACGTGGGGAGTTCAATTGTTCAGCATCTATAACAGCTGTATAATAATACCCCTCACATTTATAAAGGGTTTTGAGGTTTACATTCTAATAAAGGCCTATTTGGTTGCTTCAGCTTGGTGAGGAGAATCTGGATTCTTCAAGTCTGCACTAGAAAAAAGAAAGCTCAGGCAGGATTTACCAAGCTAGGAAAAGCTTCAATAATGGATCAGGTAATAAACTGACACCAAGTCTGTCTTCTGAGGACGACTCTAATTTCAAAGAGATTTATCACCGTATTGGCCACAAGATAATGAACTTGGGAGGGCCCAGAAAGTATCAAAGAAGAGTTATTTGGTTATAGTTGGCTTAGATTGTTGTTGAAAGCAGAAAGACACCCACAGACAAAATTCAAAAGTTTTGAAGCAAGAAGTAGTTATGGTTTTAAAAGTCTTTTAGAATGTTAAGGTGGGGGCAGAGTCAAGATGGCAGAGTAGTAACAGCACTTCCACAGGACTCCTGCCCACACCACTTCAAATTTATGTAAAAGGAGACTCTGAACAAACTCTGGAACTACAGAACCCATAAAATGACACAGAGAAGCTAACCTCCCGCTGAGGACAGCCTGGCAGCCTGGCAGGGAGCAGCCAGCACAATGCTCTGAGAGCCAAGGTGAGTCGGAGGATTTAGGCCCAGGGTGGCCCAACCAACAGCTGGCTGGAGGGACTCCAGAACACCAACAGCTGTGGCATTTCAAGAATTACCAACACATAGATGCCAAGGACAAAGTGAAAGGTCAGTGTAGCATGGACTATGGGACCTTCTAGGTGGGAGATTACATTGGCCTCTTTCCCCTAGGGGTGAAAAGCCTCTGAGAAGATGAGAAGCTTGTGCCACAATGCAGCTCATCTCCTGGCCTGCTAATTGCAGGGGGACTGGGCAATCAGACTGGAGGGTAATCGCTCTTGCTTTAACCTTCTTGGATCTGGATTGCAGTCTGGGGTGGAGGTCTAGAGGTATGTGACGAGCTTGCCAGAGTATGTGGAGGCATCAGAAAGGGCACCCAACTAATACCTCCAGCAGCTGAGAAAATGCCAGCTTTTGGGACAGAAGCTCCCCTGTAGGTGGCAGAGGCCCACTGTGGCAACAAGCCCAAAAGTCAAGTTATTAAGTGGCAACATGCCTAGGCAAAGGAAACAAAATAAATAGAAAAATTCAACATTAGACTCCTATTTGGGGGGGGCAAAGAAGATCAAAGCATGGAACAGGAAGAGGACTGGGAGGTCAGAACCCCTGCATCAAAAGCCCCAAATGAAAATATGAGCTGGCTACAGGCCATAGAGGACCTTAAGAAGCAGATAAGAGAAGTGGATGAAAAATTGGGAAAAGAAATGAGCAGGATGCAAGAAAAGTATGAAATGAGAGGCAACAGCCTGACTGAGGAAAATAACACCTTAAAAATAGACTAAGTCAAATGGCAAAAGAGGCTCAAAAAAGGTAAATGAGGAGAAGAATCCCTTAAAAAGCCAAATTTTCCAGATGGAAAAAGAATCTCAGAAGCTCACTGAGGAGAATCATTCCTTCAGAATTAGACTGGAGCAAATGGAAGCTAGTGACTTTATGAGAAATCAAGATGCTGTTAAACAAATCCAAGTAATTGAAAGAATAGAAGGCAATGTAAAATATCTCATGAGAAAAACCACTGACCTGGAAAATAGATCCAGGAGAGATAATCAAAAAATTATTGGACTACCTGAAAACCATGACCAAAGAAAGAACCTAGAAATCATCCTTCAAGAAATTCTCAAGGAAAATTGCCCTGTTGTTTTAGAACCAGAGGGCAAAATAGAGGTTGAAAGAATCCAGAGATCACCTCCTGAAAAAGATCCCAAAAAGAAAACTCCTAGGAATATTATAGCCAGGTTCCAGAGTTCCCATATCAAGGAGAAAATGTTACAAGCAGCCAGGAAGAAACAATTTCAGTATTGTAGAAATACAATCAGGATAACTCAGGGCCTGGCAGCTTCTACACTGAGGGATCGAAGTGCTTTGAAAATGATATTCCAGAGGGCAAAGGAGCTGGGATTAAAACCAAGAATCACCTACCCAGCAAAACTGAGTATCATGTTTCAGGGGAAAATCTGGTCATTCAGTGGAATAGAGGACTAAAAACCAGAGTTGAATAGAAAACTTGACATTCAGATATAAGAAGCAAGAGATGCTTAAGAAGGTAAACAGGGAAAAGAAATCATAAGGAACTTATCAAAGTTGAACTATTTACATTCCTACATGGAAAAACAATAACTGTAACTGATAAAACCTTCCTCAGTATGAAAATAGTTGAAGAAGGGTATATGGGCTTATGAATACATATGTGAATGTGTGTATATATGTTTACAAGTATACATAGATAGAGGGCACAGGTCAAATTTAATAGGAAGGGATGATACTTGAAAGGTAAAATTAAGAAGTGAGAGAGGAATATAAGGAGAGGGGATGGGGAGAGACAGAATGAGGTAAACAATCTCATATAGAAGAGGCAAGGGAAAATGGTTATAAGGGAGGGGAAAAACAGGAAGGCAAAAAGGCAAAACTTTATTCTCATTGAATTTGGCTCAGGGAGACGATGATATACATACTAAATAGGATATCTCACCCTACAAGAGAGTAGGGGGGAAGGGGATGAGAGGGGAGATGATGGAAGGGAGGACAGGCTGGGGGGAGGGAAGTTGGAAGCACCCACTTTTGAAAAGGGACACCCACCCACTCACTATCAAAGTAAGGAATAGAGCAAGTGGGACTTAGGAAAGGAGGAAGGGAAATATATCCAGTCTTTTACAATATATCTATTATGGTAATATTTTGCATAGCTACACATGTACAACATATACGGAATTGCTTATCTTCCCAGTAAGGGTGGGTGACAAGGGAGGAAGGGAATGAATCTAGAATTCGAAGTTTAAAATCAAATGTTTAAAAATATATAAATACCATTATTAATACTATCTTACATATAATTGAGAAATAAGATAGATAGGTATTGAGGCACAGAGATTCACATTGCCCTACTGGAAAAGTAGAAGGTGTTATGAGAGAAGATATGGGAGATAGCAGATGGGACAAGGAGTTATCCTGTGGGACTGCTATTCTGGGGTGGTGGGTAGAGGAAAAATGGGGAAAAATTTGTAACTCAAAATCTGGTGGAAATGAATGATGGAAACCAGAAGTTAGTAAAGCATTTGAAAAAAATTATATAAAATAAAATAAAAGTCTTTTCATCTGCATATTATTTGTGTTCTATCTTTTTTTCTTTTTGTTTGTTTCTTCTTTCTTGTGGTTTCTCCCATTGGTTCTAATCTTTCTTTACAACATAATTAATGCAAAAATAGGTTCAATAAGAATGTATATGTGAGCTTATATCAAATTATATGCTATCTTGGAGTGGGGGGAGGGGAGAGATAAGAGAAAATTTAGAACTCAAAATCTTATGGAAGTGAATGTTGAAAAGTAAAAATAAATATTTTAAAAGATTGGAACAGAAAAATATCTGAGAATGAAATAAACAGTTTAAAAATTACATGGGGAAAAATATTTTCCTCACAAAATTTCTGTATGGTAAATCATAGTAGTTTCCATGACGACTAAGATGATCTGGCACCTCAGGTTCAATACTGAAGCAAAAGGAGACACTTGTAGAACATTTAGCAGTTAACAAATGGACCCTGAGCAAGTCACTTAACTTTGCCTCAGTTCCACATCTGTAAAATGAGATAAAAAAAGAAATGGCAAATAACTCCAGTATCTTTGCCAAGAAAATCTCAAATAGGGTCACAAAAGGGTTGGACATGACTGAAATGACTGAATAACAAACAAGCAAACTAGATAGATAGATAGATAGATAGATAGATAGATAGATAGATAGATAGGAAGAATATAGTACATGTGTGTATGTAGATGGCTAGATTGATTGATTGTAGTAAGTATGGATACCAGGGTCTCCCATTATGTGGGTAAGGGCAAAAAAATTTTGTAAATCATAAATATTTTTTGCTCAAAATTTTCTGATTTTATCAGTGTATGTACTCCTGCTAATAGCAACACTTATGTGTGTATATATACACATATATACATATATTAATCTGTATATATGTATATATAATACATACAAACATATATGCATGAGTGTTTATGTTAGCATAATTTGTCTGAACATAAATCACCAGAAATGAATAGTGATTCTTAGGTTTGACATGTGTTAGTTGACTCTCTGTCACTTATTAGATACATGTAAGGCCAAGGAAGAAAGTACTTCCTGGTGTTCATATCAGGAAGGCATAAAGCCTTGTAGCTCCTAGCAAGAAATAGCCAAGCATCCTACCTCAGTATCTTTTTCTTCTTCTGACAAGTACTTCATGAGCTCTTTTCTGGTGTCAGCATGGAATCATATCAGCATTCCTTGAAGCAAAAAAAAGTTTCTTCCTCCTCAAAAGTTTCAACTTTACCTTCTATGGGAAAATAATGTATAGACTAAAATAGACTATTTATACAAGTGTAGTCATTTGGCCAATTCTTGTAGACATGACTTGAGCGAATTGTGTTAGTCTAGGAAGGTTTCTCCAAGTAGGGGAAGTGCTAACCTCAGTTTCAATTTAGTTTGAAAACATTAGCCTCAGACATTTTTAAAGCAATTGGGGTTAAGTAACTTGCTCAAGGTTACACAGCCAGTCATTATTTATGTGTGAATGCTTATTTTCTGAGGCCGTACCGATCCCAAGTCATCCAGACTCCAGAGCCAGCGCTCTTACTCACTGTGCCACCCAGCTGCCCCTAACTTCAGACATTTTAAGAAAAGATTTTTAGAAAAGTTGTCCTGCTTCATTAGCACTGTGGTCTGAGTGCCTAGCCCTGCCTTATCTTGAATATTGTTTCTAATTTACATTAAATAAGGTACAGACAAGAATGGAAAGCCACCAAGAAGTATTGTAGACTAAATAAAGAAATACAGTTTTTTGTTTTTTGTTTTTTTTAAAAGCAATTGGGGTTAAGTAACTTGCTCAAGGCTACACGGCTAGTCATTTGATTTATGCGTGGGTGCTCATTTTCTGAGGCCGGATCTGATCTCGGGTCATCCAAACTTCGAGGCCGGCGCTCTTACTCACTGCGCCACCTAGCCGCCCCTTTAGGGCAATTGGGGTTAAGTAACTTGCCCAAGGTCACACGGCTAGGTTTTTTTTTCGTTTGTATGGATTAAGTGTCGGAGGCTGGCTCCGAACTAAGGTCCTTCTGATTCCAGGGCCGGCGCTCTATTCACTGCGCCACCTAGCCGCCCCAAGAAATACAGTTTTAAAAGGCAATGATTTTCCTTGGTTTTGAGAATCTTGAAGTTCCTGCAAATCTTTGCTAAATATTTGCTAGAACACTTCATCTACACTTCTCCTTTGGCTCAAACACATCCTACCTTGGATCTTGAGAATCTGCCTACATATTTTATACTTCCATTAGATTATAATCTCTTTGAAGGCAGAAAGTCCATCATTTTTCATTTTGGTGTACTAATACCTAGCATAGCACCTTAAATATGGTAGGTACTAAATAAATGTTTGTTGATTTGTTGAATTGGATCAAGAATTAAATGAAAATTCTAAATATAAAATGAAATTAGATTCACTTTAATTTAAAAACAAGTATATGCCATATGGCACCTCTGGCAGCAATCCCAGAATCAAACGAATAAAGGAATGTAGCAATTTCTAAAAGGTTGTGAATCAATCTCTGTGGTAAACATCTGTAGTCATAATAATAGTTCACTTTTCCTAGCACTTTTCCCAGAACTTTGTGAGGTAGGCAGTGCAAGTATCATTAGCTTCATTTTATAGATAATATCTCTCATTTATATTGTATTGTATCACATGCATATTTATGAAGTTTTTTAAGTTTACAAAGAGGTTTTTTTTCTTCATAACATCTTTTTCTGGTAAATAGAGCAAGCATTCTCTCCCCTCCTCACCCCTCCCTTTTATAAAAAAGCAAACTGAAACTAAGAAAAGGTTAGGAGGCTCCTAAAATAAAATAAGGGTAACTAAGTGTAGAGGATAGAGTCCGGGGCCAGAATCAGGAAGACTCATCTTTCTGATATCAAATGTGGCCTCAGATACTTACTAGCTGTGTGACCTTGGTTGGGCAAGTCACTTAACCCTGTTTACCTTGGTTTACTCATCTATAAAATGAGGTTGAGAAGGAAATGGCAAAATACTCCAGTATCTCTACCAAGAAAACTCCAAATGGGGTCACAGAGAGTCCAACATGACTGAAACTGACAATGATGACAACAACAAAATAAAACAGGCAGTTAGTGGCAGACCTGGAACTTGAAGCTGGGTCTTAAAACTCCAAACTCAGTACAATTCTATTACAATACCCTACATTTCAAGGTGCAGCAGCAGCAAGTTGATATTTACGAGAGAGAGAGAGAGAGAGAGAGAGAGAGAGAGAGAGAGAGAGAGAGAGAGAGAGGAGACAGAAAGGGTGAGAGAGAGAAAGAGAGAGAGTGAGAGTGAGAGAGAGAGAGAGAGAGAGAGAGAGAGAGAGAGAGAGAGAGGAAAGAAGGAGGAGGAGGATCTTATCTAAAACATTACAAAAAAAACTCCTTGTTCCAATGAAAGTCATTGGGATTTCTGCTTAATGAGAGATGACAGAGCCAAGTTAGATCAAAAATTTATATACATTTTTTGGTCACCACTTCTTTGTTTCTTACTCCTTTCCTTTTAATCTGGCTTGTGAAACCACCACTTACCTGAATTATTTTCTCTCTCCAAATTTACCAACAATTCTTAATTCTCAAATCTCATAATGTTTTATGAGTCATAATGTTTTTCCTCTTTATTGATATCTCTGCAGAATTTGAAACTGACCACTCCATCGTCTTGGATAGTCTCACTTTTCTGGGTTTTCATTACCCTGTTTTCTCCTGGTTCTCTTTCTTTTGGCATACTCTCTCTGTCATCAAGTAGCATGAGTTCATTGAGGTGGCCTCCAAATCTACATTTCTGGCACTCATTTCTCTCCTGAGCCCTAGTCCCACATAACCAACTTTTTGATGAACAGTTCCTCCTGAGTACCTCATACGTATCTTATACTCAACATAATCAAAACAGTCATTATCTTTTCCCAAAAACCCACCCCTTTTCTTAATTTTCTCATTTTCACCTAGTGCACTGCCATCCTTGTAGTAATCCAGGCTCCTAATCTCAAACATCCTTGACTTGTCATTCTCCCTCAACCACTCATATCTAAATAGTAACAAACCTCATAAATTCTAAATAAGTTCCCCACCCATGTAGTGCACTTAAGTTACAGTATCAGTCAGTACTCAGTAGTCTTTTAAGTGGTAGTAGAAAATACACAGGCCATCCACTCCTCAGTCACAAGTATGTTACAATTTTATCAGTCACAACTCATTATCCATAGAGAGGTTTTTTCATCTTGACTCGAGGCAGGTAGCTCCTACCTGAATCCACCAAACTGTCACCTGGATTCAAAGGCATACAGCTCACAGCTCCTTGTTCAGGTCTCCATGTAGTTCCCGCTCCCCATTGAAGCTTACAGTGTCTAGTCCATCTCAAATCACTCATAGTCTCTGTTCCTAGGAAGAGAAAACTTAACAGAGCCACAGACAGACAAAGAACCAACACCACAAGTCATGCTTCCTCTGGCAGCTCCAGCTGGCCCTCAGAAGTCTTCAGAAGCTCTGTTCTCAAAATCAAAATCACTTTCTCCCATTCTCAGAATCAAAATCACTTTCTCCACAGAAGTTCCATAGCAGCCCAGCCTTCAGATTCTCACTGAGATAAATTCTCTCTCCCTCTCTCCAGCAGCAGCTGCTCTGCCTCCAGATGCTGGTCCCAAAAAGTTCTGACTGTCCAGCTTCTGCTCTTTCTCAAAAAAAGTATAGCTCCTCCCAGTTCAGCCCCTTCCTGTTACATCAGCAACAGGGGATCATACCTTATGTTTCTTTAACAGAAGATTAATTTGAAACTAGGTGATAAGTACCTCTCAGCTTTCCAATACAAAGAGATCTTCAAATTTGATTACCATTACAATAATACATGCTGAAGGCAAACAAGTCAACTTGTTGTTTCTCCTACATGATGTCCATCTTTTGCCTCCCTGACTAGAATGCTTTTTGCCTCCATCTCTTAGAATCTTAGCTCCTTTTGAGGCTCAGATCAAGTACCACCCACTTCAAGAGGCCTTTCCTTATTCCCCTAGTTGTTACAGTCTTCAATTATTCTATATTTACTCTATGTCATACATATATATGTATGCATAATGTATCATTTACTCTATATATTTGTGTTGTTAATTAGTCATTTCAGGCATGTCTAACTCCTTGGAATTTTCTTGGCAAAGATACTGAAGTGGGGGCGACTAGGTGGAACAGTGAATAGAACACTGATGCTGGAGTAAGAAGGACCTGAGTTCAAAATCAGCCTCAGACACTTAACACTTACTAGCCCTGTGACCTTGGGCAAGTCATTTAACCCTAATTGCCCTGCCCTCCCCCCTCCAAAAAATAAAAAAAAAAGACACTGAAGTGTTTTTTCATTTCCTTCTCTAGCTTATTTTACAGATGGGGAATCTGAGGCAAAAAGGGTTAAGTGATTTATAAATGTAAAAACACTTTTAAAATACTAGTAAGTGTCTGAAGTCAGATTTAAACTCAGAAAGATGTCTTCCTGACTCCATTCCTGGCACTCTATTCACAGAGCCACCTAGCTGCCCCTGTAATTTAGATAGATAGATAGATAGATAGATAGATAGATAGATAGATAGATAGATATGTATGTATATATGCATAATGTATCATTTATTATATATGTGTATATTCATTCATTTATTTATTTATATTTATAGCATGTATGTATATATACACGTGTGTATATGTTTTATGTGTGTGTGTATATATATAGTGTGTATATGTATGTGTGTGTTTACAAAAGAGCATTACAGTGCTTCACAAACGCTTATCAAAATGAATTGAATTGGAGAGAGGTAGAAACTCAAGAGAAAAAAACTCATTGGAGAACTTTTTTTTCTTTTTTCTTATTTTCAAAATAATGAGGTGGGAGAAAAGAAAGAAAACCTTTTACTTTTGCCAATTTTTTTACTTTTTTCACCAGGCCTCCATATCTCTAAATATATAAAACATGACAATATTATGAGAAAATCAAGTTATACATAATACATCATTTTAAATATGGACTTGTATCTGTTATGAGTGCTTAAAAATGTTAGAACATATTTCTTTTTCTTTTTCAGAATTTCCATTTTTTTCCAAAAATGATATTTTTTAACCTCTTCTTCATGCTCACCTTATTCCATGGATTCAAAATGTTTGGAAACTTTGTGTCTCTAGACAAAAATTGTGAGTTCAACTTCTTATCTACTCTGTGTACTTTCCCAGGTAGTATTGGGTAGCACAAGGAATATTTTGAAAAATAAGAGCTGATTTGTCATCCTCAGTTGAGATTTACAACTATTCATACTCTTCATATGGTTGGTTGTCTATTTATCCCTTTTTCCATGGCATGTACAGAATTTTACTTGGAAACTCAAGGTGTATCTGTTTAAAAGAGTTTGGGGATGGCCACATGAATGTGTTATCATTATACAAATGTTAGTAAATGTTAATAATATACAAATGTCTGATGTTAAATTACTTAAGCTGGCTGAGATAAGTAAGGAGATGAAGAAAAAGCATCAAACTAGTATCTTTGGACTCAAATATTTAACTACTTTTCTCATTTTTTTTCTATATGCTTTTTACTTAATCAATCTGTTCCACTGATTGACATCTCTATTTCTTAACAAAGTTAGTTATTTGATGATTACTACTTTATAGCATAGTCTGAGATCCAATGCTTCTAGGTGATTTCCTTCCCACTTTTTCATTATTTCCCTTGAGATTATTTACTGTTTGATTTTCCAGGTTAATTTTCATAATATTGTCTAGTTATATAAAGTAATCCTTTAGGAGTTTAATTAGTATAGCATTAAATATATAAATTAACTTAGGTAGCATTGTAATTTTTATAACATTGGCTTGGCATTCCATAAACAATTAGAATTCCTCTAATTATATGTCAGTCTTTATTTGTGTAAAGAGTATTTTGTAGTTGCATTCATATAATTCCTGTGTATGCCTTAAGTAGTGAGGTGGAGAGAGCACTGGGCCTGGAGTCAGGAAGACCTGAGTTCAAATCTAGCCTCAGATACTCATGCTGTGTGATCCTGGGGAAGTCACTTAAGCCTGTTTGCTTCAATTTCCTCATCTGTAAAATGAGCTGGAGAAGGAAATGGAAAACCACTACAGTATCTTTGCCAAGAAAACCCCAAACAGGGTCACAAAGAGTTGGGGACTGAATAACAACAAAATATCTTACTAGGCAGATTCCCAAGTATTTTATTAATTCTGTAGTTTTTTAAATTAAATTTCTTATTCTATCTCTTCCTGTTGTATTTAGTTTTTTATAGATAAATGCTAATGATTTATGGGAATGTATTTTTCATCCTGAAATTTTGCTGGCTATTAATTATTTAAATTCATTAATTTTTCGTTTATTTTCTAGTTAGCTTACCAAAGTGTCATATAAATCTGCAAAAAGCAGTCATGTTTTCCCTTTGGCTATTCTTATTCCATAATTTATTTTTTCCTTATTTTATTTCTATAGCTAATATTTTTAGAACTATATCAAATATCTAAGACAATCCCAAAAGATTCACAATGAAAAATTCTATCCATATCCAAAGAAAGAACTGATAGAATCTGAATGCAGATCAAAGCATACTATTTTCATTTTATTTTTTCATGTTTTTTTTTCTTTTGGTCTGTTTCTTCTTTCACAATATAAATAATATGGAAATATGGTTTATATGATTGCACATGTATAACCTATATTAAATTGTTTACCATCTTAGGGAGGTATGAGAGGATAGAGGGATGAGAAAATTTGGAACTAAAAAGCTTATTTGAAATGCATGTTATAAATATATCATATAATAGTGCTGAAAAGCAATATCCTTTTTTTTACCTCTGATCTTATTAGAAAACTCATTACATATAATTCTGCTTCTTGGTTTTAAATTGAATAGATTTATAGCGTTAAGGAAAGATCCATTTTTGTAAAACTTCTTGTCTTTTAGAAAAACAGGAATGAATGATGTATTCTGTCAAATTTTTTTCCCTTCTATTCAGCTTTTAAAGAACTTCATAGCTTATCTCTAACCTATCTTTCTAATCTTTTTATCTATCGATACCTGTCCCCCAATATAAGGTCTAAACAAACTGGTCTTTTTACCATTTCTCACACATGATATTACATCTCTCATCTCCATGCCTTTGGATTGGTTATTCCCAATGACTGAATTAACTCTTTTTTTAACTCACTCTTAGAATTCCTTATTTCCTTTAAAGCACTACTCAGGTGCCACCTCTTCTCATCTCCTTTTGCTTCCTCTCCTCTCCTTTCCTTTTCTTTCTTTTCTCTACCTTTTCTTTTTCCTCCTAGATGCTAGTGCCTCTTCCCTAAAAATTTGCATTATTTTATTCTGGAAATTCTTATTTTTGCATGTATTTTACACCTTGATAGAATATAAACTCTTTGAAAAAAAGGAATGATTTTATCTTTGTTTTTGTATCCTAAATACCTATTGCAGGGTTTGGTAAATATTAGGTGCCTGATTAGGTACCTGTAATGCTTACAGATTGACAGATTAATGTGACCTCTGAACTATTGTCTAGTCTTTGAACAATCGGAGAAAATGTGAAAGGTAGAGAAAGACTAGAGGAAGAAAAATGTTTTACCGATTTTCATAAAAGAGAAGAGTATCAATCAACAAGCATTTATTAAGGCCTGTATGCCAGGTACCCTGCAGTAGGCTAATAATCTTGACTTCAATTCCTTACAATATTCTTGAACATAGTACAGTGTACATATGGAAAATTAAGCCACATAAGCTAGGAGAGAGCATAGCTTCATCAAAAATAGGTATTGTTAGACTAACTTCATCTTCTTTTTGAGACATTTAAGAAAGTGATGTAGATATAGTTTACCTAAATTTTAGCCAGACATTTGATAATTCCTGGTTCTTTTGTGGAAAAGACAGATGAAGGCTAGATAATAACTGGTTCAATGGCCAGACACTAATAATAATTATTAATAGTTTGACATCTAAGATGGGAGATCTCCATTGAAGCAGCTAAGGGATTTGTATCTGATCCTGTTATTTAACATTTTTATCAATAACTTAGATAAACACATATATGTTATTCTTATCAAATTTATAAATTATACAAAGTTATTGATATACTAGAAGAGAAGAATCAAACTCAAATAGAAACAAATTCCTGTGGGCCTATATTGAATTATAAAATCACAAATTAGCATTATTTATGTTGTAATGTATAGTATTTTTATTTATTTTGTTAAATTTTTCCCAATTATAATATTATCTGGTTCCTGCCCATACTAGGGAGTTTTACAGGCTACTTGAAGAGATTTTGATATAGACTAGAGCTTTAGGAAATTAACAATAATAATAATAAGCCAAAATTTTATAAGATGTGCATAGGGGAGATAAGTGGTATAGTACATAGAGTGCCAGACCTGATGTCAGAAAGACTCATCTTCCTGAATTCAAACCTGGTCTCAGAGACTCACTAGTTATGTGACCTTGGGCAAGTTGCTTAACCCTGTTTGCCTAAATTTCTTCATCTATAAAATGAGCTGAAGAAGGAAATGGCAAGCCACTCCACTATCATTGCCAAGAAATCACAAAGAATAGGACATAACTGAAATGAATGAACAACAACAAAGGTTTGCCAGACATTGTACATATACTCTCTCCTTTGAGCCTCAAAACAATTCTGTGAGGTAGATGCTATTATTAATCTCCATTTTATAAGTGAGGAAACTGAAGTTGAGAAAGATTAAGTGACTTACCTAGCTAGAGTCACACAACTAGTAAAGGTCTGAGGCAAGGTTCAAACTCAAGTCTTTCTAAATCCTAGATCAGCACTTCATCCATTTACACATAAGCACCTTAACTAAGATATCATTTAATAGAGGCAAATATGAAGTATTTTACTTAATTTTTAAAAATGAACTTCATCAGTACAAAGTAAGACAAGGATAAACATCAGTTTGTCTGAAAAAAATTGAAGAATATTAATGGGTCAAATACTCAAAATGACTCAAAAACTCAACAACTTCTCTAGTAAGAGGAGGGAAGTATTATCATCTGGCACATAGAATCAAGATTGGTCATTACCTAAATCTGAATTTCTAGGTCTTTCAGTGGTTTTATTTTCCACTTACATTATTATGGTTATTTTATATATTCTGCTCTTAGGTCTGTTTCTTTCTTCTGCATTCTGACACCTTCCTCATTTACATCTCCCAAGGCAGGAATGTCTTTTTTGTGATTTTTATCTTTTTATAATACCTAGTTCAGTGTTTTTTTTAAAAGATCTAACAAACAATGCTATATTTTACCTAATTATTCATTCTAATTCATTTAACTTTTTCTTATGTGGACTACTTTACCCCAAAAAGATTCTTTAGTTAATGGGGAAAAGTCAACCTTCTGAATCTTTTCCACATTTTCTGCATCCCTTTTGTGCCATGGTACCCAGAGGGCATCAAAGTAATGTGGGTAATCACTTAGCATTTATTAGGTCTTTTTATGCAATGTTTAAAAATAATTCTAACATTGAGAATTCTGCTCAAGAGTCTCTGCCACTACTTATTTTTGCAAATGTCATTCTTCACACAAAAGCACAAGTGCCACACAGATGACCAGAGGAATTCCAAAAACATCTGCTCATTTCCTATATTCCACCTTTGTAAACTCTGGCAACTTAAGCTATGGAGTCATAGAAGAGAAGAAAATTCTCCCTCAGTTTCACTATATATTGGATAAGTTTATGTCCAGCTACCTTGGTTACTACCAGAAATTGCTGCCCTGGATATAAAGTAGCAACAATGTATTCTCAGTTTTTTTGTGGTTTTAAAAATATTATCCAATAAAAGCATAAATTTTGAAGATTGAAGAATAAAATATTGAATGGAAAAATGAAATAAAATTTAGGGAGTTTTTTAAACAAAAATTTACAACAATTAAAATTTTAAATTTAAATTGATAATCATTTGGAGCCAATAATTCACTTTCAGCTTTTTTCAGGGGAAAGCTACTATAATGATGAAAAGTAGAGAAAATAAGGAGAGGAGATGGAGGGGAAAGTGACCTTATGATAATAAAGTTAGAGGTGGAGATTATGGAGGTTATAATCAAATATCTGTTATAATCAAATATCTGAATGCAAAGCCTACCTCCGCTGCTTACTGGTTACATGACCTTGAGCAAGTAATTGAAACTCTGAGGCTCAATTTCCTCTTCCAATACACTCAGGGATGTGCTGATAAATGTTTAACAACCAGGTTTCTGAATACACAGACACAGACACACACACACACACACACACACACACACACACATTCACAATACCCTTTTTTAAAAGTTTGATCTGCATTAATAACATTTTCTCTATCATTTTCTTAAATTTAAATAATTAGCCAATTAATAGGACCATGATTTATGGTTTCTTGGTCTAAAGTACAAATGCTCACTCTGGAAATTTAATAATAGTCTCTCAGTGATCATGGTCCTATCACACCTTTATCTACACTTCTTATTGTACAAGGTTACCATGAAGAACATGTTTTATAAATCATAAAGCATTATGTAAATAAGAACCTTTGTTATTATATTGTTCCTTATTCAGCCACAGTAAGATATATCAAATGTTGTCTGCCTAGATGTGGCAGCATTTAGAATCATAGGATTTAAAGTTGCAATGGGGCTTTGAAGATTGCCTATTTATTGAGGCCTAGGAAATTCATGTGACTTGTCAAAACAAGGGTTCTGGTGGAGGGAAAAAGGTAAATTTGGACAATAAAGAAGAAAAAGGAAACTTCTTTTAGAAGTAGTCCCCACATGACCTTAAAATATGAAAAACTGAGACTAAGCTCTGCTAGAGCAAGAATTCAAAACCACAATTTAGGATCATTGATTAAGATTTAGTTGGAACTTCAGGCATCATGTATTCTTATTTTATAGATGAGGAAATTGAGACTAAGGAGGGTAAAGTTACTTACCTAATGTTAAACAAGCAGTAATTATCAGAAGTGGAATTTGAACTCAGAACCTCTCTTGCTAAAACCAGTACTATGTCCTCTCTACAACAACCTATTTCCAATATAGCACAAGGCTTCTCCCTTAGAGCTTAGAATTAAGTAATTCTAGAATTTCAGGACATTTTTTTCTTTATGATACTTATCAATATATATTCAAATGAATTTCAACAAATATTTGATTAGCACCTCCTGTTTGTAGATCGCTGAGCTGAGTTCTGAAGGTGTTTCATGATTGTGATAAAATACTACTGTGCTGTAACAACATGGAAAGACTTGTATGAAATAATGAAGAGCAAAATGAGCAGAGCCAAGAGAGCATTGTATATAGTAATAGTGATATTGTTCTAAGAATGACTTTGAGTGAATAATTCATTTTGACTATTATAAATGCCCATATTAACTATAAAGGACATATGAAGAAAGATGCTATGTGTATCCAGAGGAAGAATTGGTAAATAGAAGTATGAAAATAATACTTTTACACATATACATATTTTTGTCTAATGGTAGACATCTCTGAGGGAGGGGGAAAAAAAGTTTACATGATAACTTCATTATATATTTTAAAAGAATAGAAAGCTGTATATAATAGCTTTGTAGTTTCATGTGCAATCATCTTTTTATTATACTATGTTATGGAAATGCTTGTCATATTCCATAAATTAAAAATAAATAAATTATTTTAATCTGAATTTTAAAAGGTAGTAAATATACCTCAACAGCGTTTGTGTAAGGGTTGGGGGAGGGTTTCTTGTGGAAGGGGAAAAAAAGATTAATTTGGACATTAGAGAATGAAACTTCTTTTAGGAATATTATCCCCACACAAACTTAAAATATGAAAAAATAAGGAAATGTCCAATACTCCTAAAACCAAAATCCATTTTCAAAAGTTTCTCCTACCCTCACCCTTACCCCTACCCCTATCCCTAACTTCATATGGAACATAATGTGAAATGACTTATGCTTGCAAAACAGGCTCTGCTATTTAAAATCTAAGTGATTTTAGGAAAATCACAACTAATCATTTTTGAGGGGAATAGGCCTACATCAAGGGTTCTTATTTTGGGGATCTGTGGATCAATTTCATAGGGCTCATGAAGTTCAATGGGAGAAACAAATCAAATTTGTTTCCACTAGCCTTTATCTGAAATTGAGCATTTTCTTCATTTTTTAAAAAACATTGTTCTGAGAAAGTATCTATAGATTTCAGTAGAGTGACACAGAATTCCGTGATGCAAAAAGAGATCAAAAATCTTTGGTCTGGATGCCTCTAAAAGCCCATCCAACTCTAAATCTGACAATCCTCAGGTTGAATGGAATTGGGAAATTTATAGGACTGAATTATACATTTGAATTATTATCATCGTGTGATTTACTCTGAATGGCTGCATGTTTCAATAATTTAGAAGTGAAGAAGTATTTAATCTGCTTCCACAAACTCTTATCAAGATGACTTGTCATTTTCAATTGACTGCAAGAATATTTACAGGTTATGAGGATGAAGTGACACAGAGTTAGGTGGTACTGGGTATCATGACACAGAATTAGATTGCTTTTCATCTTATATATGGAAACTATAACTTGGATGTCATCAATCATTATTCCAAGAGTCATTTAATTGTATTATCTCCTTGAAATCCTGGCTGAGGTCTTATGTAGACAACAGGTACACACTCAGATCAATTTGCTGAGTTGAGCTTAAGTTTGAAACCTTTTATTTTCCATACCTTTCCCCATGGAGGGTGCCATTGGCACCTTGATCAGAGAACAAACACAATCCCTGATTAAGTCTGAGTAAGTAGAGTTGTACTAAGAAGAATTGGTTGGTTTGAAGCCTTCCTAGGTAACACCTAAGATGATGAGTTTCAGTAACCAGGGCTGTGTCCAAGATAAGTGAGTTGGCTCAAAATCTTGGGATCCATAGGTTACTCAAGTGACACTTCCTTCCTAAAGTGGTATAGTATTGATTTGATTATAATTCCAAAAGCAAGAGGTAGAATGTGAATAGGGTTGGATAGAAGACTGAAAGAAGGGAGATAAAGGATATATTCAGCATGACATAAAAGGAGAGATAACAAGATTGACTGAATAGAAAGCTAAATGGGATATGAAGCATCATCTGATCTGGAGCCAGCTAAATGTAGGTGGCTAAATGAATTTGCATTTACCTATTCACCATTCAAGACAGCTTAGCTGTAGGATAGTAGTTTCAAAATTTTTATGGAAGCAGAAGGCCCTGTAATGGACAATCATGCAAACCTAGGCACAAACCACAGTTGAGATTTTCTCAGACTAAACTCCAAGGGGGGCTACAATAAACCAAAAAGGAATTAGTCATTTTAGACCACCCTCAAGTTTAGACCTGGTCTATGTGAGCCCAGGGATTAGAGGGTTCTGGATTATGAGTTGCATCTAAATTCAGGGTCTCAAAACAAAAATTTCAAATAGGGTCCCTTTGTTAACTTCCAAATAATGAGGTTTCCAGTAAAGAATATTATTTCCTCCTATGTACATCTTCTAGGATTCCTTCAATTCAAGAATTATTCAGGTGGCATGGTGGGAAATAAGTTAAATGTACTTAATCTAGAAACCGATTCATGGCAAAAACTCCTGTTGTCTGTTAACATCACAATAACATAGTTTGAAATATTAAAGAGATGAATAGGCTGTGATATTTAAAGGAAGAAGAAATCTCCAGATTGAGATTAACTAAAGTACACACGAATAACTATTATATTGAACCACTTTATTTATTCAAAGTGTTTCTGTGTTAGCTTTCAAATTCAATTCGGTTCAAAGAACATTTATAAAGAGTTTTTATGTGTAGGGCACCATGCTAGATGCTTGAGATGCAAATAAGAAAATTTTAAAAAGTCCTATCTCCAACAGTTCATATTCTAAAGGAGAATATAGAATATAAACAGAAAACAAATATACAATAGTTTAAGAAGAGAGGACTAAGAACTGGAGAGGATTAGGGAAGAATTCCTATGGGACATGGTAACTAAACTGAGGCTTGTATGTTTATGAGGTAGAAGTGAGGACAGAGTACAGGGGACACAGCCTACATAAAGACACAGAAATAGGAGATAGAATGCCAAGTTCTGGGAACAGGAAGTAGGCCAGTTTGGCTGAAATGTAAAAATGTGTGAAGGGAAGCAATATGAAATTAATCTGGAAAGGTAAACTAGAAATAGATTGTGAAGGACTTTCAAAAGCAAGTAGAGGCATTTGTATTTTATCCTAAAAGAGTAGAGATATAATGAAGATTTTTGAGCAAGGGGATAATTAGAGGTTATTTTGACAGCTGTGAAGCAAATGTTTTAAAGAGGAGAAATTAGAAAAGGGAGGAGTAATTCAAGATTATCACAGTAGTCCAGATGAGATGTGACAAAGGCCTGAACTTGGGTGCTAGCAATGTGAAGAAGGGAACCATCATCGTGTTTTATCATCCAACCTACATTATCCTAACTTTGATTATCCACAGTATATCCATAATGCCATATTCCTCACATCAAATTATATTAAAACAAACAAAACCAAATTCCCTAAGGAATAAAATGTAATATAATCAAGAATCCTCATCATAACCTTTCTCTGCTTACCCCTGGAGATTAGATTGCCTCTTCAAACAAGTTTATGCCAAAATTGGTGTTTGTCCTTCCTTCTTGAAGAGGACTAAAGACATCATATGGGTGATATCTTGATTTGCATGTGACTTGGATTCAAGTGAGGCAGTGCTTCACAGAGTTGTCAGTCTCACTCTCTCCTCCAGAGTCATCAAAGTCCAGTGGCAAGATAAAATCAAGATAACTAGTGATGGCCCAGGATGCCTTATGCTAAAATGATTAACATTACAAGAATTAAACACAGCAATATTATCCTAACAAGATCTCTCACCATCACTGCACTATTAAATATATTCTTCCATATGTGTTATTTACTCACCATCACTAAAAACAGAATTTGTAAAGGCTCATTTAAAAGAGGCAATACTCTTTTAACTGGAGCATGGTGTTCCTAATATTGCATTTGGTTGAGTGAACTTTCTCAAGTACTTAAAAATAGTAAATATTCAGAGTATTCCTGAGTTTTCACTTAATGTTTCTTTTCAAAGAAAAGATAATGTTAAAAATGTGACTAAAATTTTTGTTTTTATTTTTGGTTTAGCCTTAATTTCCTCACCCTTATGTGGAATCGTGTGACTTGAGTCAGGGTGTAATGCACCTGTTATTTCACTCCCTCCTCACCAGACCATCATGCACTAGAGAGTCCATGAGGCAGAAGCAGAAAGAGAGAGAACAAGCAAATGAGTCCCTAAAATTCTGAGATACAATTGCTCCAGAGCAATTTCTTCATTAGATTCCCTGTAAAAATTCTTGCTGGTCCTGTCTTACATATCAAAAGGGAAATCAGGATGAATTAATGCTAGTGATAATTCCACCTACTACATAGGTCTGTTTGGAGGGAAGTGTTTCACAAACCTTGAAACCTAAATAAAGGTGAACTTATTATTATTATTATTATCATTATCATTATTATTAACACCTTCTCTGCCTCCCCCACAGAATGTTAGTGAGGATCAAATGAAAGAATTGATAGGAAAACTTTGTAAACTGGAAGTATGAGACAAACGTTATAACACATGTATGTAGTGCTTTAAAGTTTTCAAAAGGATTGATAAATATTTCACTTTATCCTCACAGATGCCTTGGCATTAATTATTATTATCTCCATTTTATAGATGAGGAAATTGAAGCAGACAAAGGTTGTGACTTGTTTAGGCAATACAACTAACTTAAATGTCTGAGGTTAAATTTGAACCCAAGTCTTTCCAATTCCAGATCCAGCACTCTATCCACTGTACCATCAAGATGCCTAGGTAATTGTTACTTTAAAGACTCAATAGTCCAAGTAATTCCCAACACTGTTTTTAATACTTCCAAGACAGAATGTGGAAAAGATCTCATTAAAATGCCTGAGAAGAAAAAATAGAATATTCTTTTTGTTATAGTCCTCTTCTATTTTTTCTTTCTGTTCCATAAGGCTTACTTACCAGCTGGATAAAGCAAGGCAAAAAGAAGTCAAATGATCAAAAAAATAAGAATGCAACTGCAATATTAGCTCCAGTTTCCACTGAACATCTGGCAGTTGATGTGGCTTTTAGGAAGTTACTTCGCCTCTTTTATTACCTCTGTTTCCTCACTGAAAAAGCAGAGATAACCTAACAGACCTAACTCATGGAGCGTTAGGAGAAAATAACTGTCAGAAAGAAAGAGTATTGCTATACATTCCAAAGATGGTGACATGCAATGTCAACCCATTTTATTAATAGTAACTCATCTGAAGCCCCACAATGAATCCAGAGTAGAGATGGAAGTACAGTCAAATGACATTGATTTGTATACTCCTGATTTATAATTCATGCTAAAACCTTTTCCACCTCTAAAATTCTATGGCTCTCTGATAATTCCAATGAGAGGGAAGATTTCAAATTTGTCATTGTGCCAAATATGAAAGGAATTTTTCCATGAAAATTTAAAAGTGTCAACAGGAATTGAAAGGGAAAATTTATTCTAATTTTTAAAATACAGTGTTTAAGTATTTTAAAAGAACCCATTCACAAGTAAAATATTTTTTACAAATTATCAGTTGCTTAAGGCACAACATATAATTAGATCTTAAAACCAAAATGTTCTAAGACATAATCCATCTAGTCTAACTCATTCCAAAAGAGGACCTCCTTCCTACAAATTCCCATGCATGTGGTTATCCAGTCTCCTTTTCAAAACCTCCAGTGAGAAAGAACTCATTACTCCAAAAGTCATCCTGTTCTGCTTAATTTTTCAAATTATTAAGAAGTGTTTCCTATTGAGATGCCTAGAATGATATGTTTTATTAACCTAGTTTGAGTTACCACAACATCTTAGAAAATACTATAACATCCTTCTTTTGAAATAGGTTTATTATTCAGTAGACTGACCCTGATATTCCACAAAAAAGTAGAGAGGTTTTACTCTGTAATTACATTGACCTACTCTTACTGTATCAAATACTAGTATTGTTACTTAATTTTTCAATCTAGAAGAGGGCTTAAAAATCATTTACTCTGAATTCTTCGTGTTGTAATTAGGGAAACCAAGAATGAGAGTTAGCAAGTGACTTGCTCAAGGTGACACAGTGAGTTTCTAGCAGGTTTGAGGTCTGATCCCCAAACTTCTGATTCAGTAACTGCATTATCAGTGGTCTTTCCACTACACCAATTGCCTCAGGCTTAAAAAACCTGGATGAAAGCATGACAGGTAAATTCATATGATAAATGCACTCAGCGTTCACTCAGACAACTATTCTCATTCTAAAGTAATCAGAAGTCAATTTGTTTCCAGGGAAGGGAGGAAGGAAGGAAGGAAGGAAGGAAGGAAGGAAGGAAGGAAGGAAGGAAGGAAGGAAGGAAGGAAGGAAGGAAGGAAGGAAGGAAGGAAGGAAGGAAGGAAGGAAGGAAAGAAGGAAGGAGGGAGGGAGGGAGGGAAAGAGGGAAGGAGGGTGGGGAAAAGGGGGGAGGAGAGAGAGAGAGAGAGAGAGAGAGAGAGAGAGAGAGAGAGAGAAGAGAGAAGAGAGGAGGAAAGAAAGCTTCATTGTTATTTTGTTTTGTTTGTTTACAGGAAAAATATAGTGAGTTAAAGTAAATTCAGAAGGAAGAGGTACTTTAAAAAATCATACAAACACAAAAATATAAGCTATACAAAATTAATTGTGAAAGCATTAGGCAGTTTTTAAGATCATTTTAGTGACTTTGTGATAGTAAATGCTTACTGAATGAATAATTAAATGAATGGCCCTGGGTAGTATTCTGGGGCAGTGTTAATTGGGATAGCCCTAGGCTACTGCAAGCCCACTGGTTTCAGTAGAACCATAAGATGGTAGAATTTAAGCAACTAATGCATTCACTGCTTGCACCTGTAGCAGAGGAATGCCAGCATCAGTTATAGGAGCATGGAATGTTAGAGGATGCCTTACAAGAACCTTGGAAATCATTGGATCAGCAGGGTGTCTGAGGGTATAGCTGGGGTCTAAGATTTGAGTCAAGAAATAGGGTAGATGCATATAGCATCAACAAGGCAGTTCATGGATTTTTAACTGTATCCCCCCAAAAAAACATCTTCAGTCAGTATGTTGTGGTCTTATTAAAAAACCTATACACCATGAATGAAAGAAATGTTTAGCATAATTGACTTCTGAGCTATCAGCTAGTGTACTGGTATTCCTAGATAGCATGCTTGATGTCTGTTACTGGAAAACTTGGAGCGGGGGACTGTTTTGAGAGGGGTGCAAGCCAATGAATTGAAGTAGAAGTTCAGAGAGGAAGAGGGTGGGAGGGAGAAAGAGAGTAGAATGGAGAGGCTAGTTGACAAAAATTGGTTAAGATTGTGAAAGCAATTTCCAGTTTGACATCTGCATTCCACATTTTATATTTCCTGACTTAGATATGTCATGAGAAGCCGCATGCTTTGTTTCCATGTATACTGAGCTCACAATTTGCAATGAGCAGACCAATTACAGGAGGACACCTGGTGTAGACATAAATGAAAAATTCACATGGAGAAGAATTACATTCCAGGATAAGAAACTATAAGATATTTGATTCACCTTTAATTACAGAATTTCTGCTTTTCAGCTGATGATTTCCCATCAGTAATAATGCAACCAGAACAAGAAATTATGACAACTTTCCCAAATATATTCATTCGAAAAAGGAAACTAAAATGTAAATATCACTCTCCCCATGCTATGTCTTTCAGGTAACTATTTTTAAGGTAATTAGGTAATTTTATAGTAATCACAGAATCTGTAGAGGGGCAGTGTTTTGGTTGAAAAACACATTATAGCTTGCTAAATGATTTATGTGTGTCATCTCACTTATCTTCACAATGTCTCTGGGAAATAATACCATAGGTAACAGAGAGCTGAAAGGGATTTTAGAGCTTATAGAGTCCAACTCATTCATTTTGCAGTGTGGAAGTTGAGGTCCAGAGAGGTTAAGTTACACAAATTTTAAGGCAGGATTTAAAATCAGGTCCTATGGCTCCAAGTTCAGCATTCTTTGAAAACTACCACACCATCTCCAATTTTAAAAGATAGTATAGAGATAGGTCCTACAAATATTATTTCTCTCACTTTAGTAAGCATCAGAGGTGAGACTGAAATTCAAGTTTTATCTATCTTCCAATCTAGGCTTCATCCCACTATGCCATGTTACCTCCTCAAGAGTCCATTTAATTAGTACAACTGATAACCAGTCAGGAATCCCTTCTAACACTTTGTCAATAAACAATCATCTGGGTTTCATGTGAAGACCTCTAGTTGATAGGAACCCACAATCTCCCAAGGGAGGCTATTATATTTTGGAAGACCTTCCTAGCTCTAAGTCAGTAATGCTACTGCCCCTTGATCCTATGACCTATATTCCTTGTTTGGTTCTTTGGGGAAAAAAAAAACATAACAAGCCAAATTTCCTTTCTATATAATGGCTTTTCAAACACTTGATGACAGGTGTCATTCCCCACCAAGTTTTCCCTTCTCCAAGCTAAGCTCTCCTGGTGCCTTCAATTTATTCTTCTATGTCATGCTCTACTGATTCCTCATATGTCTTGTCACCCTTCAGTTTGTCAATGTCCTGCTTAAAAATGAGGCCTCTAGAAGTCAATAAGTCAGCAACAAACATTTCTTAAGCATTTGCTATGTGCCAGTCACTATGCAATAGTTGAGATGTGATCTCACAAGGGCAGACTACAGTAATGTTATCCATTTTCATATTCTGGATGCTGAGTCTTTTTTTAAGACTGGTGGATTTTCAGGTCCTTGTAAGTAGGAATTATTTCATTTATCATATTTGTATGACCAATGCATAGTAGAGTACTTTTCTCTAGAGCAGATGCCAAATAAATTCTTGAAAAATTGAATTCAATTCAAAATTGACTATGTAAAAATAAACAATTCAAATCAATGGCTTTAAGTTCCAATCAAAACAAAATCATTTTTAGCATTAGGATTTTTAAAGCTCGAACGTAATTAAGATTTGAAGACATCTCTATGTGACACTGGACATTGAGGAAAAAAAGAGAAACGAATTCACCCTCTAGATGTTTGACATAATGTAGTACAATATCCAGATACTTGACTTAGAATATTTTATTTAATAGGTACCGATTTTCTTTTGCTCTGCCCTGATCATCTCATATCTGGTGCACTGTCATTGGTCTTAGGCACCAAGTGGGATGATCAAGAAGGACTAGCATCTCTGGTGTAAGGGCTTGCTGAGCCCTTTTCAGGGCTGCTCATCCACTTTTGGTGCCCACCTGGTTCTAAACTCTCACCTGTGACTCTTAGGAGCTTAAATATGCACAGCAGTCACACCCCCAATAAACCTCAGTAGATGGGCTAAACCAGGTTGAGGGTAACCAACAGGCCATTGGTGAATTAGGGGAATGTCTACCCCCAAACATGTGAAGATTTCCAGTAGCAGAAGGGGTGGCTAAAAACAATTTGTTCCAATGACCATGAAGGCAGCTGAAGCAGGTGCTGTGGAGCATTTAGAGTTTGGTCAGACATTGAAGATGCTGAGGACATTCAAGGTATACTGGGTCACTGTCAGTCATTCTGACTTTTTTCTTGCCACTGGCCTTTAATGACTCAAAGAGAGAGTGATAATGATGATTTTGTCAGCTCTGCCTCACTTACATCCAATCCATGCTTGAGTCAAAAACAGTATCCCATAACGTCATTCATCCTCTTTGAAAATGAAGAACAAAAAACAATATTTTAGGAAGAACATTGATAAACTAAAAAGTATAAAGAGTTCACTTTGTATGTCTAGCACCTAGAATGTAACCTCGTATCTAGCAGGCATTTGATAATGTTTTGACTGAATTAGGGGTAGATGAGCCTACAAAGAGAGGCTTCTAGGATGGCAAGAAGACTGTTGATCATGCCATACATGGATTAAATTCAAGAAAATGGGCATTTTTAACTGAGAAAACTTGAAAGGGGAATATTATGATTGTTGTTATTGTTCAGTCATGTCTGGCTCTTTTTGACCCTATTTGGGGTTTTCCTGACAAAGATACTGAAGTGGTTTGCCATTTCCTTCTCCAGCTCATTTTACAAATGAGAAAACTGATGCAAACATAGTTATGTGACTTGCCTAGGGTTACATAACTAGTAAGTGTCTGAAGCCAGATTTCAACTGGGAATATGAATTTTTGTGACTCCAGAACCAGTACTCTATTCACTGTGCCATCTAGCTGTCCCTATTATGATAACTGTTCAAGAATTTAAAGAGGATCATGAAGAGAAATTGGGTTTATTATGCTTGGCCCCAAAGGGCAGAAAAGAGAAAACATGGGTAACGATTACAAAGTGGTAGATTCAGACTCAACATGAGGGGAAGATTTCCAAGCACTGGAGCTATCCAAAAGTAGAGTGGGCTGCCTTTGCCAGAAATCTTCAGAGAAAAGACCAGATGACCACATGTTTGGGGTGTTGTAGAGAGGACTTCTGTATGCAGGCATGCATTGGATGAGGTGGCTTTGATGTCCTCTTTATTACTGAGATTATGGAATTCTGTAACATACTTTCTACTCTTTATCTGGATGTGCTGGTATTTGGTAGACAGATTGAATATGGTATTCAGTAGATATTTGGATGAGAATTTAAGCTGGATTGCCAAGGTAGTTTGCCTTTGATCAGGAGCTGAAGAAACATGTTAGCATTTCTTTGAGCATTGCTTTCTCCTAAAATGAACTCAGAGTTTAAATTGTTACACTATTTGTCATATCAAGGGACAGGTCAATATATTTAACTGATTTGTAACTATACATAGTGCCTTTTGGTTCTTTGGATTATGAAACCAAAGCTGTTAGGTTTCATGTGTTAAATGTAGATGTTCAGTGCACATTTTGGATTACAGCAAAGACAGAATTATTTCTGTCTTGTAAAATTCATCTTACCTTCCCAATTTTTTTAACATGGAGGTTATCATTATTTCTAAAGTTGGTAATTTTCCATCATAGAGCAACGGCAAGCAAGGTAATACTTTGCTGCTTGTTTCATCTATTTAAGTGCCTTTGAGCCTTGACTTTGATTGTATCAAGTCTTTGTTGGAAACAGTATACATTGTGTTGCCCTTAAAAGGCCTATGGAGCTTGGAGACCTTCCCTGCCCTTCACAGGCCTAACATCATCACATGGAACCCATGGTGGGAAGAGCTTGGAAGGGTGGAACAGGAAGGAGCAGATCAGAGAAAAGCTTAATCTGGGACCAAGCAGAACTGAGAGGTAAAATGCTTGTGGTTTCACATATGTAGCAATCTGTCTGTTGGTCTGTCAGACAAAAGCACTATGTCTGCTGTTTTTAGACAGAAGCCCTGAAAGAGGACTTTACTGCTGATGCAGAAGTCCTAGAACTTTCCTGTTGATTTGTGTTTGGTTTCTCAGACAGAAACCTTGTCTGTTGATTTGTGTTACTTTGTCAGAAAGTGAATTGAGATGATAGTGCGAGCAATGAGTGTAAATATCATTGTAGCTTTGTTAAGCTTTGTCTTCCTAGGAACCAAAACTTCAAAGAGCTTGGAACAGAGTAGTAAACTGAAGTATAAAACAAAAGAGTAGAGCTGTCTATGAATGAGTCCAGGCAAGAACTGGGAGTGGTCAGCCGGTGGAAGAGGAGCTATGGGGTTTGAAAGTCAGCCTTGAGTTAAAATGAAAGAAGACTTTACTTGGGTACTCTATATTTATTGAGGAGATTGTGACTTACTGAATGATAAGTTTTGTTTAAGACTATGTGGTCACCTTAGTAATAAGTTGTTATATCATATTGTTGTGAATGTTGTGCTAGTTAGTTTCTTGAATGTCATGTTTAACTTTATTGCTGAACAAATAAAGAGTTCCCTATGTGATTAGAACTTTAAAAATATTCCCAGCAACAATCTTTTGGGGAGCTGCTCATGCTTAGTTTTATACATAGTAAATACTCTGTCATTCAGAACAGTCTATGGATGGGATATTATAATCAATCAAATATTCTCTTCAATAATGTGTTACTCTTTCTTTGATGATTTATAAGGCACTCTGGAGTTTTGTAGTGCCTCTAGGTCAACATTGTGAGTGAGCATCAGTTGATGAAGCATAGAAGTGTCACTTAATACAGAATTCTTGATAAGATACTGTAAAAATTCAGACGTTTTTTTCCCTAGTCTTCCCCAATTAGAATGTTCTCTATATACAGACATTTGTTGTTTTATGTAAATGGACCATTCAGCTAGTCTGTGTAAAGTGATTAATGCAAATTTGCCTGAACTTGGGAGAAAATGGAAGGGAAGAAAGGAGGCAAGACTGAAGACAGATATATAGGCAGGACACACAGATGGGTGAACAGAATGGAGCACAGGTCTACTCTCTAGGTCTCAAGCCAAGATACCAAGTTGCCAGGGTGGTCTCTCCATAGTCTGTTCTTCTTTCATTTGAAGGAGATTGGCAGGTGGGTATGGAAGGGGGAGATTTGGAAGGAAGGAGAGGAGGACTCTGAGCACTAAGTTGAGAGAGAGAGAACACAGTACTGAACAGTAAAGTTAACATAGGTATTTGGGGGGAATATAGATTTCTTTCAGAATTCTTCACATAAAGTTGAATTCACATAAAATGAATTTACATAAAGGGAGAAATATCTATATTCTAGCTTGTTTATGTCATTCTTAAATTGTTGTGTCCAGAATGAATACTGTACTCTAGACATAGTCTGACTAGGGCAGGGTACAGTGAGACTATCCTGTATTGAATTATGCATACTATATTTTTCTTAAGATAGCCTAAGTTGGCATTGGATAAATGCTTATATCAGAAATCAGAGAACTATGATTTTGTTGTCCCATCCACTATAAGAAATGGTCTTTTCCTCTCTTTAACCTTTCTTTTGCTCTAAAGCAGCTCCAAAATGTTGTGGTGAATTCAAGACATATTTTAAACAGGACATTGACAAGCTAGATTTCATTCAGAATTGATGAAGGTTCCTGAAACCCTGCCACATGTAAAACCAGAATGATCAAAAAGGTTAGAGACTATGCCACAGGAGAATTATTTGAAGGTACTGGGGATATTTAGCCTAGAGAAGGGAGGACTTGGGGGGAGGGGAGATGGGAGTAGCTATCTTCCAGAATTTAAAGATCTGTGACATGAAAGAATGATTAGACATTCTTGCTTGGATCAGAAGGCCAGAGCTAAGAGCAATGGTTAAAGTTTCATAGAGGAAAATTTTGGCTCCATTTAAGGATAAAACTTCTTATAATCAAAACTGTTCAAAAGTGGAATGGACTGCCTTAGGTTGTGAAACCCATTTTACAGGTGTAAGAGGGGGGATAGTCTTTGAATGGAGGCTAAAGTATTACTTGCTATATATATATGTACAAGGGATTCCTAATCATAGTCTCTGAGGTCCAATCCAGAATTAAGATTCTGATTCTGTGAAAGACCCATCTGTTTCAACCTAAGCACCAATGGAAAAAAATGCCTTTTACATCCCTGAAAAGTAGTCTTGATTTCTTCCTTTCTTTCTTTCTTTCTTTCTTTCTTTCTTTCTTTGCTGTTTGGATGATAAAAGTTAGGGAAATTGGGGTTAAGTGACTGGTCAGATGGCTAGTTTTTTTGTGTTAAGTGTCTGAGGCCAGATATGAACTTTTGTCCTCCTGACTCCAGGACCTATGTTCTATTCACTGCATGACCTAGCCACCCCTTGGTTTCTTCTTGAAGATCCTAACATTATAGAAATATCTACCTACTGAAACAATCCAATTTGTTTTCAGACAGGCCTAATAGTTTCTAGGATCATCCTTATCTGCCAAATTCGAAGTCCCTATATTTATGCACATTTATCCTAGTCTTGCCCATGGAATCACACAGAATAAATATTCCTCTTCTGCATAATAGCCATTCAGATATTTGAAGATATTTATCACATTCCCCCTTGGTCTTTTCTTCTCCAGGTTAAACACCTGCAGGTCTTTCAGCCAAATTACATATGTGAAAATTTTATAAGGGTTAAAAAAAATAAATTGCCTTTGCAATTTGAGGATAACCCAGATTCTACAAATGACTTGAGATATATACTACACTCTAGTAATTGAAGTTGTTTTCTATTTTCCCTGAGCCAGTGTTCTTGTTCTTGAAAGCTTTTCCAAATGCAGAAAAATCTTCACCTGCCCATGTTTTTCTCATTATTTCCAAATGAAAACAACTTAGGGCTGCTGATTTATTTCTGTTGGAATTTCCACTGACTCTTGCTGACTTCATGAATGAAGTAAAATGTGACTGTGTAGTTCGTGAAAAAAACTCCACAGTTTGCCAATCTCAGGGTTGGGATTGAGGAAGACTTGGCATTTGACAGCCTTATTTTCTTGTTTAGGATTTTTTTAATCTAGTGACTAACAAAGGCAATCATGACTTGAGTGAAGCCTTCTTTTCACTATGACTTAGTATCCAGCATCATAAAGGGAAAGGACTATACCAGAGCCCCACTATCACAATGTACTAACAAGGGAGGGTTACAGGTATTTCAAGTATTGTAACGTGGTTGTTCCGGTACTTTCATAAGGCATTTCCTAATTCCATCTCCCCTGTTTAAGGCCCTCACTCTGAACTTACTCTGTATTTACCTATCCATACACATGGTTTATCCTTCTAGTAAAATATAAATTCCTTGAGGAAAGGGATTATTTTTGTTTTCCTAGTTCCTAACCCAGATTATTCCCTTAATGGATGGATGCTTATTGAATGGAAGTGAACTGTACTCTTTTCATCCAGAATCCAAAGTATAGAATGTAATACTTTAAAAAAAAAACTGCTTCTATGATTACATTGGCACAGTGTTTCCATAAAGGAAACCACCCCTTACCAATGCAAATCACTAAATTCTGCAACTTACTCTTAGATTCACTGAGAATCACAGCTTGATTCACTGAGAATCTTATTTATTTTAAGTAACCTACCTAAAGTCAGAGCCAATACATATTAAAGACTGGGATCAAATTCAGGTCTTTCTAAGTCTGAGGTAATCTCTCTATCCTCTACACCTCATTACCTATATATGTATTCATTCTGCACTATAAATATTTTAGAGTTACAATATCCTGTCTTGTCTCTGAGTTTGTTGCACACATAGACATGGGTGCCTCCCTTCCTAGGAAGGATAAACAACATATACATATTTCTTATGTTAAAAATTCATCCAAGTTCACTTTGATTTGAGAAGTTAGTGATAATTGTGTGACACCTTGCAAGAATAAAAAATGCCAAGTTTATCACCTAGTTTCATTCTAAAGATAGAATTAGGAATCTCAGCACTGGTAGGAATAAGAGACATTACAACAAACAGGGGCCTAGAGTACCCAAAGAAAACAGTTTGAGATAGTATGCATATGGAGTAGGATAACACGTCATTTGTCATAAGATTTAATTTAGAAAAGACCTCAGTAACTTATAACACCAATGTGATATTCACAGTGCCCACAGTGGCTATGAATATGCTGGTGTAGTTCTGAATCACAAAATGTAGCAGACTCTCCACATTGAAGAGAGAACCAAAACATTTATTCAAATACCAGAAAGCCAAATCTCAACAACAGAAAGACAAATCCATCATGGCAACCAAGAAGTTTGTACATATAACCAATGCAGTGAGCAAGGCTCCCTTAAGCAAAAATGCCCTCTCTCACTCACACTAGTTGCTCTGCCTCTGTGCTGCTTGCTCCCAGCTCTGCTCATGTTCTCGCATACTTCTTCCTGCTCCACCTTTCCTGTTCTACCCTTTCAGGAAGCTCCTCCCACTGTGGGCTCCATGTGATATATTTGGTCTATTAAGGGCAGGAAAGGTCTTCATACCGTTACATAACTCAATGCCTTTATTTTACCTATGAAAAAGCTGGAGACCAAAGGAGTTAAGCCACACACACACATAATAAATTGGGATTCAAAACCAAGTGTCCAGCTTCTAAGCCCCAATTTTCTTTCTAACATTGAGATTCTATGCTGAGTCTTGTGGCAATAAAGTATTCCCCTTTTTCAATTAAATTTTATTTTCAGTTTTGAATTCATACCCTCCCACCGCTCCATCTCCCCATTTAGAAAATAAGAAAGACAGAACCCATTACAAATATACATGGTCAAACAGAACAAATTCCCACATTGGCTGTGCCCCCTCCAAAAAAAGTTCAATCTGCATTCTGAGTCCATCACCTCTCTATCTGGTTGTAGGTAACATGATTCTCATGTATCTTCTGACATTGTAGTTGGTCACTGTGCTGATCAGTCTTTCAGAGTTATTTGTCCTTGCAATATTGTTGTTATTTTACAAATTGTTGTCCTGATTCTGCTCACTTCATTCTTCATCAGCTCATACAAATCTTCCCAAGTTTCTCTGAAACCATACCCTTCAGCATATCCTATCGCACAAAAGTATACTATCACATTTATATACTATAATTTTATCATTTACCAAACAACAGACATCCTCTCAATTTCTAATTCTTTGCCACCATGAAAAAAAGCTGTTATAAATACTTTTGCACACATGGTTCTTTTCCCTTTTTCTTTGATCTCTGTGGGGTATAGACATAGTATCAGTACCACAGGGTCAAAGGGTATGTACAATTTAATAGTTTTTGGGGCATATTGCCAAATTGCTTTCCAGAATGACTAGACCAGCTACAGCTCCATGACAGTGGTATATTGCTGACAGTTCCTATCACCAACTACAAGTTGGAAAATTATAATATTCTTTATGGAAAAACCATTGTGTTGTTTTCTCCTTTTTTCAAGGTATTTTTAAAACTTAGAAAATAATAAACTCCATAAAGACATAAATTACATATTACCTATTTTTATCTGTCCTTGTTTCCAGAACATTGTCTTGTATTTGGTAAATACCTGTTAAATTCAATCCAAGATATCTCAAGTCAGAAAATATTGCATTGAATAAACAAATAGATGGATGGATGGCTGAATGAATGAATTGTACTAAAACTTTCTCTGATTGAATGAAGTGTTCATCAACTTTAGTTCACTATATTTTGTCAAGGTTAAACTACATCAAAGGTTCAGTTCTGGGTGACTCAGTTTAAGGGCAATACTGGCGACCTTTAGTGCATCTCAAGAAGGCAACCACATGGGAGAGAATACCCATGATGATAAGATACAAGAATAATTCAAAAGAAATGGGGGGATAAGAGGAACTTAGTTTAAAGAACTCTTAGGGAGCATATGATGTCTGTCTTCAAGTATTTAAATGAGTAATTGTGAAATAGGGTTGAGATTTAATCTATTAGTTCTAATGGGTAAAAGAAGGAGCAGTAGAGTTGATGTTATTAAGAAGATGATTTAGATTTGACCTAAAGAAGAACTTCCAATTTTTTAGAATTAACTTATTAGAATAGGAAACTTCAGGTAGTAACAGGTTCTCAAATACCAGGGAAAATTCTGTAGAGGTAATTTTTATTTAGGCATATTCCTCAATGTTATTCCTTATAATGCTGAGATTCTTTGATTCTGTAATTCTATAAGTTAGGGCAAAATATAAATGTACACTAAATATCTTAGCCTACATGGCAGGAAATAACTCATTTAATGAAAATTTTTTTTTACAGTTTGCCATGCAAACCAGATTTTTTGGGGGGAGCAGGCAGTGAAGCCTAGAGAGAGGAGTGAGTTTCATGATGTTTCTAATCATTTGCAGTGAAAAAATACCACTCTGTTCAAACAAACAAACAAAAAGACGTTGTAATGTTTTATTTGCCACAAAGGTCCTCAATTCCCCATGATAAAAGAAAAGATTTTTAAAAGAAATTCACACCATATTGTCCAACACAAATTTACTATATATATATATATAGATAGATAGATAGATAGATAGATAGATAGATAGATAGATATAGATATATAGATATATCAATGTTCAAGCAACATTTTACTGTCCAATTAGCATTCAATATTCAAAGGACTGAAATCAAGTTTCATAGACCACGAACCTAAAGGGATATCTGAAAAGGAAATGGTGACTGTGAATTCTAAGCCAGATGGTGCAGCAGATAGAATGTTGGACCTGGGGTCAGGAAGATTTGAGTTCAAATCTAACCTCAGATATTTATGTGTCACTTAACTTCAATTTCTTTATCTGTAAAATTGTGATAATAGTAGCACTTGCCTCCCAGGGTTATTGTAAGAAGAAAATTAATATTTGGAATGGCTTTACCAAACTTAAAGCACTATATAAATGCTAGAATAACTTAGGTAGTGTCTTCCTTTGGAATACTCCTGCTCTAGAGATATACCAACCAACTATATCTCAGGTAGAAAACAGATTATTTGGCAGGTATACAACTGCTGTTGATAGTGATCCATGAATCAGTGATGACTTTCCCATTTTATATTTTCAAGTAAATGCCCACCACAGAAAGTCAGAAATAGAAGGTAGGATTGTTATTGGATCTCTAGGAAATCAGTTAATATAGATTCAATTAGCATCTTTATGCTGAGGATTCTCAGCTCTACATATCCAATCTCCATTTCTCTGCTGATCTCAGTCTCATATTTCCATTTGCCTCAAAAAACCCTCACTTGAATTCCTGCTAAATTTCATCCTGTATCTCTTCTGCCCCTAGTGGCTAAATGCCTCCAAAAGACTATCTACAAGAGACAACTCCATTTCCTCTTCTCTCACGCTCTTCTTACCTCCTTACAGTCTGGTTTCTGACCTCATCATTCCACCAGAACTGTTCTTTACAAGGTTACCAATGACCACTTAATTGCCAAATCCAATGGCCTTTTCTCAGTCTTCATTCTTCTCAATCTCTCTGGAGCTTTTTATGTTGTTCATCACCAGCTTCACCTTTATGATCTCTTCTCTCTAGGGTTTTGGGACCCACTGTCTCCTGGTTCTACTCATCTTCCTCATCCAGATAATGCTTCTCTGACCAGAAGTATCCTATAGGGTCCTATCCTGGGGCCTCTTCTCTTCTGTTTCTATACTATTTCACTTGGTGGTCTCATTATCTCCAATGAGTTTAATTCCCATCTTTATGCCCTCAAATCTATCTATCCTTTCAAAACTCTCTGCTGACTTCCAGTCTTGTATCTCCAACTGCCTTTCAGACAGCTTGGAAATGGATGCCCATTAGACATAGTAAACTCAATATGAACAAATTTGATCAAACTCATTATTTTTCCCTTAAAACCTTCCCCTGGGAGGCAGAGCCAAGATGGCAGAATAGAAGCACAAACTTGGCATGGGCTCCACTTCTAATACCTGTAAAAAAAACCTCTAAACACATTTTAAAGCTACAGAAACCACAAAGTGACAGAAACAGATCTCCCACTGAAGACTACCTGGCAGGCTGACAGGAAAGGTCTATCACAGCATGCTGGGAGCTGAGCATAGCCCGGGTGAGCCACAGGGTTCTTGCCCCAGGGAAGCGACAAACAGGAGCAGTCAGAGCAGACTTCAGGAGAGTGAATCACCAGCAGCTGTTGTGGCTTCCAGACTTCTCAAACCATAAACACCAAAGACAAAAGAAAAGGCTAGTTTGGAACTCTGTTGCCACCCGGGCAGGTGGGGGCAGGGTGTGGAACAGAAGAGCACAGTCAGGCCCCTGCCCCCAGGATGAGAAGCAGCAGAGGTGTGGTGGGGGCTATGCAGCTGCCTCAGGAGCTCCTGGCCTGCAGACCTTAGGGGTACCAAGCAACCATTCAGTGGGTAATCACTCTTGCTTTAACCTGCTTGGATCTGGATCTCAGTCTTGGGTGGTGGTCCTGGGGTGTGTGGCCAGGTACCAGAGCTTGTGGGGGCTGTAGAGAGCCCCCTAATGGTTCTGGCAACTGAGAATACACCAGTGATTTGGGACAAAGCTCTCTCCATTCTGGAAGCAGAGTTCTACCATGGCAAGAAGTTCAAAAGTCAAGTAATTGGCTGGCAGTATGAGCAAGCAGAGGAAGCACAAACAAACCATATAATCCTTTTTGGGGGACAAAAAAGGTCAAGGTATGGAGCAGGAGGAAGACAGTGAAGTCAGAACTCCTGCATCAAAAGCCTCCAAGAAAAATACGAATTGGTTATAGGCCATGGAGGAGCTCAAGAAGGATTTTGAAAATCAAGTAAGAGAGGTGGAGGAAAAATTGGGAAAAGAAATGAGAATGATGCAAGAAAATCATGAAAAGTGAGTCAACAGCCTGCTAAAGGAGACCCAAAAATACACTGAAGGAAACAACACCTTAAAAAAATATACTAACTCAAATGGCAAAAGAGGCCCAAAAAGCCAGTGAGGAGAAGAATGCCTTAAAAAGACAAATTTGCCAGATGGAAAAGAAATTTCAAAAACTCACTGAAGAGAATAACTCTTTCAAAAATAGATTGGAGCAGAGGGGCAGGGCCGGACGGCGGTCAGCCACACTCTCCCCAAGTGCTCACCCTTTCCCTTTTCCCCCTTCCTTGTCCCCTTTCCTTTCCCTCTCCCTCTCTCTCTCCCCTTCCCCCTCCCCCTCCTTCTCCCCATTCCCCTATCCATCTTTCCTTCCATCCATTCTCCTTTCTCCCTTCCCCAGCCT
Source organism: Gymnobelideus leadbeateri (assembly GCA_011680675.1). Taxonomy (NCBI): domain Eukaryota; kingdom Metazoa; phylum Chordata; class Mammalia; order Diprotodontia; family Petauridae; genus Gymnobelideus; species Gymnobelideus leadbeateri. The sequence continues at coordinate 53,426 of WOXC01004414.1, read as the reverse complement.
AGACAATGCCATGGTGGAGACAGCTGAGGAGGCCACGGAGCCTGCCAAGACGTACATCACTGGGCTGTGTCAGAACATGTTCTCCAAAATGGCCAGGTACCTGACGGGCAAGCTGACAGCCACCAATGAAGATTATAAACTTCTGGAAAATATGAACAAACTGACTAGCTTGAAATATCTAGAAATGAAAGATATTGCAGTAAACATAAGTAGAAACCTAAAGGACTTAAAGCAGAAATATGCCGCCCTTCAGCCTTATCTGGATCAGATCACTTTAATTGAGGAGCAAGTAGCCACTCTTGAACAGGCAGCTTACAAGTCAGATGCCTATTCATAGAAACTAGAAGCAAAGTACAAGAAGTTAGAGAGGCAATGAAGGAATTCTTTAGCACAAAGACTTTAACTACAAGAATGTTTTATACGAAATATGTGGGATGGGACTTCTCACTAGGCTTCAGTTCCCAAAAGGAAGAGGTGCTGCTGATCGAAGGAGAATTCCAGTCCCCAGCTCTGGCTGGATGTGTAACTCTGGTCACCCCCGTGTTTTCCTCAGCCTGTACCCCTGGAACCTCATCTTAGCATGTGCTTCCTTGTGTGCCGTGGACCAAGGTTCAGAAATCAAGATCAGCCCTGTCTGGAGCAGACACAGATGAGAGGCTCTCAGCTCCCTGGCTCTTCCCTTGCCCCCACCCTGCTCATAACCTGTTCTTCAGCTTAGATAAAAAATGCCAACCTAATAAAAAATAGATTGGAGCAAATGGAAGCTAATGACTTTATTAGAAATCAAGATACCATAAAACAGATTCAAACAAATGAAAAAAATAGAAGGCAATGTGAAATATCTCATTGGAAAAACCACTGACCTGGAAAATAGATCCAGGAGAGATAATTTAAAAAATATTGGACAACCTGAAAGCCATAATCAAAAAAAGAGCCTAGACACTCTTTCAAGAAATTATCAAGCAAAATTGCCCTGATCTTCTAGAACCAGAGGGCAAAATAGAAATGGAAAGAATTCACTGATCACCTCTTTAAAAAGATCCTAAAAGTAAAACTGCTAGGAATATTATAGCCAAATTCCAGAGTTCCCAGGTCAAGGAGAAAATATTGCAAGCAATCAGGAAGAAATAATTTGAATTCTATGGAAACACAATCAGGATAACACAAGACCTAGCATATTCTACCTTAAGGGATCAAAGGGCTTGGAATATGATATTTTAGAGATCAAAGAAGCTAGGACTAAAACCAAGAATCATTTACCCAGAAAAACTGAGTATAATGCTATAGGGGAAATAGAGGATTTTCAAGCACTCTTGATGAAAAAAAAAAACAGCTGAACAGAAAATTTTACTTTCAAATACAAGAAGCAAGAGAAGCATGAGAACATAAACAGGAAATAGAAATCATAAGGAACTTATTAAAGTTGAACTATTTATATTCTTACATGGAAAAATGATAATTGTAACTCATGAGACTTTTCTCAGTATGAGGATAGTTGAAGGGAATATATATGTATATATGTATGTGTGTGTATTTATATATACATACATACATATATGTATATGTATAGGTGTGTTTGTATATAAATATATATGTAAGTGTGGGAATATGTATGTTCATGTATACATAGAGAGCACAGGATGAGTTGAATATAAAGGGATGATATCTAAAAAATAAAATTGAAGTGAGAGAGGAATTTATTGGGAGAAGGATAAAGGGAGATATAGATTAGGGTAAATTATCTCATATAAAAGAGGCAAGAAAAAACTGTTACAATGGAGGGGAAGAACAGGAAGGTGAAAGGGAGTGGGAAAACCTGATTCTCATTGAATTTGGCTTAAGGAGGGAATAACATACACACTTGATTCAGTATCTTTTTTTGTTTTTTTTGTTTTTTTTTGCTTTTTGGAGGGCAATTGGGATTAAGTAACTTGCCCAAGGTCACACGGCTAGGTTTTTATTTGTGTGTGCGTTAAGTGTCTGAGGCCGGAACTGAACTCAGGTCCTTCTGACTCCGGGGCCAACGCTCTACTCACTGCGCCACCTAGCCGCCCCGATTCAGTATCTTATCCTATAGGAAAATAGGGAGGTAGGGAATGAGGGGGGATGATAGAAGGGAGGGCATATTGGGGGAGAGGGTAGTTAGAAAAAATTTTTTTTTGAAAAGGGATAGGGTCAAAGGAGAAAACAGATTAAGTGGGAGACAGGATAGGATGGAGGGAAATATAGTTAGTCTTTCACAATATAACTATTATGGAAATGATTTGCATATGTACAATCTATATTGAATTGCTTTTCTTCACAGTGAGGGTGGGTGAGGAAGGAAGAAAGAAAAAAATCTGGAACACAAAGTTTCAAGAACCAATGTTTAAAAACATGTCTTTTACATGCAACTGGGAAATAAGATATACAGGTACTGGGGTATAGAGATCCATCTTGCCCTACTAGAAAGTTAGGGGTGTGATGGGAGAGGACATAGGAGAGAACACATTGGGGAAAGGGGTATTCAGTAGGCTTGCTATGTTGGGGTGGGGTAGGGGAAAGATGGGGAGAAAAATTGTAACTCAAAATCTTGTGGAAATGAATGTTGAAAACCAAAAATAAATAAACAAATTTTAAAATATGTTTTAAAAAAACACCCTTCCAGGGGGCGGCTAGGTGGCGCAGTGAGTAGAGCGTCGGCCCTGGAGTCAGAAGGACCTGAGTTTGGATCCAGCCTCAGACACTTAACACACACAAACAAAAACCTAGCCATGTGACCTTGGGCAAGTTACTTAACCCCAATTGCCCCCCAAAAAGCAAAAAAAAAAAAAAAACCACCCTTCCCCCTGCCGTGTTCCCTATTCTCAACACCCAATTCCTAGTCTCTCGGACTTACAACATAGTTGTTACCCTTGTCTCTTCACTATTTCCTATTCCTCATAACCAACCAGTTACCAAGGTCTGTCAGTTTCATCCCTGAAAATCTCTAGAATATGTTCCCTTTGGGGTGTCTAGGTGGTACAGTGAACAGATCCCCAGCCCTGGAGTCAGGAGCACCTGAGTTCAAATCTGGCCTTAAACACTTAACATTTACTAGCTGTGTGATCTTGGGCAAGTCACTTAACCCCAATTGCCCTGCCTTCCCCCTCCAAAAAGGGAAAAAAAAAGAAAGAAAGAATATGTTCCCTCCTCTCCTCTGAAACTGTCACACTCTGGTACAGGCACTGATCACCTCACATCTGGATTATTGTAATAGCCTGTTGGTGAGTCAGCCTGCCTCAAATCTCTCCCCACTCAATCCACTCTTTTCAGTCACAAAACTGATTTTCCTAAAGTTCATGTACAACCAAGTCATACCTCCAATTCAAATCCCAGTGCTTCCCTATTACTTCTAGAATGAAATACAAAATTTTCTATTTGTCATTCAAAGTTTTTCATATCCTAATCCCCACCTACCTTTTCAATTTTTTTACACCTTTCTCTCTCCCACGAACCATGTACTTCCATTCAAGGACACTGGTCTCCTTGTTCTGTTAACAATAAATTTCATCTCTCAGCTCTGGGCATTTTCTCTGATTGACCCCAATGCATGGAATACTTTCCCTCCTCATCTCTACCTACAAACTTCTATGGCTTCCTTCAACTAACTCCTAACTAAAATTCTACCTTCTACAGAAAACTTTTCCCAGCCCTTCTTAATTCTAGTGCCTTCCCTTTATTAATTATCTCCTACTTATCTTACATATACCGTGTTTGTACATATTTGTTTGTTGTCTCGTCTATTATATTGTGAGCTTTTTGAGGACTGGAACAATTAATTGTTTCTTTTGGCATCCCCAGTATTTAGCACAATACCTGGAACATAGTAGGCACTTAAATGTTTATTGACTGACTGACCTATTTGGTCAAATTTCTTACAGTACATTCACCCTCATAAATCATTTCAGAACAACTAATCATGTCACTATCCATGGAATAGGCACAAATCATGCCAGAAGAAAAAGAGTGATGTGATCCAAAAGATGAATGGGACACCTGACTTCTTACCACCAGTTCATGGCAATAGAGGGCATTAAATTTGGAATAAAGACTTTAAAAATAGTTCAATTTGGTAGCAAGTTACTTAAATAGTTCAAATAAGGATGTAATGCAAATAATAACTTGAATAGTTTCTATAAGTAGAAAATATAATATACATATATTAGCCTTGTATAGATAGGAAGTACATAGTTAAACAGAAAGTAAATGAAAATTATTTTAGAAGAAATTCTGATTGTGACAGATTTTTGGTATTTGACTTTTAATCCCTGTGAAGTACTTAATTAGCATGTATATTATATCTACCAGACAATGACTCAAAAGAAACAAAAGGAGAAAGTACAAAGGACTAAGAAAAAAAGATCAAGTTGCTAAATGAAGGTGCAAGACAGGGCAAGAAAACATCATTCCTTGAACAATCAATAACATGAACAACTAATGATGTGTCAACAAGAATAAAGTCATTTTTAACTGGCAATAAACTGAAGTGGAACATATAAGTAAGGGAAGCAGTGTTTTTTCCCCAATTTACCTGTAACATTTCTTTGACTATTTCAATACAAACACTGGAATAGGAACCTGCTTTCCTATCTATCATTAGCAAAATTATAATTGGTATCTCACTATCTTTAAGCTATATTGAATGAGGGTGGAGGGAGAGATATAATACTTTACTTTCTCCCAACTTGTGGGAATGAGTCTTGGAAAAGGGAGTAGTAGTTTTCTTCCATTAAAAGTGTTGAATCTTTTTAAGCAGAAAACTAACCTGACATAAAGTGAGGCAATACGCAAAGTAATCTTTTGAACAGACCTCAACATTAAAATGCAAAATGTATAATTGTACTTTCGGCCCTCATGGGAAACTGAGAAGCAGGTTATAGAAATTAATCGTTTATAGTTGGAAGGACCTGAGATAGATGTAACTAGGACTTACTCCATTCCTTTAAGCAGTCTACTCTTTTCTGTCCTTAAAGGAAACCACCATGCTTCTCAGTTCTAGCAGGCAGAGAAGCAAGCCCCAAGTCTACTTTATATCTCTCTTTTTCTAGGATATTTGTTTCAAGGTATACCCAATGGGGCATAAGGCAGATATTGATCTTTAATATAATTCCATACTCTTTTACAGGAATGGGTATGTATGTCTTTAAAGTTATCTCTAAGATTTGTGTTCTCAATTTATAGGAGTCATTTTGACAGATTTGCATGTATGGATTGAGCTAGAAATTTCCACAAAGGTCCATGTAGTAAAAAATTGTTATCAAATGCCTCTTTCCCTCTCTGCCAAACGAAATTGCCTCAGTTTATTGAGTGTGATCTGGCCTATCATACATCATATTGGTCACTTGTTTAAAAGATTGTGAGACATCCTGCCTGAGAATGGAAGTCACTTGTGGCTGGAAGTCCCTAGGACGTCCAGAAAAAGAGGAAAAGGAAAACCGCTGCTTGCTTCTCTCCCCACTAGAGCTGAGAAGCACAGTTGTTACCTTTAAAGACAGAAAAGAATAGGAATGTTAAAGGAATAGAGGAAGCCCTAGGGACACATACCCTGTTGACTTTCCTACTATAAACAATATTTTAAGAAGTGGCTTAAAATATTTTAAGATATATTCATATACAATCAAAGTGAGATAATATGTGGTTTTGGACTGGACTTGTTATGATCCCAGTAGGAAAGGTCCAGAGACTAAATAAATATACTACAAAAGTATAAGTTTATGACCAGGCCCCATTTTGGCACTCAGATTGGGGAAAGCCTCTATAATGTAAAGGGAATTTTAAGATCTTTCCTGTCCATTAACAGGCACATAGAACCCTGACCCAGAGCTAATCAGGCTCTGGATTTCCAATTAAGTGCTGGGGCACTAGGATTTTCAAGCTCCTCTGCACTCAGCCAATCATATGCTGAGTCTTTATTATATATTCTGGGAGGTTAGTGTTTTGCTTTTGGAGTTCGATTTTGAGAAGGATCTATTGATTTCCTAGTCAAGACTATGAGTAGCCATATGTTCAGAGCCCCCTGACTACTTAGATGTCTGTGTTCTCTTGATCCAGTAATGTATGTAAAGTGTATAGCAATCAATACTGCTATGTTTAGACACTAAGAGCCCTGTCTGTTTAAACTCTGTGTTTTCTTCACATTCAGAGTACTGACCTTTGCCTTGAACTAGTGAATGTAATTAAAGATTGTTGACCCCTTTAAAGTTGCCTTCCCTATTAGAAAAGTAGTTCAAAGAACCTATGCTAGCAGGCCATCCTGGGTGTGCTAGGGTGCTTGCTGTTACAGCATCCTATCAAAAACTGACTGTAGAATAATACCCAGTCCCAGAGTTCTTCACCTAATAAACATTGTTGTTCATTCATTTCAGTCATGTCTGACTCTTTGTGACCTCTTTTGAGGTTTTCTGGACAAAGATACTGGAGTAGTTTGCCATTTCCTTCTCCAGCTCATTTTGCAGATGAGGAACTGAAGTAAACAAGAGTTAAGTGACTTGCCCAGGATGACACAGCTAGTAAGTGTCTGAGAACAGATTTAAACTCCTGACACCAGGCCCTGCATTCTATGCACTGTACCACCTACCTGACCTTTATATACATTATATTTATTCTACATTTGCTTAGTTATAATACCACAGTTATTATAAATAAGCAAACTCTCCTGATTGGTTCCATAGTTGTAAAAATATTCAATTGTCTAATACCCAAAGGTTTCTTTTGCCAGTAGAGGCCAGTGAATAAAAATATATGAGTTCTTTTTCTACTTGCTAACAACATAACAACAAAATGGGTTGAAGGTTACTTAGGAGCCTGAAAATAGGTAACCTTCAAGGAAAAAAGGCAATTGTTTCTTGTCCACCCCTGGTGTTTACTAACCATGTGGCCTTGGGCAAATTACTTAATCTTTCTGGTCCTCAGAATATATAAAAGGAAGCAATTGAACTACTCAGCCTCTTACCTTTTGACACTACATCTATGATCTTATAATTCTGTGATCATATGATCTAATGGAGAGCTGTTTCTTCTTAGATGATGTTGGGAGGTAACCCAAATCACATGCCACCTGATTTGGAGCCCACCATTAAGTCACTAGTAAGCCCCTTTTATTTGTCTTTGTCTTTATCCTAAACCCTGTAATTGCTTGTAACAGCTTAAAGGCCTAGTCCTGGGTAAAAGTGAATCACCCAAGACATAGTCCCCTGCTCCCTTATCTTTTCCCTATATTAGCACTTCCCTAAATCAGTAAGCCTTGAAGCAGCATTTTGTATAAGGATTATGGTGCAAGTCTGTATAGAGATCATGGGGCATGTCTATCCCATGCAAGAAACCACCCTGTTCTTGGAGGCTGACCCAGCAAGGACCTCCACCCAGAACACTGACCAAGCAGGGTCCCCCACACCCTTCACCCAGAACATGACCCTGACATGGTCCATGACCCCAGCCTGTTCTGGGAAATTCCACTCCCCATGTGCCCTCCACCTTGGACCCTCCACCCTGTTCTAGGTGGGATCCCTATCACATGGAGGGTCATGGCCTTGTACCCTTGTACCATGTTTCCCAAATTAGCCCTGAGCTACAGATCCAACCAATGGCTGTTCTTGGCTTCTGTATGTCATTGCTTATGCTAACTCCCTTCCCCAATTGTAGTTTTTGTGGCTTCTGCTTTTATAAGCATTGCCTATACCCCAATTCAGTATATGCCTGATTTGAGTGTCTACTCTAGGCAGTCATGTGCTTGATCAATAAATCCACACCTAAATTTACCCTGCACCCAGGCCTCATCTTGCTCTTATTCTCTTCATAACAGTAAAATGTCCTCACAGAGCCATCTCCAGTTGTCCTGATCTATATCTTGCTGCTGAGCCCAGATGGCTCCAAAGGAGAAAGTGAAGCTGGTGACTTTGCATAGTCCTTCCTCACTTAAATCCAATTCACTGGCATTTCATGGCATCACCTCCTTGATGTCATGGTCCTCTTCAAGAATGAAGGACAAACAAAAATCTCAAATGCCCTAGAGTTTACAAAAAAGGAGGAAGGAAGAGAAAAATACTGACTCATCTCAAAAAGAAAATAAAAGTTCTTTTACAAAGAATAAGGCCCAAATTAATAGTTAAGATTATTGGATTTAGGGGCGGCTAGGTGGCGCAGTGAATAGAGCGCCGGCCCTGGAATCAGAAGGACCTGAGTTCGGAGCCGGCCTCCGACACTTAATCCGCACAAACAAAAACCTAGCCGTGTAACCTTGGGCAAGTTACTTAACCCCAATTGCCCTAAAGGGGCGGCTAGGTGGCGCAGTGAGTAAGAGCGCCGGCCTCGGAGTTTGGATGACCCGAGATCAGATCCGGCCTCAGAAAATGAGCACCCACGCATAAATCAAATGACTAGCCGTGTAACCTTGAGCAAGTTACTTAACCCCAATTGCTTTAAAAAAAAAAAAAGATTATTGGATTTAGGATCTCAGAGAATCATCCACTCTACTACCCTCATTTTATAAAAAAGTTAAGAACTGTCAAGGAAAGGACTACCCTGAGAACTCAAGAATAATACAATCCAGTCAAATACAACCAGATGAAATTATTTTTACTGTCATACTATTCAACTTTTTTTAATGCAAGGACTTAGCATTTAGTAGAAAATCTTCATTCAATTAAAAGGGCAAAATGAAGCCTCCTTAGTTCACATTAGTCTCACAAAGTATCAAATTTTTCTTGTAATGCACCTTTGGCACATAATAAAATATTCTGGAAAATCTCTTTGAGGCATTATAGAGTTATTTGAGAAAGGTGCTCTGTAAACTCTGAAATATTATCTAAGGCTAATAGTATTCAGAGTTGTCATTAAAAATTTCTACATGTAGGGCCAGTACCAAAAACCATCCCCAGAGCAAGCAGGGTGTCCTAATTTTGGGGAGAGTAGGGAAAGCAAGATACTGCTCCAAAGTACAAAGACAGAAGACTGTAATGGTGACACCATGGGACACCAACACAAGATGATCACTTAGGGGGTAAAAACAGGGTGAAACAGGGCAGGTGCTCACTCATTCCAGCTGTCCATCTAATAATTTTCTTTTGTTGTTGTTGTTGTTGTTATTGTTTTCTGATCCAAACCTCTTATTTCATTGATATAGGGGAAAATAAGAGTAAAAGTCCCTCTACTGGGACTCTTAGTTTTATCTCTGTGACTCATAGTATTATAAGTCTTCTGTGAAATTGAGAACAATTGACATTGGTCATGCCACTAGTATGTAGTCCACATGCAGAACTTAAAATGCAGACTCTATGGGCTCCCTATTTTGACAAAAAAATAAATAGCTGTCAGTGAGCAGAACCAGGAGAACATTGTGCACAGCAACAGTAATACTGTGCAAGGATCAACTGTGAAGGACTTAGCTACTATCAGCAATACAAAGATCCAATTCAATTCTGAAGGACTTATGATGAAAAATACTATCCACATGCAGAGAAAGAACCAATGGAATCTGAATGCAGATTGAAGCATACTATTTTTAAAATTTCATTATTTTTCTTAGGGTTTTTGGTCTGTGTTTTCTTTCACAACATGACTAATATGGAAATAGGTTTTGTATGCACATGTATAACCTTTGCCAATTGCCTGCCTTCTCAATAAGGAGGAAGGGCAGGAAGGTAAAAGTTGTTTTTACATGTAATTGGAAAAATATATTAAAATTTTAAAATAGCTATTAATTATTCTTGCTCACTAGATTATATTATAAACTCCTATTATTTCTCAATACTAAATAAACAGTATTTATTAAGCATTAAAATGTGCCAGGTACTGCACTATGTGCCAGGGAAAAAAGCACAAAGAATGAAACAATCTTCATATGCATGTATATATAAAACATATATAAACAAAATTATAAACTATGCATACACATGTATACATATACAAACACACAAAGCACAAGCTACTTTGGGAGGGAGGGCCTTAGCAGTTAGAAATCAAGGAAAGACTTCATGCAAAAAAGATTGCTTAAGCTAAGTCTCAAAAGAAGATAGGGATTCTTTGAGGTAAAGTAAGAAGGAGTGTGGGGAAAGCAACTTTATTGTTGCTGTTCAATTATTTTTCATTTGTGTTCAACTCTTTGTGGTCCTATTTGAGGTTTTCTTGACAAAGATACTGGAGTAGTTTGCCATTTCCTTCTCCAGCTCATTTTACAGATGAGGCAACTGAAGCAAACAGGGTTAAATGATTTGCCCAGTGTCATACAGCTAGTAAATATCTGAGACCAGATTTGAACTCAGGAAGATGAGTCTTCCTGGCTCCTGGCTCCAGGTCCAACACTCTATCGACTTCACCACCTAGCTGCCTTGGGAAATCCACACAAAAGCTCAAAGACGAAAGAGGATTGTGTGTTAGAAACAGAGAGAAAGCTAATTTGACTGGATTGTAGAATGTGACTTGGGAAATAATATCCAACTGATGTGGTGTAGGGAATGAAAACCCTGAAATGTCAGGGTACAGGGCAGTGTCCACTCAGAATGAATTCATGCACTCAAACCATCTTCCAGTCAAAGGGAAAATTTTATTGTAATGCAAATGGAAGTGGGCAAGATTCCTAGTGAACCAGAAAATTAGTGAGCATGGTGCTGATACCACCACTGAAAGGATCTGGGTGAGATTAAGGAGTGGTAAGGAGTGGGACAGGTGGAACAGTGAAAGGAAAATCAAATAGGTTAATTATGTGATCTAGGTGGGTTAGGGTGGGCCGGTTGCCTTGGTAATCTGGGTTGGGAAATGTATGGGAAAATTCAGAGATGGGGTTGCTTTCAAAAAATGGTATTTTTCTTTTAGGGGTCGAGGCCCATCACCCCTTCACAAAGAATATAGAAAGATAGGTTGAGGCCAGATCATGTAGAGTCTAAAAAGTTTAACAGAGTTTATCCTGGAGGTATTAGAAAGCCACTGGATTGATTGGGGAAGGTGGGGGGATAATCATATGATCAGATTTCTTTTTTCTTTTCTTTTTTTTTTTTTTAGCAGTAGTGTGCAGGATGAACAGGAGTGAGGAGAGACTTGAAGTAGAAAAATAAGTTAGGCTACTATCATAAGATAAGTGCTATTGGTAACTTCTAATCAGGGGTGGGGAACCTGAGGCATCGAGGCCCCACCCCTGTATCTAAATTCATTGCCATGGAATGTAACTCTAGTCAGTCCATCCTAATAATATTGTTATTAATCATATGAACTACAAGTTGTACTTGTATATAATGAATATCATTTAATGAAAACTCTTAGTGCCTGGTATATATTAAGCCTTTAAAAATGCAGATTGATTGACTTACTTCCTATGATATATATATATATATATATATATATATATATATATATATATATATATATATATATATTATATAAAACACTTACTTCCTATGATAAAATTGGAAGACCGTCAGAAAGCACAAATTAAAATGACAAGATGGAGTTTTTGAATGAATAAGTCATTTGTAAGAAGAAAACAATTAAACAGAAAGTCGGCAACAAGTTTAAACAAAGAAACACAGTACTCACAAGATGCCAATTAAATTTTTTGTGCATTTTTTCAAAGCATAGGTTCTTATTCAAATAATTTAATAATAACAATAATAATAAATAGCATTTATATAGCACTTTAAGGTTTGCAAAGCACTCTACAAATATTATCTTATTTATCCCTCAGTAAAGGTAGCTACTATTGTTATTCTCACTTTACAGGTAAGGAAACTGAGGGACAAACTAAGTGACCAGGATCACACAGCTAATAAATGCCTAAGGCCAGATTTGAACTAAGAATTTCCTCCTTCCAAGTCCAATGATCTATTTACTACATCACCTCACTGTCTTAAATCTATAAATTGCATAGGAAGATGTGCTCATTTCTATATAAATGATGATAAACTAGCTTAAGCTAGTCTAGATTTCTCTCTGATTCATTTAGAATAGCATTTTGTTTTTGACCATTTCAATCATAGATATTTTTTGAGGAAATAGAGCTTCTCTGTAGTTTCAAATTCCAATAAAGGGCTTGCATTCATGAATGTATCTAAGCCCTCCTTGAATTTATTTTTATTCCCATCCTGTGTCACCACTTGATGTCTTGCAGTTGTTCTTCCTTTTATTTGCCCTGAACTACTTTCAAGTTTAAGGTAACACCAACCCACTCCCCCACTCCCCCACACCCTCCCAATAAATAAATCTCTGTTCCATTTTCCCATAAATTTCACAGTTTTATAGCCTTAGGAGATAAGTCCTCTCAGGTGTCATGTTTCACAACTGAAAAGTCCTAATTACTTTAGTCTATCTTTGTATTCCCTTGATCACTTTAATTAACCTCAGGATATCCTAAGGCTCAAATACCTATTTCTTGAGGTGTAGCAAATTGAATTTCATGGAAAATACAAGGTACACATACATTTTTGTTGGAGAAGGACACAGAACTGACAATGTCATGCCCTTGTTCAAAAACTTCATGTGGCTTCCTATTCTCTTTAGGACAAAATGTAGACTTCTTAGTCTGGCATTTAAACTTGTCCACAGTCTGACTCCAACACACCTCTCATGACTTTTTTCACATTTACTCACCTTCATCTACAAAACCTTTCTGCCAAACTACTACAAGCTAATGCTTATTATCCTCTTGCCTTTCCCTCTTATGTTCAATTATGCCATCTATCTGGCCCCCACTCATCCCTCCCACACACACCCCTATCTCCATACCTGGATCACTCTCCTTTCTTATCTCTGCCTATAGAAATCCTTCTTTTCCTTCAAGGCCCATATCAGATACTACTTCTTCCATAAAACCTTCCCAGATCCTCCAAATTGAAAGTCATCTCTCTCCCTCCTTATAATGCTTTGCCTGGATCATTCCTTTGTTCCTACCAAACTCTACCTTAAATCATACATTTTTGTGTGCAGCATATTGCCTCTATAAGACTATAAATTTCATGAAGAAAGGGATTATATTGTTTTTCATCTTTGTACCCCCTGGGTCTACATGAGATCCCATCATTCCAATTCAATGAAATTCAACAAGTACTAAGTATCAGTCATTATTTTATATGCTCAGGATATTAACCAATAAATAAAAATCTCTAAAAATAATTACTAACCAAAAATAAAAATATCAACATCTTAAAATCTGTTCTAAAATAGTAATCAATCATTAGCAGCAAAAGTGACTTAATTAAGAAATCTCAGTACAGCCATTTAAAAACTTGTCATATTTTCAATTAAAACTGAACTAAACAATATATTTGTATAATTCTAGCTTACTTTATATGTCACAGATTTTTGTATCTTCCTAGAAGAAGAAAGATATAATATTCAGATGTAAAAATGGGTCTGTGATTTCACTGATGTGGGTAGAATTCTCAACATCCTGGTCCATCTGGTCCAATTTTTGTTCATGTATTACTCTAAGCTCTCCACAGGATATCACCAAATATGCCAGGGGCCTTCCTATATTTCTCTTGATATTATAAAAATACAATGGAAGCACACAGGCATGTGTGTACATCAGCTATCCCTTGTTCTCATTATGTAACCAGCCTGTCTTCTTTGTCACGAATATTTTTATGACGTTCCCTTGGTTCTCCTTTGTAAGTCCTTTGTTGCAATCTACTCACATATACTAGGCAGTATTGAATCCAGAAGTAAAATGGAGAAAGAAATCAGACTGTATCACCTTTCAGAAACTGCAAGGTTCTTCTAATGACCCCAAATTTCCTAAAGGTCCATCTTTTTTTTAATTCCAGCATTCTACTGCTTTTCCATGACTCTAAATCATAGAGCATAATAGTTTCTAAAGAGGTGAAAATGAGTATTATGGAGAAAAGTATATTAATGAATTAAATTCATTCACATAACAATGATTCAACAAAGTTATTGTGCCTCTCTTGTATATGTAGAACTTTAGGTTTCTTTCCTAGTTTTGACTAGAATTAATCTTCTCTAAGCACCTAGATGACTAAAACCATTATAACTAGCTACAGAGATCAGATTTATTTTTATAATTAAGCTTCCATCTTGTTTTCTCAGCATTGGTGGGCTTATACTGATGAACCACTGAGTATTTGAAAGAGTCAGGAGACTTGGATTTTGGTCATAGGTTGGTCATGAACCTCCTATGTGATCTTGAACAAGTAGCTAAACCATTCTGAGTCTTGGGTTCTTCATATGGAAAATAAGGTGATTTTATAAGAGATGATTTCTAAAGTTCTTTGCATCTCTAATGTTATATAATTCTATGAGCGTGTGGAGCATGTCCTGAAGACAGGCTGAATCATTGCTACTGTGCCACTTCCCCAAAAAGCCTCCTAAAGTTAGTCTATGTAATATGCCCCAAGTTCTGCAAAGAAATTACTGCCACTTGAAAAATTTTTGCATGATCTTTGAATCTTTGCACACTTTGAAAGAAAGAGACATATGGTAAGTGATAGTATTTGTTTTAAAAACAAAACTAGTTTCCTAAGCACATCAGAAGATCTTTATAACACATTTAACCCGCCTCTTTAACTTTCTATAACCTTGCATTCTATTCAATGAAAATCGATTTTCATAATGATGATTCTGAATAAGACTGTGAAAAATATTAAATATTTTTAAAAATCTCATTCTTTTCAGGTAGTTTTAGCTTTTGGTATACATTGTGTTCTAATTCTTTGAAAACCTATAGTCCATGTACCAGTTTTCAAATAATTAGAATATAATAAAATATGTACTAGCAAGCATGTCATAATGGATAAGGAGCCAGTCTCAAAGTCAGAAAGACCTAAATTTAAGTCCTACCTCAAATATATACTGTCTAACTCACCCTGGGCTAATGGCTTAACCTCTCAATGAGCCAAGAAACTTTCTAAGACTCTAAGTTGCAAGGTAGGTGACATTCTATGCAGATAAAGGGAGTTTCTTCATCAGCTATTCCCTATACCAATTAAAACCTAGACATGATATTTCCTTCCCTCCCCCACCTTCCTGCTTCCCCAAAATAAAACAAATATAGATTTAAAAAGTCTATTTGCTACATTTCAATAAACCAGAATATTGCCAGCCTCAGAAGACTACATTTCCAAGTCATTCTGGATAAAAGGGAGTTCATAATAGTCAGAAGTGATTTATGTACCAAAGAGTATCTGATTTAACTGTGAAGGAAATCTGATCTCAACAACAAGCTTAAAATAAAATACTGGAAAATGTATTTCAGACTGATGCAGCTGTTCTTAGAACAAATAATATTTTTAGGAAAAATAGACTATTTTCTCCTTTTTGCATCTGGGAAATAATTACCCTTCCTCTGCTTTTCTCTCACATTTTTCAGTCCAACAGCAATTGTTTCTGATTTCGCTTCTAAACTTCATTCCTTGAATCTATATAATCAGGCATACATTCTCACTGAAACACTGAAATCACCAATAGAATTATAACCAGTCACCTTCTTGTGACCAAAATCAATGACCTCCATCCTCCACCTTTTCAATGTCTATAAAATTAATTCTTTCACTGACTAACTAACTTCTATTTGACACCTCCTATGTCCTGGGCTTCCTCACATCACTTTACTCACCTTCATACTCATTTGTGCATCCATAGTCATACTTGTTCACCTATAATGTATATGTGTAGAATATTAACAAATAGTCACATGTACACACATATAGCCATGCTCAAAAGGAAATGCAAAACAAAAAAATCAGAGTAAAGGATAAGAAGAATATAAAGATTAGAGGACATAAAAATAATATTATGGAGAGAATGCTTAAAATAAAGAATGAGACCATGGAGAAGCCAGCGTATAAAAGATGATAGAGTAAGAATAAAGAATAAACAATGAAGAATAGGTAGGAGTCACTAGAAAAGTGAAACACAGGGCTGAAGGTAGTTAGCAAATAAGCCAGGATCTTAATATGTAACCATATGTTTATCCATCTTGTTTCTCTAAGTAGCTTTTAAATTCCTTGAGAATGAAGAGTTTATACTCTAGGCTCCAAAGTGCTTTGCATATTGTGCTATATACAATTGTTGATTAATGATTTTCTTTACAGTTAATATATTAACATTTTCTCCTGTTATTTCACAAGCATATGTATTCTTGAAATGATGAATTGAATGAAGCATATGCTAATATATCGTCAACAGATGATTGATTTTTGTGGACTGTATTTCATTTTATCACTTACAAACTCTGTCTCTCTTTTTATCATAACATAGGAGATTACCAGGGAGAAAAATGATAATTATTATAGAACTTCTTCCCAATTTATTGTTTATTTTGTTAAATATATTAAAGTATAAAACTTAAAACCTAAGACATATTTCCGATCTGTTTTTCATTTTGTCCACTCAGTTTTATGAGAGGCAATGTCTGCAGGATGCAGTGATGTTCATTTCTAAAGTGGAATAAATCTTTTTGTGCTGTAATTAAGATACTGAAAATCAGCTCAGTTTTTGTTCTTTAGGAATAGAATAATTCTTACAGACCAAATGATAGAAATGAATCCTAACATGTATAATAGTGTTCAAGAAATGGATAAGAAATATATTCAAGAAAAAAGTAAAAAAAAAAAAGATGTAAAAGGTCATAAAGGAATATTACCCACTGCTCACTAATTGGTTTGGGATTAAATGGCATCAACTCAAATCTAGGGTTCTGCCTTTAGTCTGCAATCCTTTTGCTTTGCTTTTCAAAATGAAAGGGAAAGTATTTTTCCCACTTATATCATAGGGATGATCAATATCATCAAAATGGTCTTCTTTGTTTGAAGGAAAGTGCTTCTTCTGCTTTATTGTGGGGCAGAGATGATCCTGAGTTCTCACAGACTATGCTACTGGAGCATAAACCTTAACAATGATAAACTATATGCTTATAATCCAAGAACCAGTCAAAGTCAAATTCAGAGTTTCTCTAATAGGTTATCCACAGGATGATGCATTTTTCCCCCACCACCACAACTCTCAAAAAATATCTACTAAGTCACTTAGAGACTGTTATTTACAGGAGTATTACACCTGTGAATTTACAGGTGTGCCCATACCAAAGGATCCAAATCAGAGATCCTTGATGCTTTGAAGTATTCTGGAATTATAAGCCCTGGTCTATCCCAAATACAGATGGAAAAGAGCCTCCTTAAAATATCCATCTGGTCTTTCTAACTTAAGCTAGAATTACATACAAATAGACCATTTTATCTGAAAGTGGGGAGACAAAATCACAGAGATTTGAGCTTCCAGAAGGACATCATGATTCAGTCCAATCTAACCTACACAACCAAGAATCCCTGCCATCCCAAAGTGATAATCCCGTCATTGCTAGAAGATATCTAAGGAGGGGAAACTTTTTTCTGAAAGAAGAGCATTCATTTTTAAAAGGTTCTAATTGCTAGAAGAATTTCTTGATATCTAGCCTAAATTTTCCTTATGGTTTCATCCATTTTTCTCAGTTCCACCCACTAGAAACCAACAGTACATGCCTAAGCCTTCCTCCAACTTAACACCCCTTCAAATACTTAAAGACAACAACTCCCACAGCATTCCTTTCATCTACTAGTTTAGTAACCCTGAAAAAAAAAAAGAAATGAGATTATTCTGGCACGACCTATCCTTAATCATAACAATAACATTCATATAGCTTATTTACGGTGCTAAAACACTTTACAAATGTCATGTCATTTGCTCCTCATGGCAAGCCTGGGAGGTAAGTGCTTTCATTATCCTTTTTTACAGATGAAGAAACTGAGGCAGAGGGCTAAGTGACTTGACCAAGGTCACACAATTTATAACTGTCTGATGCCAGATTTAAAACCAGGTCTTTCTGATTCCAGGTCCAGCAAACTATCCACTGTGCTTCCTAGGTACCTTGATGGAGCCATGATGGTTCTTTGTAATGACTGCTTCCCCTTTTAGATATTCAGCAACCATCTCTTTAAAGATTTCTTCTATAAAAATCAAATTCACTGGCATATAATGTGCATGTTCTGTTTTCTTCCTCCATCTTGAAAATTATTGAGACAGTTGCCCTTCTCCAATCCTATGATGCTTCCCGATTTTCTGTGATCTTTCAAACAGCATTGACAGTGGCTCAACAGTCACATCTATTGGCTTTTTCAGGATTTGAGGATATAGTTCATCTGGTGACTTGATTTCACTAGGAGCAGCTAGATGATCTTTTATTACCCCCTTATCTTAAACTTCAACTCCCTGTTAGGGCCTTTTGTTCTGTTCTTTCCAGTATAAAAGTCATTATCTTGGTGGAAAAAGAAAAAAACAGAAACAAATGAACTGAATAGCTCTACCTTCTTTTTGTTGTCAGTTATCAATTATTTCATCCCCAAGCAGAGTCTCAGCTTTCTTTGATCCTCTTTTTCTTTCACTAATTTATAACTGTCTGATGCCAGATTTCACTAAAAACAAAGAAACAAAAATATTTGTGTTGTCCTTAGCTTTCCTCATGAGCCTCAATTCATTTTGAGCTTTATTATTCTTGATGCTATTTGATAAAACCATGTCATAGTCTTATATCAATTTTCTGCTATCTGGTCTCGTTTACATTTTTTGTTCATCCTTTTTATTTTTTTCCTTTTTTTTTTTGGAGGGCAATTGGGGTTAAGTAACTTGCCCAAGATCACATGGCTAGGTTTTTTGTTTTTTTTTTCATTTGTGTGTGTTAAGTGTCTGAGGCCGAATCCGAACTCGGGTCCTTCTGACTCCAGGGCCAGCACTCTACTCGCTGCGCCACCTAGCCACCCCTGTTCATCCTTTTTAGAATCTAGATTTAGTTTTCAAATTCTCTGGACATTCATACCAGTATCTCCAAATCCTGTTTTTCCTCCTTACTGGAAATATTTTTTTTTCTCTGGGTTCTAATCCTGTCTTGGTCACAAACTAGCTGTGTGACCTTAAATAAGTCACCTAACCACTCTGGCTCTGTGTTTCTTTGTGGCTAAAAATAATAGCATAGTATGAGATCTTCTCTAAGGTCCTTGCTACCTCTAACATGCTACAGTCAGAGCATTCCCTGAATACAGCCTCCATCTGCATTGTTGCAATAAGGAGCAGGCTCTTGAAGCTCCTCTGCTAATCTAGATGCCCCCATATAGGAGTATTTGATGATTTCATCATGTTTTCTTCTTCAAAACAACTTACACCTCAAACTTTTGTATAACCACTTTCTGGTTCTGTTATTCAATTACAGGTCTGTTCCTTATAATGGAATATGAAAAACCTGATTCGTCATGAGTGGTAGATGTCATGGTATGGTAGAAAGCACAGTGGCTCTGAAGGTAGAAACATGGATTAAAATGCTGCCTCTACCACTTAGGATTATAGATTCAGAGCTGGAAGGGACCTCAAAAGTCTTTCTTTATAACCCCTCCATTTTACAGATGAGGAAGACAGGGGCCAGAGAGACTGAGTCACTTCATTTTACACAGATGTGAGTTATTGATTGAACAAAAGTTTTCAGAATCCAAATCTTACTTGCTTCTTCTACTAATTGGTGACTGCCTTTCTGGACTAGTCATCCAGCCCCAGTGCTTGGCACAGTGCCTGGTACAATTAAGCATTTGATTAATGTTTATTAACTGACTTTCAGAATGTGGCCCAATCATGTTTCACTTACTTGACTTTCTCCACTTTTACTCTTTATCCTTAGCAACTACCCCCCACTTCCCAGCTTCCTTTTATGCGTTGTCTTCATCCATTAGGATATAAGATCCTTGAGGGTAGAGACTGTCTGGTTTGCTTTTAGTTGTATCCCCAGAGCTAAGGGCAGAGCCTGAAACAAAGTAAGTGCTTAACAAATGTTCTATCTCTCGATTTCATTGTAAAATGAGGGCATTAGACTAATTGGGCTTTGAATTCTCTCCTGGCTTTATATTTATGATCCTATAAATTCAACAAACATATTATTAAGTATCTACTATTTGGCAGACACTGTGCTAGGCACTGAGAATACAAAGAAAATGTTAAAAACCTTTGTCATCAAGGAACTTGTGTTCTAGCCAGAAAATACAGTCAAACTGAGACCTGACTTTAAAAAACCAAGCTCGCCATTGCATCCTGAGCCATTGCCAGTCATCTTCACCTTTGTCTTGCCACTGGCTAATGACTTTGAGCAGCTCTGCCTCCCACAAATCCAAGTCACAAATAAGTCAAGACACCATGCTCATGATGACATCAGAGAACAAAGGACAAACAGGAACAACAGGTCTACATATCATAAACGTCTACTTGCATAATGGTACTGGACAAAACTTAGATACTTTACAGTAGCACTTTATTGATAATGGCAGTATAGAATGGAGTGTTATGGAATGAGCATTGGATTTAGCCTCTGAGCACCAGGTTTTAATCCCATCTCTTTTATTATTGTGATCTTGGGCAAGTCACTTCATTACTGTGGGCCTGAGGTTTCTCACCTATAAAATGAGGAGCATTAGACTAGATGATCTCTATAATCCTTTCTGGCTCTGAATTTATACTCCTGGCACTTATTTGGGACATCAGGACTGCATTTAGAAATCTTAAAAGGATTTAATGATGAGCATTTATGGCCTGTTTTACACTTTGGAAATTTCTCTGATTTTTTTACATGAGTTTTCATTTCACCAACAATTCCATATTCGGGTTGATCCATTACCCTTCTATAAAGATCAAAGAAAAATACAGAGCTGATTATACCATTTAGTTAGCAAAACAATTATGCTATATGCTATTTTCAGAGGTACAGAAGACAAAAGAAATCTATGCTTTCATAACTCACCCCTTCATTTATTTCTACCATGATCTATATTCTCTATAGTTAACAATGGTTATAGATTAGAGCAGATATAAGGACGCTGTGCTTTTAGGTGACTGGTAAAATGGTCTAAATTACAGGATACAGAAAAATCAAGTCAAAACTAGTATCTGACATTTGAAATTCAGAATGATCCCCTAAGGCTTAGAACTTATTTCCAGGGGGCCTAAGGGGGAGGATCAGTGCTGAATAGACAACTCATACCTAGACTCCATGATTAAGGTCACAAATAAAGATACTTTCAATAGGAAATGAGTTTTCTGGCCTCGACTGCTCCCTGTGCAATGACTGCACTGAAGATGCAATTTGAATGCATCAGCGTGTTTCACATATTGGGAATCTCTGTGGAAATGTATAATGAGCTCCTGTTGGGATGATTTTCAGTATTATGCTACTGTGCCCATGTTCAGAATTGTCCAGGCATCATCAGCATCTCAAGTAGCTAAGCAAATTTAAGACCTTTAAGAGCTAAAAATAGTTTGAAGCCTTCCTTTAACACTCTCTGGGGCACTGGGGTTGGGAACAAGTAGGACACCAAATACCTTAAAACAATAAAGCCTTTTGCACCTGAAGAAGGCAACCTGGCAGCAATCTCTTGTGATACCACTGACATTTCCTTAGAAAACCACCTACCCTTACCATGTGGTTCTGAATGAGATAATCCACAGGAAGAAACCTAGCATTGTTCAGTCAAAAGCAAACTCCTGGCTAAAAGTGATGGGCAAGTGGATTGTTCTGAATGCCTTATTTCCCATTACTTTAGTCCAAATTCTAATTTTCTGTTTTTCTTAAGAGTTACCTTTCAAATATCCATTTGTCTAAAACAATGAAATTAGCAAGGAGCTGTTTCAAAGCTATTTATTTCATTGCTATTCAGCCTTACCTTCCTCATTCATTTTCTCCTTTGATGGAGGAAGGGGAACCACGTAGATGCACTGCCATCTACTGGCATGTGGATAGCATTCCTAAAAGAGTTGAACATAAGTACAGTAAGCTGCAGGTTTTTGCACATAACTTTCATTGTGACAATAATATATAACTTCTGATCCATTGAATTGCCTTAGGAGAGGGATAGGCCAAGACATTAAGGAGATCTGGGACATAAGATGACTTAACAGTTTACTTCTTTACAGAGGGTTCCGTAATTGTAAAATAATTTATCAACAAGATTTATTAAGTCTCTATTAGGTTATAGGCACCTTGCTTGTCATTAGAAATATCAAAAGACAAAAATGAAAATGTTCGTGCCATTGGGAGGCTTACATTCTGTTAATAAGTGTACATATAAGTACATACAAATTATATAAACAGTAATTTTAGGCAAGGTTCTGAGGTAGGAACTGGCTATTAGAAAGATTAGGAAAGGTCTCATGTGGGAGGCTATGCATGAACTGAGTTTTGAAGGAAGCACCTTTTAACAGATTATTTAAAAGGATTGTGCTTAGTAAACCACACAGTTTCTAATTTCTCCAAATGAAACCACATACAAACCACTACGTTTTTTTCTCTCAATTCATACATTATCAATTAAATATATGTTCTTGTTACCCTTAATTAAAAGAGTCAACAACTAAGGAAAAAAGAAATACACACAAGCTATAATGCCATGAAACATTTCTATGTTAATCCCAGAACTGTGGAAATCTTTCCTTTACCCTAGATGAGATATTAAGTGGCTTAAGGAAGACCTGACCTCTTTATTAAGTGACTATGAAGAAGTCACTTAATATCTCTGACACTAAGTATCCTTTTAATAACTGTAGTGGATTGCAGGGTGTGTTCAGGGAAGACTAGTACCTCTGATATGAGGGCTGCCATGCCCTTTTCACAGCTGCTTTCTACTTCTGGTGTCCACCTGATCCACCCAACTTTCACCTAAGGCTCCAAGAAACTATAGTAGGAGCTGTGGCCATACTTAGGTGAAATTGTTTCAGCAGATGAGCTAAAACAGATTTAGCATAATCAAGGAGTCTCAAACCCTTAAGTGAGTTGAGGGGGTATCTACCCCAAGGAAATGAGGACTTCCCTTGGTGGAAGACTTCCCACACCATCCATATATGGAACCACTGCTTACAGCAAATGGAGAAATTTTTAATAATGTGGATAAGCTCACTTACTTTGGCAGTATACTTTCCAAGGATGTGCACGTTGATAATGAGGTTCTTACATTGGCAGGGCTAACTCAATGTTTTTGAGGCTCCGAGGAAAAGTGTGGGAGAGAAAAGGTATTAAACTGCCTACAAAAACTGAAAGTGTATAGAATCATTGTGCTGACCTCATTGTTGTATGCCTATGAAACTTGGACAGTATACCAGTGCCATGCCAGGAAACTAAATTGCTTCCATTTGATAGTGTACAACTTTTATATCTTAGGAAGATTCTGAAGATCACCTAGTAAGATAAGGTATTGGACACTGAGGTCCTTTCTTGAGCTAAACTTCTAAGCATTCAAACTCTACTGCAGAGAGTGGAATTCCAATGGACTAGCAGCGTTCAAATGCCAAATTTACATTTATATTTTACACAGAACTCATACAAGGAAAACACTCACATGGTGGTCAGAAGAAGCAATACAAGGACACTCTCAAGGTTTATCTGAAGCACTTTGGAATCAATTTTATGACATGGAAACACTGGCAAAGGACTCCCAGCATGGCATGCCCACATTAAAAAAGGTGCCACATTCTATGAGTGAAGCAGGATTTCAGTAGCTCAAAAGAAACATGAGATGTACAAATTTAGACATTTCCACTCCAAATGTTCATGTGGACTATTTGTGCCCAACTTGTGGCAAAGCCTTTCGAGCTCATATTGGTCTGATCAGTCAGACTGGGACACACAGTGATGTCATTTTGGTCCTCTGAGAACAAAGGGCAACAACCAAATCAACCAATATATGTACCTAATTCATAGAATTTCAGGGTGCCTCAAATGTGATAGCATATGAAAAGTTGTACACTCTCAATTCTTACTATTATAGGCAGCTAGAAGACTCAATGGATAGAGCACAGGGCTTGGTGTCAGGAAGACCTGAGTTCAGATCTGGCCTCAGACACTTACTAGCTGGGTGACCCTGGGCAAGTTTTTTAACTCTTTGCCTTAAACAACTTGAGAAGAAAATAGTAAATCACTCCAATATCTTTGCCAAGACAACCCCATGGACAGTACAGTCCAAGAGATAACAAAGAGTCAGACACAACTAAAAAAAATGGAATGACAATTATTATTCACCAGACAAGAAAACTAGAATTAATGGATGGAGATTGCAAAGAGGCAAACTTAGTCTATAGCAGCAGTTTAGTCTATATTTCCTAATAAGAAGTTATCTAAAAATAGAATGAGCTGCCTCAGAAGGGATAGGCTCCCCCTCCTTAGAAGTCTTAAATGTTGTAGGGGGAATTCTCATTCAGTTAAATTGGAGTACATAGCTAGTGAGATCCATTTCAATTATGAAATTCTTTGACTCTTGCCTGTAATATAAATAAATAACTTTAATACTACTTATGGTTAAGAGTACTGTGAACCACATCCCTCATGTTTATCCTCTATTCCTTCACAGTCAACATATGATTTTACTCCCTTCTTTCTTGAGACATAGGCCATCTGATGTGAGCCTCCTTAGGCCTTTCTTTTTTTTTATTCCTTTAAACCTCGAAGTCCTCACTTAGTCTGTCCTCCTTCCTTCAAAGGATGAGGTGGCCTTCTTCCTTGCCAAGCCTAACCCTTATTTCACCTGAACTCTCCTCCCCATGTAGTGATCTGTATTGAAATTATCCCATTCAAATAGATTTTTATCCTTATCAAAGAGACAACTTGATGTAATAGAGTTCTAGATCTGGAGTCAGAAAATCTGGGTTCAAATTCGAGTTTCGCTACCTGTGTGTCAGTTGGACAAATCACTTTCTGATCTTCAGTCTCCTCATCTTCAAAATAAGGGGCTTGGAAAAGATTGTCTGAGGTTTCTTCCAGCTCAAATCATATGATCCCATGATCTAACACCCTGCTTTTCACATATTAATCTTTTAAAAATGGTTGTTCCATTCATGATATTGTATTCCTTTCTACCTCCAATATGCCCATGTTCTACTATCACCTTCTTATTCATACATCTTCAGTCTTTGTCTCTACTGATTATTTTCCCTATCCCTGCAAATATGCAGGGATTCTGTCCAATATTCTGTCCAAAACAACAATACCCACTCATCTCACCTTGGACAACACCTCATCCTACTTTTCTTCTTTCCTTTATGCCCCACCTTAAATCCTAATCTCCTCAAACAGAAATGACATCTTTCTCTCAAATTTCTCAGAATATTGTGTTTACACATCCTCTTTGTACTTATCCCATTATATCCTTGTGCAATAGGTGTTTAATTAACACATCACATTGGACTGATTTGCAATATACCTTGCTCATAATAAGTGCTTTTTGTAAAAATACTGAATTGAATTGAGACTAAGTTGTGTAGTGGATGTGAAAAATACTAAGAGATGTTTGAAAAGGGAGAGCTCACTTCTGGCTACAGATATCAGAGAAAGCTACATGGAAGAAGGCACATTGGAGCCAGAACTTGAAGGATGGTTTGGATTTCAAAAGTAAAAGTGATTGGGAAGAGAGGGAAGAAAAGTTCAAGGATGAAGGCTGGTAATATATTCTAGGTTCAGAGGACAGTATGAAAAAGTATACAGAAGATGGAAAATGTAGAATAAAGTTAGCAAATGCTGAATGGATCAGTTAAATGGTATGATAAAATGCATGAAGGGGTGAAGTGTTGATTATGTCTAGAAATATAGCTTAAATTAAAATAATAGGGGACCTTGAATGAAGATTAAGAATGGACTGCCAGTATTTCTAACAGCAATAAAAGTGTAGAAAATTTAGAAACTCAAATTTAGAGGACAGGACATATGCTTAAAGTTGGTTGATAAGCACTGAGCATATTTGGTTATCATAAACTTTAGATATATTTATGTAACTCAGGCTTCTTTTGAGCATGCTTAGTTTGCCTAACATGTAGCCTGTTGTGTCTGCTATGGGAATATTCTCTTTTGATTCACTGCCTCCATCTTTAAAACTGGTAAGATTGAACTATTTACCCTTTTTGACTGCCATTTTTGTCATCTTTTTGATGACTTTATTCTTTTTGGTAACTGTTCTGCTATACTCAGCATCTCAGCATGGATGCCATGAATGTTCATAGATCAGTGAAAGTGAAAGAACTCTTCTTTTCCCCTTACCCTCCCTTTTACCCTATGTAGCAGCAAGCACCCCAGCATACCCAGGGTGGCTACCAACACAGGTTCCTAGATCTGCTTTCCTAAGGAAAAGCAACTCAAAATGGGTTAACAATCTTGCTTTAATCAATCAAATATAGCATTTACCTTGTTCAAGGGAAAAAGTCAGCACCCCGAACTTCAGAGTATATAGACAGAAGTTACAAGAAAACAGAAAAACATATCAAGCAGACAGGCTTCCAACTGTCTTGACCATTACATACATACCTAGTCAGTTACCAGAGAGGGAAGCACCAATATCTGGGTTTTCAAAGCCTGGGGGCTCTCAACAGCTGCCCAGAGTCTCATCTGGTCAAATCATACAACACTTCTCAAAGTGAGCCCCAAAGCAAAGCCTCCCATCAGGGCTTATATAGCCTTCTCCAGGCTTAGAGAATGTAAAAACATTCTTGATCCACTGCCCAATCACAAAGTATCTCCTGAAAAACAAGCCTCCCCACAGGCTCCAGGTGCACTTAACCTAGGGGCAGGGAAGATCTTAAAACTTTACATTCCTATAACATTCAGCCCCAAGATCTTTCATGCCCATAGCATAGGCAATTTACATTTGAATTAGCATTAACAACTCTTTAGGTACAACATAATCCTCACAAAATAGAGACATCACATTTTGTTACCAAAGTGGCCATAGGGCCTTAAACAAACACAAAGTACAATCAGGTGCTTTTCTTCAATCCAATACAAAAAATGTCCGAATAAAGTTTTCTTGGGGGGAAGGAGGTGTCCTTCCCCTAACACTGCTCCAGCCCCTGCTTCCAAGTTCTGAGGGGCAGCTGGGCAACAAAACCAACAGTGTGGGGTCCTTGGGGGTCCATGGCCCTTTACCCCACCCACCATAGTCACAAGTCCATCCTCCCCCTGGGTCCCAAACTATGGGATGCAGCAAGAAAACACTCCTGCCTTGCCACACAGTCCTTATGTTGTCCTGTGGCTGAATTCCAAACTCCTAGGTTCCTCCTCCCACAGGAGGCAGCTTCTGGCTTCTGCTCCAGTCCCAATGCAGGCAGCTCACC
The DNA here is from genome assembly GCA_011680675.1 of Gymnobelideus leadbeateri. Taxonomy (NCBI): domain Eukaryota; kingdom Metazoa; phylum Chordata; class Mammalia; order Diprotodontia; family Petauridae; genus Gymnobelideus; species Gymnobelideus leadbeateri. Next base: position 26,309 of record WOXC01004414.1, on the reverse strand, counting down.
ATTCCTGCTCTCAGCTTAGCAAGGTCAGTATGTAGGCCGTTCTTGCCTGCTCCATGGCTCCACAGAGTCACAGCTACCACAACTGGGAAACAAACAATTATCCCAGCCCCCATACTTTCCTTTTACTCTGCAGATCCAGTTCCTAACACCATTTGTAGCAGCAAGCACCCCAGCATCCCCAGGGTGGCTACCAACACAGGTCCTAGATCTGCTTTTCTAAAGGAAAGTAACTCAAAATGGGTTAACAATCTTGCTTTAATCAATCAAACATATCATTTACCTAGTTCAGGGGAAAAGATCAGCACCCTGAACTTCAGAGCATACAGAGGTTACAAGCATAAATTACAAGACAGTGAAACAAACAGATCAAGCAGACAGGCCTCCAACTGTCCAACCATTACATCCATACCTAGTCAGTTACCAGAGAGGGAAGCATCAACACCTGGGTTTTTCAAAGGGGATGGTGGGGGGGAGGGAGATGGGATGGGGGCTCCCAGAGTCTCATCTGCTCAAATCACACAACACTTCTCAAAGTGTGCCCCAAAGCAAAGCCTCCCATCAGGCTTTATACAGCCTTCTCCTGGCTCAGAGAATGTAACAACCTTCTTGACCCACTGCCCAATCACAAAATATCTCCTGAAAAACAAATCTCCCACCACAGGCTCCAGGTGCACATAACCTAGGGACAGGGAAGATCTTAAAAATTTACATTCCTATAACACTCTATCTCTGAGAAGTGGGTCTGGAGTGTCCATTTTAGTTCTGTATTGTTTGTCCTCAAATTCAGGTATCAGAGGTGACCCACAACTACCAAATCCATGGATATTTTGGAGCCAGGATCACAGGCAAGGTGATACAGCTAGGCATTCCAAGGCAGGCTTTAGACTAGAAAATTGGATTATGCTGTACGGAAAAAAAGCTGTTATATACCTGATAATTCTCTTCACCTCCACAGTAAGTGAGGTATAAGGGTTAGGGAGATCATGCCTTCCATCCATTTAAGGGAATAAGCTTGTTTATTTGTGATTATGTCTTTCAAAATAAATATTCCTTTTTAAAAAACTTCTATGTTGGGGTGGCTAGATGGCGCAGTGAGTAGAGCGTCGGCCCTGGAGTCAGAAGGACCTGAGTTCAGACACTTAATGCACACACAAACAAAAACCTAGCTGTGTGACCTTGGGCAAGTTACTTAACCCCAACTGCCTTCCAAAAAAATCCAAAACTTCTATGTTACATGTGGGATCTTGTCTAAGGTAAAATTAGGTTCTTTGCTTTTGCAAGGATCCCTAGAGATATTCTTTGCCTGGGACTTTTGATTTTTTTTTTTATTAAACTGAAATCCTGGAGAAATCTGTCTCTTTTTTTTTCAGATTGTAAATGTGTAGTCAATTTTTGGGGAGGGGAGTTCTATTGACTTAATTTTCAAACTTTTCATTTGTTGACTGCTCAACTGTTTAAGTACTAATACTTTTTTGTATTATTGAATTATGTATGAGGATTGGTATACTGATATGTTATTTATTAAGTCCCACACAAGCAACGGTATTAAATGTGCTGTGAGAAATCTGAAATCACTAGATTGCTACTGTCTAGTAGAAATGCTCATCTTGCTCTTTTTGCATTTAAACAGATCATTTAACGAGCTTGTCTTTTGTGAAAGCAAAATACCCTACAACTTCTAAAGGAGAGAATATCTGTGCTTTAAGTCCTCGAATCCATAAATAGCTCATATTCTATGCTAGTTGTTTAACTGAGCCTACTCTTCTTCTCCTCCTGATGGATGCATTTGCAATTCCATTTGTTTTGTCCTGGCAACAGCAAGGATCCATGAGAGAATTTCAGTTGCCATTTGGGATAAGGGACCCAAGGAAATTGCCTGGATTTCTATGGGGATCACCCCCCCACACTAAAAGGACTCCTATAGAATTTTAGGGATCATATAATTGGCCCCAATATTTGTCATTGGGGAACCAGGCTACTTAAGGAAGTGTGAACTGGTGCAGTTAGCCCTGGGACTTGTCCATGAACAGCTACTACACTTCTAACTGGAACAAAATAGGGAGACCCAGTTTCAAAAAAAAAAAAAAGATGACTACAATGAATGAATACAAATGAATACAAAACATGAAGTAATGATTTCACAAGTGATGTCACCACATGACCACTTCCTGTCTCATTGGGAAAGGTGGAAGAGAAAGGGAATAGAGTTACAAAGAAAGAAACTGAAAGAAATGAAAAAGGTTTATAGTACAGATTTGCCCCTCCAGAGATACATTCTAGTAGCTATACCCCTTGTCTCCTACCTAGTTATACCTCTGCTAGTGAGCATGCTATGAAAAAAGAGACTTTTAGAGAACATTGAAATCAAATTCAAACAGCATTCTCATTAGTCCCCCAGGACAGGATAGTAATATATTGTGGGTATATGAAAGTAATTATTGCTTAAAGCTATTTTTTATCTGTGACAAAAATGTCCTTTTGAGTGTGTTCTCAAGTACCAAGTTTTTTCTTCACCAAAACCAGAAAAATAATCATCATGCCTTTTTCCCCCATGAGTTAACTTCCCTTAATTATTTAATTCTCCTTACAACAGAGGTTTAAGGTGGTAAAAAGGAATCAAGATGCTTTAGCATGGCAATAAAGCATCTCCAAGTCATTTTCAGGGTTTAATACTCACACTTCCAAGACTGTCATGTTAACAGCTTGTAGATTGTTTGAAATGGACACGATGATCAGAACCTAAAGAATAGGATCTATCAAATTCCCCTGCCAACTAACAGAATAAGACATATTGACTACTAAGAAACCAATTTAGAGTATTGTGGTAATGGCTAGGTTTTTATTAACCAGGAAATAATATGCATGTTCATGTTTATTTACTGTGTAAACATTCTACTATTCCTCAATTCTAAGAAGATGGTACAGTAAATATTTTATAAAAGTTACTGAATTTCATAAAGTTTTAACTGCATTAATCTTTGCCAGTTCAATATTTATCTGATAAAAAAAATCTCACAGATAGAAAAAAAATTATAAAAATTCCATTTGGAATAGTTCGAGCATTTGAAGCAACAGCATATAGGTATATGACAATTTTGGAGGTAAAAAAAGTTTCTTCAACTGTTCGGGTAAATGAAATACAATATCTAGAAGTTTAGAATCAGGGATGCTAGGCTTATCTTATTGCTGGACAACTTAAAAGCAAGCAGTATAACTGCAACATGCCTACCAGCTATCTGTGGTGTTGAGCAACACACTCCTTCTTGTAACGAGAGCTCTAAGTGACTCCAAGGACAAACATGCTATTATACACAGGGAAGAGAACTTGTGGAGAAACCTCAGATCTTAAGACAAAAGTCTCTGTGGAAAGAGAGATCTCAGGATACTACTCTATGGTAAGGAGACAGAAATATCAAAAATCTGATGGCCAACACCAAAGAAGTAGGGAATGGCCAGTTCAAGGTGGAGCTCACATGGTATGTAAGATCTCAGTATCCTATTTGACTAATATATATTAAATCTCACCTTCATTTCTCCATAGCTGGCTTTTGTACAAGTCATTCACCATTGAATAGAACTGTGCCCAGAAATAAGCAGCCTGTTCTTCCCCACCTCCCAGTGACCACCACCTGTACATGCTATAGATTCTAACTGGGAAAAATGTTGGGAATATCATAGTCCATGTGGGAAGATGAAGCTCCTCCTATACATAAGGGAATATCACATGCCTCTATTCTTGAGCTACTGCTTTCTTTGTGGACATATGAAATCAGTAACAGGCCTGAAGGCAGTATGTAGGACACTAAATTCAAAACTGCAGATCCAGTATAACATTTTCCCAATTGTAAACACAAATAGACTCATTTCTTTAGCTACATCTCTGGCTCTTGCCATGAGACCAAAAGCCTAGAGTTTTACTCTAAAATTTTTTTCCCAATAAATTTAGCTTCAGAAACATATATTTTTTTATGGGCTGTCTTTCATTTTTCTTTGATCACCACTGACACCACAAAGTCACCTATTTAGAAAATACTAATTCCTAAATTATAGAGAAAATAGACAGAAGAGTCTCCTCACCACTTCTAACTCTAGTAATTCCCCCATGCAACGGGAGATAGGACATGGAAGAAGGAGAGATCCTGTCTGGCTTAATAAATATCTGTTATAGTAGGCTGAAGTGGATTGGAGTGAGAGAAAAGTATTCCCATAGGAGATGGTATCTTTAAAAAATATGTAAAACTTGGATGGGTCAAAATGGGGAAAATATTCCAAGCACTTGGAATTGAATGAACAAAATTATGAAGGTGGGGGGGGAAAGTAGTGTGGCCATATATAAATGACCAGTACCATTTTATGGAAATGTGGGCTAGAATTAGAAAGGTGAGCAGAATGATAAGAGAAGCTCAGTGCCAAGATTAGGAGTTTGAACTTTTGTTTATTAGGCAACAGAGAGCCATTAAAGATATTTGACTGGGAAATGGCATAATCAGGCTTGTGATTTAGGAATATTAATCTGGCTAATGTGTGCAGGAATGGGGAGAGACCAAAGTCAGGGTGACCACTTGGAACCCTTTTACAATAACCTAGACATTGAGTAATAAGTACTTCTGCTAGGTTGGTTACAATGAAAAGCAAAATTACCATTTTGAAAGTCATGATGGAAGGATCATCAAGACTTGGTAACTGGCTGACTTGGAGAGGTGTAATGGAAATGCAGATTTAAAGATCTTCCCTGCCCCTAGCTTAAGTGCACCTGGAGCCTGTGGTGGGAGGCTTGTTTTTCAGGGAAGCCCACACCTTGATACTTTGTGATTGGGCAGTGGGTCAAGGAGGTTGTTACAATCTCTGAGCTAGGAGAAGACTATATAAACCCTGATGAGAGGCTTTGCTTTGGGGCTCACTTTGAGAAGTGTTGTGTGATTTGACCAGATGAGACTCTGGGAAGCCGTTGTTGAGAGCCCCCCGGCTTTGAAAACCCAGATGTTGATGCTTCCCTCTCTGGTAACTGTGATTTGGTATTGATGTATGTAATGTTGGGACAGTTTGGAAGCCTGTCTGTAACTCTGAAGTTCTGTAACTCTGAAGTTCGGGGTGCTGACCTTTTTCCCCTGAACTAGGTAATGTGTGTTTGTTTGATTAAAGTAAGCTTGTTAACCCATTTTGAGTTGCTTTCCTTTTGAAAAGCAGATCTAAGAACCTATATTGGCAGCTACCTTGGGGATATTGGGGTGCTTGCTGCTAAAAGAGGGAAAGGGAGAGGGAGAGAGGGGGAAGGGAGAGGAAGAGAGAGAGAGAGAGAGAGAGAGAGAGAGAGAGAGAGAGAGAGAGAGAGAGAGAGAAAGAAAGAGAGAGAATTCAAAGGAGATTTAGTAAGAGTGGAGGTGAAGTTACTAGACCATCAAATTAGCCAAACAATTTTGTTGATTTGATTCACCATAGCTCATGAAACATACTAATTTAGAGACTGGTAATTTCTATACAGAATTACAGACTGACTGGTAGTTTCAGATTCCTTATGTTCCAGAAAGAATGGAAATGGTTAAAAGTATCATTGTATCTTTCAATCAATCTAATTCTTCTTTGATATGTGTAGACACAGTTTGCCTGAGGCAGGGACTTGGGGCAAGGTTTTTATGAAGGAGGTTAAAGTCATATAGAAATCCTTTTCATTATCTCTCCATGCTATGTGGCACAAAAATGAAAATTTCATCCACAATGAATCAGAAAGCTTACAAAGATATTTTGAACTATGTACATATACTTAATTTTAATTAAAATTCTGATAAAAAAAAGAAATTATCTCACCTAGAGATTACCTCCTAATTTGTCTAATAATAAGGTTAAGTGAAGTAGACATTTACAAAGCAAGTAAGAATCATCCAGGGTCAATTTTAATTAAAGTTGCTTCCAAATGATTTCTTCTGCAACAGACTGTCACATTATTTGGTAGGGTGTTGTATCAGAATTCCTCATCTCTGTGTGCTTTCTTTATTATCCCTCTCATAGGACTACTGCCTTGGAATTACCATGAATTCGTCAAGGGGATAATTGCTAGGAATGTTATTTTAAGGCCCAAATAAATTGAAAAAACTTCATGAAAAAGGAAAAAAAAAGTTATCCCATTGTCTAAAGTAACTCTAATGACCAGGACCTCCACAGTCTATTCCAAGTTATATTGAGATAAAACTTCCTAGAAAGAAGATCAAAGGTGGACTTTGGAGAACAATTACTTTGCACGAAGCCAAAATAATAAATCAAATTATTAAATGTCTTTATTGAGCAGCTACTATGTACAGAGCAGTACCTAGACATTATTGGGGCCTCCAAGAAGCATAAGGCATAGTCTCCTCAAAGAGTGTAAAACAGAGTTCAACCTTGTGAAAAGTTTAATAATATAAAATATAGTTCATAGCTCAAAATAATAGAACATTTGGCACATAACATCTATTCAGAGCTAGAAGTGACCTTAAAGACAATTTGTTCCAACTCTTTAAATCACCCAATCAACACATATTTTTAAGCATCTCTAACAGGCATTATTGATGAGGTACAGGCTCTGGGAACCCCCACCTTGAACTCTGATTAAATCATATGAGGCATTTTCATGAGGCCATAAGACTTACATTGTGGCTGGGCCCAGACCTCTGTTAACTAGCCTAGCCCTCCATTGTCCATCTACTTCCCACCCTTGAGCCTATGAAAATATCAATCCACCCTTGAACTGGCCTAGCTCACCTTTGTCTGTTGGCTCCAGGTAGCCTCCAGCAACTTCCCACCCTTAATCACTGGTTGACCTCATCTGACTTCTCCTAAGCACCCTCCCCAAACTCCTCCCTTAGACCACCTCTAGATTCTACCCAGAACCTTTCTGTATATAAAATCCCATCTTCCCTTCTGTATGAGAACGCCATAGAATGACCTAACACAGACGTACTCTGTGTCCAATACAAGTGATTTTTAATAAACTTTACTTTTCTTTGGCTGAGAAAACGTGTCAAATTCATTCAGCAGGACTTGACATGTTGGTATTTTGGGGTTTCCAGAGCAACCTTAACCCTCTTTATGGGTAACCTCTTCACTGTGGTAGGTGCTAAGAATACAGAAGCAAAATTTAAATGTTAAATTTAATAGTTCCTACCTTCAAGGAGCTTATATTCTATTGGGAAACAACATCTGCATAAACTGGAAACTATAAAAGAGACAGGAAATAATGTGGCGGGGGGGATTTGGAGAAACTAATATATGAAAAATAAGAAAAGACTTCACATAGAATATTGTATTTGAATTGAGTCTTTAAGGAAACTAAGAATTCCAAAAGACAGAAATGAGGAAGTCATAAATTCCAAGTATGGGGGACTATTAATACAAAGGCACAGAGACAAAAAAATAAATATCACGTATGAGAAACAGTAAGAAAGTATAACAGCAAGAACCCTAGCATAGAGATTGGCGGGGGCGGAGCCAAGATGGCAGAGTAGAAACAGCTCATCCAAGCCTCTCTGCCCCCAGATTCCCCACAAACTATGTAAAAAAGGACTCTGAACAACTTCTGGAGCCCCAGGACCCACAGAACAACACAGAGAAGCTAAGCTCCCGCTGAGGACAGCCCAGCAGCCCTGCAGGAAGGACCAGCACAGCGGTCTGGGAGCCGGCAACGCACAGAGCGCAGAGCGCAGGAGCCCAGCTGAGCAGAGCTCAGGTCCCCGTGAGCCGAGGTTTTAGCCCCAGGGCGGCAGGGCCAGCAGCCAGCTGGAGGAACCCCAGAACACCAGGAGCTGTGGCAACTCCAGAATTATCAACATAGACATGCCTAGGACAAAGTAAGAGGTTAGTGTCCTATGGACTTTGGGACCTGTATGTGGGGAATGCGTCAGCTCCCTCCCCTGGGAGCTAGAAGCCGCTGAGGAGACACGCCATTTTGTAGTTTTCATAGGCATTTCCGGCTCCCAGCCTACAAACCGTGGGGAGATCCAGCGATCAGTCTTGGGGGGTAATCGCTCTTGCTTTAACCTCCTGGATCTGGATTGTGATCTAGGGTGGAAGTTGTGGGTGGGTTTACAGCTTACCAGAAATGGAAGTTGCCCCCCACACGTTCGGGACAAAAATTCCTCTAGCTGGCCTTAAAGCCATAGTGTGGCAACAAGCCCAAAAGTCAAGCAATTAAGTGGCAACATGCCAAGGCAAAGGAAACAGAAAATGCAACCCTAGACTCCTATTTTGGGGGCATAGAGCAGGAAAAGGACTGTGAGGTCAAAAGTCCTGCTGCAAAAGCCCCAGGGGAAATCATGAGCGGGTTGCAGGCCATAGAGGACCTTAAGAAGGACTTTAAAAATCAAATAAGAGAAGTGGAGGAAAAATTGGAAAGAGAAATGAGAAGGATGCAGGAAAAGTATGAAATGAGGGTCAACAGCCTAACTGAGGAAAACAACACCTTAAAAGATAGACTGACTCAAATGGCAAAGGAGGCCCAAAAGGGCAATGAGGAGAAGAATGCCTTAAAAAGTCGAATTTGCCAGATGGAAAAAGAATCTCAAAGTTCACTGAGGAGATTCATTCCTTCAGAGTTAGACTGGAGCAAATGGAAGCTAATGACTTTATGAGAATTCAAGATGCTGTTAAGCAGATCCAAACAAATGAAAGATTAGAAGGCAATGTGAAATATCTCATGGGAAAAACCACTGACCTGGAGACTAGATCCAGGAGAGACAATTTAAAAATTATTGGACTACCTGAAAGCCATGATCAAGGAAAGAACCTAGAAATCACCATTCAAGAAATTCTCAAGGAAAACTGCCCTGATGTTTTAGATCCAGAGGGCAAAATAGAGGTTGAAAGAATCCACAGATCACCTCCTGAAAAAGATCCCAAAAGAAAACTCCCAGGAATATTATAGCCAGGTTCCAGAATCCCCAGATCAAGGAGAAAATACTACAAGCATCCAGGAAGAAACAATTTCAATATTGTGGAAACACAATCAGAATAGCCCAGGACCTGGCAGCTTCTACACTGAGGGATCGAAGGGCATGGAATATGATATTGCAGAGGGCAAAGGAGCTGGGAATGAACCCAAGGGTCACCTACCCAGCAAAACTGAGCATTTTGTTTCAGGGGAAAATATGGTCATTCAGTGGAATAGAGGACTTTCAAGCATTCTGGAGGAAAAAACCAGAGTTGAATAGAAAATTTGACATCCAGATGCAAGAAGTAAGAGATGCCTGAGAAGGTGATCAGGGAAAAGAAATCAAAAGGAACTTATCAAAGTTGAACTATTTACATTCCTATATGGAAAAGCAATATCTGTGACTGATGATATCTTTCTCACTATGAAAATAATGGAAGAAGGGGGTGTGGTCATATGAATACATATATGAATGTGTGTATATGGTTACAGTTATATATGGATAGAGGGCATAGGTTGAATTTGTTGGGAAGGGAGAATACTCAAGGGATGAAATTATGAGGTGAGAGAGGAAAGTGGCAAGAGGAGATGGGGAGAGACATGGTAGGGTAAACTATCTCATGTAGGGAAGTGGTTGCAAAGGAGGGGGAGAATAAGGAAGGCTAAAAAGGCAAAACCACATTCACATTGAATTTGGTTCAGGGAGAAAATGACATACATACTAAATGGGATATCTCAACCCGCAGCAGGATAGGGGGAAGGGGGATGAGAGGAGGGATGATGGATGGGAGGGCATCCTTGGGGTGAGGGGAGGTTGGAAGCACCCACTATAGAAGAGGGACAGGATCATGTAGGGAATGGACCAGGTGGGGGGTGGGATGAGTGGGAGGGAATTATAAGCAGCCTTGTACAATATATCTACTATGATAATGTTTTGCATAGCTAGACATGTACAACATATACTAAATTACTTATCTCCCAAGAAGGAATGGGTGACAAGGGAGGAAGGAAATGGATCTGAAATTCGAGGTCGTAACATTAAATGTTTCAAATATATATATAAATACTATTATTAATACTCTTTTGCCTATAATTGGGAGATAAGATATGCAGGCATTGGGACACAAAGATTCATCTTCCTCTAATGGAAATGTCGATGGGGGTATGGGAGAAGGTATGGGAGAGAGCAGATTGGAGGAAGCGATATCTTGTGGGACTGCTATTCAGGGAGGTTGGGTAGGGGAATAATGGGGGGAAAATGATTGTAACTCAAAATCTGACGGAAATGAATGATGTAAAACAGAAGTTAATAAAGCATTTGTTTAAAAAAAAAAAGAACCCTAGCATATCCAGGATGGCTGCTAGCACAGGTTCTTTGATCTGCTTTTCTAAAGCATAACACAATTAAACACACAGGGCTTCTACCTATCTGACCATTATATACATACAGTATTAGTTACCAGAGAGAGCGTTTTCAAAGCTGGGGGCAATGCTCAATGGCTGCCCAGAGTTTCATCTGGACAAATCACACAACTCTTACCATAAGTGAGCCTCCTTAAGCAAGCTTCTCTTGTTGGGCTCCAAGTGAGGCCCATTAAGGGGCAGGGAATATCTTCACATTCCCTAGGCCTATTAAAAGGCAGGGAAGATCTTCAAATTCCCTTACCATTACAGAAAGTCAAATTTATTTGACTGCAGAGTTTATGAAGGGGAATAATAAGAATAGAAAGGCAGGTAGAGTCCAGATTGTAATGAGTTTCTCCTGGCAAAATGAGGAGTTTATATTTACTCCTAAAGGAAGTAGAGACAGCTAGGTGGATAGAGTGTCAGGCCTGAAGTCAGAAAGAATCATCTTCCTGAGTTCAAATGTGGCTTCAGAAACTTAGTGGCTGTGTCACCCTAGACAAGTCACTTAATCCTGTTTCCTCATCTGCAAAACGAGCTGGAGAAGGAAATGACAAACCTCTCCAGTATCTTTGCCAAGAAAACCCCAAATGGGATCGTGAAGATTTGTACACATGATGAGACCTTCCCTGGCCCATACTTCAGGGCAGGTGCATATGTCCTTTGTTTTAGTAACCCATTATGTCTCTCTCAATTGGCTGCTGAACTACAACTTTATGAATATGCTAATAGGGTACTCCCATCTGTCAGATTCTTTTCCCTAATGACCTCAAAGTATAAATTCTGCTCTTTGAGCCACAGGGGGAGGGTATAAATTCTCTCACCTCCCTACCAGATAGGAAACCACGAGGTAATGACCTGCTAGGGGAACACTGGAAATGGATTGCCACCCTTGTGTATCTTCTTTCCTTTGCTATAGGACCTTTTGAGATTCCTTGAGGGCAGGAATTATTTCATATTTTTGTCCTCCATCCTCTCCCAATCCTAATTAGCACAATGTGTATTACCTATTAAGGGATAGGGGGCAGATCTGTGATTTCATTAATATAAGAAACCACTGATGAGAAAACTCACTCTCCTAATACAGGCCAGCAATTTGTAGTCTAGAATCCCAAAAGGTTAATTGAGTTGGCCACTATCTTATAGTCAGGATGTCTCAAAGGAAATACTTGAAAAACAGCCTTCATGGCTTCAAAATCAGCTCTCTATACATTGTGCCACAATGGCTTTCTGGCATAGAATAAATACTTTGTTACTAGCATTAACATAGCACTTAAAGTTTACAGCAAGGTTTACAAACATCTTCACAGCCACCCTGGGAGGTAGGTATTATTATCACCCACATTTGTGCAGGTGAGGAACTGAGGCAGACAAAGGTTAAGTGACTTGCACAGGGTCACAAGTTAGTGTCTGAGGCTGAATTTGAACTCAGATCTACCTGGTTATAGGTCCAGCACTTCCTCTAGTTTACCACCTAGCTGGCTAATTAATAGGTAGGTTAAGATCAAATGATAGAGGGCTTTCATTAAAATTTTCTGAGCAAATAACTGATAGGATTAAATTGGTGCTATAGGAACATGAATCTAAAGACAAGGTATGGGATGATTTGCAATCACCAGTGAGAATTCTTCCTTTCCTGCTTCTAAATAGGCCACATTAATGGATAGCCCAGCTTCCTCATAAAGCCCAAGTGACTTGCATGTTATTCTTTGGAGACAGTATGGCATCATTACACAAAGTATCTTTACACAGGCTACCACAGTACCTGAAACCGCACCATTGGGTTTATTTCTTTCACTCTTAGAACCTTTTTAACGTTCTGAGTCTCTCCTTAAGATTAAAAAAAGAAGATGAAGAAATTCCTTGAAGGTTCACACCTCAAGCCTATATTCTTAGTGGCAGCTAGGTGAAGCAGTGGATAGAGTGCTGGACATGGAATCAGGAAGACCAGAGTTTGAATCCAACCTCAGATACTTACTAGACATGTGACCTTGGGTAAGTCACTTAACCTCTGTTTGCCTCAGTTTCCTCAACTATATTATCTGGGGATTCATCCTCAACTGGGGATCATAAAAGCACCTATTTCTCAGGGTTGTTATAAAGATCAAATGAGATAATATTTATAAAAAGTTTATCACAGTACCTGGGACATAGTAGGCATTATATAAATCCTTCTCCAGCTCCTAAAGATTATACTAAAGTTTCATGAAAGGCTTTATAGAAAGAAAACATGAGATAAGTACCTGGAGGTAGGAACTGAGTCAGGAGGCAAGGCAATACCCAAGAAATTTAGAAACACCAAAAAAAAAAACAAGCCAAAACACTCAAACCTTTGCCAACTTCATAATTTTAGCTAATTTTCCAGAATCAGTCTCTCCTTTGAGAATTAAACAATCCAGAGTACACTAAGTATTGTAGATAGTATAGTATATTAGCTGCTGGAGGTGAAAGTGACAGGAAAGGGAGTCCCCCTTACCTGCATATTTATATTTTCTATCCCTCCAGTCTTTCTACTATTCACTGGACCTATGAGAACCCTACAGAATAGACAGGAGATAGAGTCTAAAAATACCTTGGAATTTTGACAGTACAAAAATATATCCAAGCCTGCAAGTATCACATGAAAGTTAAGAAATATCCAGTCTCATCATATCATCCTAGTAGCATGATTGAAAGTACGAATTTCCAAGGAGCAGAAAGAAGGGGGAAATCTAACATTAGATATGCAAAGAAATGTCCATAGTTCAGTCTTAGCAAATATCCTTTTTTCTCTCTGCTGAATGATGAAAATGTCATTCACACAGCATTCTGTACTCCCCTTGTCTCATAGCTCTTGTTGTTATTAACATATTATTATGCCTGGAGAATAGGAAAGGCTTATTCTGGGTAACATGCACTGATGTGAGACATACTAGTATTTTTTGATTTGTCAGTGAGTTTATGGTTCAGTTCCTCTCCTTCTACATTCATCTAGTCGCTACACTGCTAAACAAATACTGGCTGTTTGTGAAAACACACCATACATATTTTACATGTATGAATGCCTTTAATTTGATATTCTTTGTCAGCTACTACATCCTTTATTCTATCTGCAAAAAGCTGTGTTGGAGAAATGAGAAATGGATCTTTGTGGTATGATTCTCAGTGAACTCAAACATTTATACTCATTGGATAATGGGAAAAACCAAAGGCACTTGGAAGCTAATAAACCCACTGGAATGACAGACCTAGTGTACTCTGCAATTTATGGTGAGTTAGGGTCCAAGGATCTGCCCCCCCACTTGATGTTTTTTGAACAAAACACACCATCTTTGAACTCGAGACATTTTCACTGATTATCCTCCATGACTGGAATGCTCTCCCTCCTCCTCACCATTTCCTTGCTTCCTTGGCAACCTTCAGGTTACAGCTCAAATCTTATCTTCTGTAAGAAGACTTTCTGCCTTAATACTAGTGTCTTACCTCAAGATTGTCTCCAATTTCTCTTGTATATATCTCATTAGTACATAGGTGTTTGTATGTTGACTTCGTCATTAGATTGCGTATTTTTTGAGGAAGGGACTGTTTTTGCCTTTCTTTTTGTCCATCAAGCTTACTTAGCACAGTGTCTGGCACATAGTAAGTTCTTTTAAAATGCTTGATGACTTGACTTAGGTTTAAATTCTGGTTGTCACTTAATTTTTCATGTGACTTTTGTCAAGTCACTTGACTTTAGGCCTCATTTTACCCATCTGAAAAATTAAGGTTTTAATTCTGATGATTTCTAAGATCCTTTCCAACTCTTAATCTATGATATTCTGACCACATTAATCTAATACATAATGCAAATGATAGTTTGTTTCAAGACACAAAGAACAGTGAAACCAAGTGGTGGAGAATTCTTCACATCAGTGTACACGATGTATGGATCCTCACTATTCAGTCAATCATTTATCTGGGTTCCTTAGTGATAAGATCTAGGTTTGGGTGAGATATTAGAGATCATCTAGTCTAAAACCTTCATTTTACAAGAAACTGAGAGTCAAAATGGGGTTAATGACTTGCCCAAACTCTGATGAAAAAATATCATTCTGATATGTAGAAAGAGCACTAGATTCTGAATCAGAGATCCTGAGTTCAAATTCTGCTTCTAGTATATACTACCCCATATAACCTTGGCAAGTCCCAAAACACTCTGGGCCTCAATTTCCTCATATGTAAAATGAGAGGATTTTAATTCTGCAAACTCTAAGATCCCTTCAGGCTGTAAATCTATGATCCTGTAACTAGTGTGATGGGCACCTACATGGCATAATGGATAAAGTGCTGGGCCTGGAGTCATGAAAACCAGAGTTCAAAATCTAGCCTCAGTCCCTTACAAGTTGTGTGACCCTGGGCAGGTCACTTAACTTTGCGTCAATTTTCTCATCTGTAAAATGAACTGGAGAAGGAAATGACAAGCCACTCCAGTATCTTTGCTGAAAAAACCCCAAATGGGGTCACAAAGACTCAGATGCTACTGAACAACAACACTCACTAGTGTGAAAGATAACAGGACTCCTCGATCACTATCTCCTGAAAAAGAGGGAAGGCAAATAAACTGAGTTTGCAAAATTCATTTTAGATGCTAGGAGAATAGTCTTGTATCTCCATCCAATCAGCTGGCAAATCTTTATAATCTACTTCCACAAAATCTCTCAGATACATCCTCTTTTCCCATATCTCTAGTAACTACCATAATTCAGGGATTCATCATCTCACCTAGACTATGGCAACAATCTATGAATTGCTTTCCCTTCTTCCAGTCTATCTTTTCTCCATTCTAACTTCTTCACAGGTGCCAAATTGATATTCCTAGAGTACAGATCTGACCATTCCCCAGCCCAAGTTGTTCCCTTGCCCAAGAAACTTCAGGGATTCCCTATTTCTTCCACAAGATAGTAAGTTTCTCTCTTTGGTAAGACAGTAAGTGTTTCCCTTTCACAATCTGATTCCAAGCTTTATTTCTGGGCCTATTTAATATTATACCCCTTCAAAATCTCTGTTCCAGTCAAATCAGCTAGCTTATTCTCCAGACAGGACATTTTATCTCTTATTTCCTTACCTTTGCCCAAGATATCACCAATCCCTGGCATAATAAGGGTAACTGGTCAATAGGGGTCCAGATATCACAAGAGTATGTACAGGAGTTTTGACTATTGACAATCTATGTTTATATGTATGGTGGGAGAGGGTTACTGTTGGCAAGCCTGAAAGGAAGTGTACAATGAAATGCAGTCCTAGTGGAGAGTTCTAAATCGGATGTATTCTGTGACTGTTTTCTCTATGTTTAGCATGTGATAAAAAAAAAATCTTTTAATTGGCTGCTGGACCAGAAAAATGTCAGTGTGTACAAAAGACTCCAACATGAGAAACTTAAGCTCTCATTTTCCTGGTGGTGATCAAGGATAGAAATGCCGTCAATCTCCAGACTGGGAAAGAGACCCCAGGTTCTTATCTCTTCTCCCAGCTAGGTTACTATGTTGTTCATGAATGCCCAGTCCTACTCTTTCTCCTGTCCTCATTGTTTTTATTCTTTCCTCCTGGAAAGGGGAATCACTGTGAGTTTAGTAGGAAGGGGAATCTAGTAAGGAGATAACATATAGCATTAAGAAGTGACCTATTTTAAATCATTCAATGGTAAATCAATGCATTAGCCAAGGTACTATGTCCTGCAATAAGGTAAGTTACTATTCTACTGTCTATGTTGCATTCAGAAATTAACTTGGGCAAGAGAAAATTTGCAGCAGTCATTTTAAGTTTGAGGATACTCTCCCTAGGACCTGATGTGACAGAAATGAGAATCCTATGCCCAGGGTTCAAGCAGATGTATTTGTCTTTCCATATCTTTTCAATAAATATCCCTTTGTAAATGCTAATTGGTTTAATCAGCTATCAATGATATAAAGAATATACCAATAGATAAAATGATATGGAGGTGCTAGTCATTAATGAAAATATTGGGAGACTCACTGGATGAGAACTTAATCCACTAGTTTTGTAAGCTCCTAACACTGAGAACTCTGAGAGGAGATGGAGCAATAACCTGGCTCTGGTTCACACACACATACATACACATACACATAGACATATATATACACATACATATATATTATATGTGTGCATATATTATACATACACAAACACATATAGGCATGTATCATGTGTGCGTACATACATATTTATATCTGTATGCATAAGCATCTGTATTTGCATATGAGCACACATGTGTATATATGAGTGCCGTGCACATATGTATATGTGTATGCTGTGTGTGCCTATTATACAAATATGTATTTGCATTTCATATATATGTACATATGAATTCATATGTACATACATATACACTCTCTGAATTCACCTCCACCTCTTGGCAACTCTAGCTCCCCTCAAGATTTAGATTAAGTTCTGCCTCCTACATGACACTTTTCCTCCTACAAAAACCTCCCCCATAACCCCCGTGAAATTACCTTATATTGATTTATCTGTATATATGTTGTTTTCTTCAATAGAACATAAATTCCCTGGCAGCAGAAACTATTTCATTTTTGTCTCTATGTCCCAAACATCTAGCAAACTGACTGGTCTGGTGGAGGCAAGTAGTAATCACTCATTTATTTGAATTGAATGAATACTTTAGGAACTCTGTGTCAGCCAATGCAGGAAAGTAGCCCACTCACATAAACTACAGTAAAGGTTATTATTGTTGTCCATAACTATATTCTCTCAGTTCTCTAATGATTCATCTAGGTATGAAATCATATTCTACTTTGATTTCAACAGCCAGTCCATTCAAGCAAATTCTTCAGGAAAACATAAGCGTGTGTGTGTGTGTATTAGAATATAGTATAAGATTTTATGGGGGGGGGGGGGGCAGAGCCAAGATGGTGGAGTAGAAACAGCTCATCCAAGCCACTCTGCCCCCAGATTCCCCCCAAACTATGTAAAAGGGGACTCTGAACAACTTCTGGAGCCCCAGCACCCACAGAACGACACAGAGAAGCTAAACTCCCACTGAGGACAGCCCAGCAGCACTGCAGGAAGGACCAGCGCAGCAGTCTGGGACCTGGCAGCATGCAGCGCGCAGAGCGCAAGAGCTGAGCCGAGCCCAGGTCTGCGTGAGCCGAGGTTTTAGCCCCAGGGTGGCAGGGCCAGCAACTGGCTGGAGGAACCCCAGAAAACCAGGAGCTGTGGCGACTCCAGAATTATCAACATAGACATGCCTAGGACAAAGTAAGAGGTTAGTGTCCTATGGACTTTGGGACAGGTATTTAGGGAATGCGTCGGCTCCCTCCCCTGGGGGCTAGAAGCCGCTGAGGACAAACGCCATTTTGTAGTTTTCAGAGGCAGCTCCAGCTCCCAGCCTGCAAATCATAGGGAGATCCAGCAATCAGTCTTGTAGGGTAATCGCTCTTGCTTTAACCTCCCTGGATCTGGATTGTGATCTAGGGTGGAAGTCGTGGGTGGGTTTACAGCTTGCCAGAAACGGAAGTTGCCCCCCACACGTTCGGGACGAAAATTCCTCTATCTGGCCTTAAAGCCATAGTGTGGCAACAAGCCCAAAAGTCAAGTAATTAAGTGGCAACATGCCAAGGCAAAGGAAACAGAAAAATGCAATCCTAGACTCCTATTTTGGGGGCATAGAGCGGGAAAAGGACTGTGAGGTCAGAAGTCCTGCTCCAAAAGCCCGAGGGGAAAACATGAGCGGGTTGCAGGCCATAGAGGACCTTAAGAAGGACTTTAAAAATCAAATAAGAGAAGTGGAGGAAAAATTGGAAAGAGAAATGAGAAGGATGCAGGAAAAGCATGAAATGAGGGTCAACAGCCTGGTTGAGGAAAACAACACCTTAAAAAATAGACTAACTCAAATGGCAAAGGAGGCCCAAAAGGGCAATGAGGAGAAGAATGCCTTAAAAAGTCGAATTTGCCAGATGGAAAAAGAATCTCAAAAGTTCACTGAGGAGATTCATTCCTTCAGAGTTAGACTGGAGCAAATGGAAGCTAGTGACTTTATGAGAAATCAAGATGCTGTTAAGTAGATCCAAACAAACGAAAGATTAGAAGGCAATGTGAAATATCTCATGGGAAAAACCACTGACCTGGAAAATAGATCCAGGAGAGACAATTTAAAAATTATTGGACTACCTGAAAGCCATGATCAAGGAAAGAACCTAGAAATCACCATTCAAGAAATTCTCAAGGAAAACTGCCCTGATGTTTTAGATCCAGAGGGCAAAATAGAGGTTGAAAGAATCCACAGATCACCTCCTGAAAAAGATCCCAAAAAGAAAACTCCCAGGAATATTATAGCCAGGTTCCAGAATCCCCAGATCAAGGAGAAAATACTACAAGCAGCCAGGAAGAAACAATTTCAGTATTGTGGAAACACTATCAAAATAGCCCAGGACCTGGCAGCTTCTACACTGAGGGATAAAAGGGCATGGAATATGATATTCCAGAGGGCAAAAGAACTGGGAATGAACCCAAAGGTCACCTACCCAGCAAAACTGAGCATTTTGTTTCAGGGGAAAATATGGTCATTCAGTGGAATAGAGGACTTTCAAGCATTCTTGAGGAAAAAACCAGAATTGAATAGAAAATTTGACATCCAGACACAAGTAGAAAGAGATGCCTGAGAAGGTAATCAGGGAAAAGAAATCAAAAGGAACTTATCAAAGTTGAATTATTTACATTCCTATACGGAAAAGTAATAACTGTGACTGATGATATCTTTCTCACTATGAAAATAATGGAAGAAGGGGGTGTGGTCATATGAATACATATGTGAATGTGTGTGTATATGGTTACAGTTATATATGGATAGAGGGAATAGGTTGAATTTGTTGGGAAGGGAGAATACTCAAGGGATGAAATTATGAGGTGAGAGAGGAAAGTGGGAAGAGGAGATGGGGAGAGACATGGTAGGGTAAACTATCTCATGTAGGGGAAGTGGTTGCAAAGGAGGGGGAGAATAAGGAAGGCTAAAAAGGCAAAACCGCATTCACATTGAATTTGGTTCAGGGAGAAAATGACATACATACTAAATGGGATATCTCAACCTGCAGCAGGATAGGGGGAAGGGGGATGAGAGGAGGGATGATGGATGGGAGGGCATCCTTGGGGTGAGGGGAGGTTGGAAGTACCCACTATAGAAGAGGGACAGGATCATGTAGAGAATGGACCAGGTGGGGGGTGGGATGAGTGGGAGGGAATTATAAGCAGCCTTGTACAATATATCTACTATGATAATGTTTTGCATAGCTAGACATGTACAACATATACTGAATTACTTATCTCCCAAGAGGGAATGGGTGACAAGGGAGGAAGGAAATGGATCTGAAATTCGAGGTCATAACATTAAATGTTTCAAATATATATAAATACTATTATTAATACTCTTTTGCTTGTAATAGGGAGATAAGATGTGTAGGCATTGGGACACAAAGACTCACCTTTCTCTAATGGAAAAGTCGATGGGGGTATGGGAGAAAGTATGGGAGAGAGCAGATTGGAGGAAGCGATATCTTGTGGGACTACTATTCTGGGAGGTTGGGTAGGGGAATAATGGGGGGAAAATGATTGTAACTCAAAATCTGATGGAAATGAATGATGTAAAACAGAAGTTAATAAAGCATTTGTTTAAAAAAAAGATTTTATGGTGACTAGTCCTTATATGATTTTCTCTTTAGGTTGCAAGACTTTTAAAAGGCATTTTATAGCTTAGTGAGCAGCCTGTGTTTATTGTAATTAGCATCCCTGTGAATAAATCAATTTTTCCCTTTGGTGTGATAGTTGTTTTCAATCTGAAACTATAAAATTGGAGAATCTTTCCAAATTCCACTTAAACTGACATTTCTTTGTCTAGTGGCTATATTCAAGTGGTCCTGTATTACAATGAAAACACACGTGTCCTGGGAGAACTGGGTTTGAGTCCTTGCTCTGTCATAAGAAATGGGACCTCAGACAAATTGTTTCTCTTGCTGAGTCTCAGTTTTCATGTCTAAAATAAAGGGATTGAAATTTATGACCTTTAAATTTACTTCTCTTTTTAATACTTTAGAACATCCATTTAAGAAGAATGTCCAGATAACCTCTCTTCATTTCTCCCTATTTTATACTCTTCAGAAATTCGCTGTCATGACCTAACAACCTCTTTATCCTGGATGATTATTTCATCCCTCAAACTCACATCTAGGAAGTACCCTCAATTTTGGAGGCCTCTCCCTCTCACTGAAGAGTGGAGGACTCTTTCAAAGTTTCTATTTAAGGAGAATGCTCAGGAGGATAAACTCTTAATTTCTCACCAGGCTGTACTCACCTGAATTTCTCCATCAAGCTACCATTCTAGGCATCTTCTCCAAACATTCTCCCTTCAACTTGTTCTTAGGTGTTATTTTCCCCATTAGAATGTAAATTCCTTGTAGGTAGAGATCATTTTTTTAGACAGTAAGTGCTTGGTGAATGCTTGTTGACTAACTCAGTGACTCAATGACACTAACATATAGCATCACCTTTTGCTATTTGGGTAAATTTGAACTTTGCCCTTTATCTTCAAGGAACATGACAACCATTCCCAGTTTCCTTTCATGGGTCCTCATTTCCATCTTAAAGCTAATAAACCCATAAGTATTATTTGAATTATTTTCCCCATCAATTAGTAAATCAACAAGCATCTATTCAGCACCTACTGTGCTAGGCACCAGAGAAAACAAAGAAAAATACTAAAAAATTCTTGCCCTCAGGGGGCAGAGTCAAGATGGTGGAGTAAAAGCAGGGACTTGCTCCTCCAAATGCCTGCAAAAAATTAATAAACAAATTATAGAACTACAGAATGCACAAAATGACAGAATGAAATACATTTCTAGCCCAAGACAGCCTGGAAGGCTGACATGAAAGGTCTATCGCACTGGGCTAAGAGCAGAGCTCAGTCCAGTGTGGGCCATTCCAGCACAGATAGGACTAGAGCAGGTCTCAGGGGACTGAATCACTGACTGCTGTGGCAGTCTCCATACTATTCAACATACTATATCACCAATGTGATACTCTCAATGGCTCCTATGCATATACAAGACTATTTTCAGGTTTGAATCACAAAATATAACAGACTATCTTCCTCAAAGATAAAATCAAGACCTTTATTCAAATATAAGGAAACCAAATCCACTATGGAATTAAAGAAGTTGATAATCATTGCCAATGAAGGAAGCACAAACATCCCAAACCTTCCCTCTGATGAGTTTAGGAGTTAGGGGTGCTCAAGACCCCAAAATGCCAACATGCCAGTTCCTGCCAAATGAATTCAAGTCTTCTCTCAGCCAAAGAAAAGCAAAGTTTATTAAAGATTCACCATATTGGGTAGACTCTTAAGATTATCTATTATGCTTGCACTAGACAAGTGGCCCAGAATCACCTGACACAGAGTGAGTCTGTGATAGATCATTCTCCAGTGCTCTCACACTTCATGGATGCAAGATGGGGTCATATACAGAAAGGTTGTGGGAGGAAGCTAGGGTTGGTCTGGGGAGGAGTTTGGGGAGGGTCTTCAGGAGGAGTCAAATGAGATCTGACTCCAGTGATGAGAGATTAAGGGTGGGAGGTAGCTGGTGGTTACCTGGAGGTAAGACAAAGGAGGATTTGGGAGGATCAAGGGTGAGAGCTAGCCTGACAAAGGAGAGCTAGGCGAGTAACAGAGGTTTGGGCCTAGCTATAATAAAAGGCCTATGGCCTCAGACAAATGCCTCATCAAATGGGAAGATTCAATCAGATTTCAAGGGGGTTCCCAGAGCCTGTACCCCATCACCTCCATCAAGCTTCCCCCATAAACTAGTTGCCCCAGGCAAAAATCCTCCTCTCATTCACACTAGCTGCTCTGCTCTGCTCTGCCTGTTCTCTCTCCCCCAACTCTGTCTCACTCTCTCTCAGCCCTGCATCACCCACACTTCCTGCTCCTCCTTTCCTGTTCCACCCATTCAGGAAGCTCCTTCTACCATGGGCTCCTTGTGATCACATAAGCCTATTTAAGGAACAGGGAAGATCTTCAACTTCCCTTAACATTACACCCATAACATCCGTTTTAACATCTACACCAACAGCATAGATGGTCAGTGAGAAAACTCTGTGGGACCTGGGTGAAAGAGGAGCATGGTCTGGGGTCCGGTCCCAGCCATGGCACAATGAAAGTGGGGGTGGCAGTGGTGGCAGCAGCAACAGCAGCAGCAGCAGCAGCTGCTTCCAGAGCTCTGGGTCCACAGGTAGTGGGGGCTCAAGCAGTGATATAAAACCCCTAATGCCTGGGATAGTATACCCACTCTCACACCCCCAATCCCACTCCCACTGGAAGCAGAGTCCTACTTGGACAAAGAGTTGGAAAGTCATGTATTTGGCTGGGAAGATGAGCAAACAGCATAAAATAAACCTCAGACTATAGAATCTTACATGACAAAGAAGATCAAAACATATATCCAGAAGAAGACTACAAAGTCAAAGCTCCTACATCAAAAGCCTCCTAGAAAAATATGAATTGGTCTTAGGCCCTGGAAGAGCTCAAAAAGGATTGTGAAGTAAGAGAAGTAGAGTAATAAATGGGAAGAGAAATGAGAGTGATGCAAGAAAATCATGAAAAACAAGTCAACAGCTTGCTAAAGGAGACTCAAAAAATACTGAAGAAAATAAATAAAACCCTAAAAATAGACCAACCCAAATGGCAAAAGAGATCCAAAAAGCCAATGAGGATAAAAATGCCTTACAAATTAGAATGAAGCAAATGGAGGCTAATGACTTTACAAGAAATCAAGAAATTATAAAATAGAACCAAAAGAATGAAAAAATAGAAAACAATGTGAAATATCTCAATGGAAAAAACACTGACCCAGAAAATAGATCCAGGAGAGATAATTTTTAAAAATTATCAGACTACCTGAAAACCATGATCCAAAAAAGAGCCTACACATCATCTTTCAAGAAATTATCTAGGGGTGGCTTGGTGACACAGTGAATAAAGCACTGGGCCTGGAGTCAGGAGGACCTGAGTTCAAATCTGGCCTTAGACACTTAACACTTACTAGCCATGTGACCTTGGGCAAGTCACTTAACCCCAATTGCATTGCCTTCTCCCCTCCAGAAAGAAAAAAATAAGAAATTATCTAGAACCAATGGGTAAAATATAAATGGAAAGAATCCACTGATCACCCCTTGAAAGAGATCCCAAAAGGAAAATTTCTAGGAATATTGTAACCAAATCCCAAAGTTCCCAAGTCAAGGAGAAAATATTGCAAGAAGTCAGAAGGAAATGATTCAATTGTGGAAGTACAATCAGGATAACATAAGATCTAACAGTTTCTATATTAATGGATTGAAGGGCTTGGAGTATAATATTCCAGAGGTCAAAAAAACTAGGATTAAAACCAAGAATCACCTATCCAGCAAAACTGTGTATAATAAGTTGGGGAGGAGAATGGAAATTCAATGAAATAGAGGACTTTGGGGCATTCTTGATGAAAAGACCAGACTGAATAGAAAATCTGACTTTCAAATATAAGAATCAAGAGAAACATGAAAAGTTAAACAGGAAAGAGAAATCATAAGGGACTTATTGAAGTTGAACTGTTTACATTTCTACATGGAAAGATATTTATAATCCACGAGAACTTTCTCAGTATTAGGGTAGTTGGAGGGAATATAGATAGTTTGATAGACAGACAGACAGACAGATAGATAGATAGATAGATAGATAGATAGATAGATAGATAGATAGATAGCCCAGGGTGAATTGAATGTAAAGGAATGATATCTAAAAAATAAAATTAAGGGGTGAGAGAGGAATATATTGGGAGGAGAAAGAGAGAGACAGAATGGGTTAAATTATCTCACATAACAGAGGCAAGAAAAAGGTTTCACAGTGGAGGGGAAGAGGGGGGGGGTGAGAGGGAATGAGCAAACCTTACTCTCATCAGATTTGCCTTAAGGAGGGAATAACATATACACTCAATTGTGTATCTTACCCTACAGGAAAGTAAGGGGGAAGGGGATAAGGGAAGGAGGGTATGATAGCAGGGAGAGCAGACTGGGAGAGGAGGTAGTCAGAAGTAAATATTTTTTTTGAAAAGGGACAGGGTGAAAGGAGAAAATAGAATAAGTGGGGGAAGGATAGGATAGAGGGAAATATAGTTAGTCTTTCACATTACTATTATGGAGGGAAGAAGGGGGAGAATTTAGAACCCAAAGTTTTAAAAACAAATGTAAAAAATGTTTTTGCATGCACCTAGGAAAAAACATATACATGCAATATGGTATAGAAATCTATCTTGCCCTACAAGAAAGTAAGGGGAAGGGGATAAAGGCAGGGACAGTTGATACTAGGAAGGGCAGACTGGGGGAAGGGATAATCAGAATGTATGCCCATCTAGGGGTGGGGGCAGGGAGAGATGGAAAGAAAATTTGGAACTCAAATTCTTGTGGAAATGAATGTTGAAAACTAAAAATAAATTAATAAAAAAATTTAAATCTATGGAGCAGAGTCAAGATGGCAGAGTAGAAACAGCTCTTCTGCACAGCTCTTGCTCCCACCACCTCAAAATTTATATAAAAGGAGACTCTAAACAAGCTCTGGAGCTCCAGACCCCACAAAATGACACAGAGAAACTAACCCCCCACTGAGGAGAGCCCAGCAGCCTGGCAGGGAGCGGCCAACATGCTCTGGGAGCCAGCCTAGGCCCCTGTGAGTCAGAGGTTTTAGCCCCAGGACAGCCTAACCAGCAGCCTCATGGAGAGACTCCAGAACACCAGCAGCTGTGGTGTTTCCAGAATTACCAACACATAGATGCCATGGACAAAGTGAGAGGTTAATGTGGCATGGACTTTGGGACTCATTAGCTAAGAGAGTGTGTCAGCCTCTTTCCCTGGGGGTGAGAAGCCACTGAGAAGCTTCAAAATAGGCGTGGATGCACACTGCAGCTTCAGTTCCTGGCCTGCTAACTGCAGGGGGATCCAGCAATCAGTCTTGGGGGTAATCGCTCTTGATTTAATCTGCTTGGATCTGAATTGCGGTCTGAGGTGGAGGTCTTGGGGTGTGTGATCAACTTGCTAGAGCATGTGGGGGCTTCAGAGAGGGCACCCAACTAATACCTCTGGCAGTTGGGAAAACCCAAGCATTTGGGACAGAAACTCTGGTGTCAGAGTCCTACTGTGGCAACAAGCCCAAAAGTCAAGTAATTGAGCAGCAATATGCCTAGGCAAAGGAAACAAAATAAACAGAAAAATGCAACATTAGACTCCTATTTTGGGGGCAAAGAGGATCACAGCATGGAACAGGAGGAGGACTGTGAGGTCAGAGCTCCTGCACCAAAAGCCCCAATGAAAATATGAGCTGGCTACAGGCCATAGAGGACCTTAAGAAGGATTTTGAAAATCAAATAAGAGAAGTAGAGGAAAAATTGGAAAGATAAATGAAAATGATGTAAGAAAATTATGAAAGGAGAGTCAACAGCCTTACTGAGGAAAATAATGCCCTAAAATAGATTAATTCAAATGGCAAAAGAGGCTGAAAAAGGCAATCAGGAAAGGAATGCCTTAAAAAGCCGAATTTGCCAGATGGAAAAAGAATCTCAAAGGCTCACTGAGAAGAATCTTTCCTTCGGATTTAGAATGGACCAAAAGGAAACTGGTGCTCTTAAACAGATTCAAAAAAATGAAAGATTAGAAGGCAATGTGAAATATCTCATGGGAAAAACCACTGACCTGGAAAACAGATCCAGGAAAGATAATTTAAAAATTATTAGACTACCTGAAAACCATGATCAAAGAAAGAACCTAGAAATCATCCTTCAAGAAATTCTCAAGGAAAATTTCCCTGATGTTTTAGAACCAGAGGGCAAAATAGAGGTTGAAAGAATCCACAGATCACCTCCTGAAAAAGATCCCAAAAAGAAAACTCCTAGGAATATTATAGCCAGGTTCCAGAATCCCCAGATCAAGGAGAGAATATTACAAG